>BJKM01000111.1:155321-755321 GCA_015082035.1 Chaenogobius annularis | reverse complement strand
CACAGCTGCTTCCACACACAACTCACAGAATCCACTACTGCTGCAAATGAGCGGGTCAAAGTGTTACGCAGCTGACACAGATCCAACAGAGCAAGTTCTTTTCTGCCCGTTTGTCATCACGTTTGTGGGAAACTCTTCTTTTGTATTGAATTTCGCATGTTTTAATCAGATTGCTTTCCTTGTGAACATCAGCGTTAGGACCAGCCCAAACACATACACTTGGTCATCTCAGTCAGGTTTGAATGGCATTTGATATCTTGTACATTGAGATGGACCGTAGCAGTTCAATATTTACTTGTCGTATTCATTTGCTTTTTAAATCTATGAGCAATTGTCCTTCTGCCAAATGCACATAGTGATCTGTTCAAATCTCACAGCAGTGACAAACACGTGTTTATGTATGGTTTGAAAACAGTCAGCGTTACAAGCGTCATTCGACTGAAATGCTGATTAGAGGAGCAGTGACATTTCCATATCACTTTATGAACACATACATTTGCACATTCACTCGGCCGAGGGGCAGTGACAGTTCATGCAACACTGTTCAGAGACGTCTGAGTGACGCTGGCTTTTAGTCAAAGTAAAGTTAAAGAACAATGAGTATATTTAAAGGTGCACTTTATTGCTTTAACCCGAATGTTCCACAGTACGATATTCAAATTATTTATCTCCACGAAGATAAGCAGGTGACGCCAACAGGCCAAGTTATAGGTCAGATCTGTGGGGAGGCGAGCCCGCTCAGGAAGTACATTGTTTTTCAAGGTATTTTTGAGCAATACATACACCAATAAATAAATGCGCAGTAGATACGCTTAATGCTATACTGAGGAACATTGCAGGCAAATTAATAACATCTCCTTGGAGCAAACCCTTAAACTGGAAAAGTTACATGGAGCACCTTTAATGAAGTTAGTATACATTTAGGTCCGTTTCCACTAGTCCTGGTTTGAACCCAGTTTTGTCCTCAGATGCAGATTTGGTTTGGTCCTGTTCTGGTTTACGTTTAGTTTGGTTTAGTCCAGGTGTAGTTCCTGGTCTAGTCCCAAGTGTGAATGCAGCAGTGCTACCACTTCCTTTACGGGCATCAAGTTCTCTGAGGGGCACCAGCTTGACCGGGCAGTTTGGATTGAATGGCAATGGCTTATTGTGCAGTAGATGCACTTTACAATTGCAATTAAACATGAAGCCAATAGGAGGCTTACTTCGTTTATAGTTCTTTATCATTTCAAAACTAAATCTAGGACTCAAGTTCTCTCCAAAGCATGTTTGAGATGGCACAGGCGGCTCCACTGTACGAGCCACAGTTTAAACAGACGCAGACAGATCCGGGGCACAGTGCGGAGTAGTTTTGACTCGGCAGACGTGTTCTACAATCCACACGGAGCAAAACGTGGCGGCGCAAAGCCAAAGTGGTTCAACTTCTTACAAATGTCTAAATCATGATTTTAGAAATGCAACAGAAAGGGTCAATAGTTTGCAGTGTTTTCTAGGGCCTCGACCTGTTCTGCAGAAGAGCAGGAGAAGAGCTTCGGATGACGCTGGAGCAGGGACATTCAGGGACCGTGAGGGGCCATCAACTAAGCATTTCTGCGTGGGGCCCCCAAATGGCTAGCAGCTGCCCTGGAATGCGCCTTAAATCACTGGATTTTGATTCGCCGAAAAGACACATTCTTCTTCTTTTTTTTAACGTTTAATTTTTGGAGAGTGATTGTACAATTGTAGTGTCTTAATGAATGCGAGTTAAACAGAGTGTAGCATGTTTGTGCCCCTTAGGCAGGAACCAGGCTGATCCAGACCATCTCCAGCTTGTATCCAGATTGGCCTCCTGGGAGTCGTGGGGCTGTGGGGGCAACAGTGTCATAGCAACGGGCTGCACTCATGTGGCGGGTGTGAAGACCTTCTGTTTGATCAGTCTGCCATCTTACTCATCCCTCCCATGCACTCCGGGGGTACGGAGCATTTTCATAAGCAGACGACAGCTTATGTATTAAAACATCAAAATGACGTCTTCTTTCAAGCTGGTGAAATAGATTAGGAGACATGCCGATCCAGTCTGTTCATTATTGATTTGACCCTTGCCCGTCGTAAAGGCAGAGGGCCAATATGATTAGAGCATTGACTCGACTGCGTGGCAGAGTGGACAGATAAAGAGCGACGAGCGTTTAGAGACCTCATGTTTAAAGACCTCATGTTTAAAGACCTGAGCGCCTCATGTGTATCCAAGGTCTTCAGCTTTAACCTCAGGGATGAGCTAAAGCAATAACGAGCTACACAAAGTAAAGTGTTATGTCATACAGTTAAGGAGAGACACCAAAGGCTAATCTATCCAACTGTACAATCTGCTGCCTGATCCATGCCTGATTTATTCAAGGTTTAACTCCAAAAATGAGGCAAAACTTCACATTTTTACACCAGTTATCTGTAAGATCTAGTTTACTTAAATGCTAAATAAGATAAACAAAAACCCTTTGTACATTTGTTTCTAATTAATGTAATATGACAACAAAATGAAGCAAGAAATTTAAACATGACTGATTTATATGTCCCAAATATGTGTAATTTTTACACATAAAATTCCTTATTAAATATGGAACAGTTACAGGATGAAAAATGTGTTCTTAAATTCATGTGAGTAAACTACAAAAGATGTCTCCAATTTAATTCCTCTAAATGTAAGATTTTGTCCTCTTTACCTGTGTCTCGCCTTAAGGAGCTGTTCTATGTAATTTGTAGGATTTGAAGGGATTTTGAAAAGACCCTTTGACCATAAGCTTTGAATTAAATCAATACCACAAAATGTTTAAACCTATTCTAGCTAATTGAATTTGGGCTCTTTGTCTCGTAATCCACTATTCCTCTTGCAATCCATTGTTTCATCCAAGGATACAGCTTTATAAAACGCTTTAGAGAAATTATTTACAATTCTAAAACTACTATTTAGACACAATTACAATTGAACATGTAAAAAATTTTGCTCGGCACAATAGCCCATTGTGCCGGTGTCCAAGGTGCCTCATAGCAAGTGCCTGGGGAGAGGGTTAGAACACACGCTAGTTAGATTGTCGTTCGGCACTAAGGCCATTGTAAAGTCCAGGAAGAGGCTGACACACCTACCAGCCTGATCAAGAGCAAGTTTTAACACTAAAAGCTTTGGTCGAGTTTTGTCTGGAACAATTAGTTTAGCGAAAGCTAAATCTAGGGAGGGGGCAGACGAGACCGTCGTGAAAGATACAAAAGCTCCACACATGAGGTGGACGACATAGTTGGCGTAAAAGATACGTACGCTCTGTACAGGCGTGTGCAGAGGCAGATAGCGTCTAGTGACGGTCAAACAAGAATGTGCCCAGCCCAGAGACATCTGTTGCGCTGGCAATGTCAAATAAATATGGGAAAGAGTATCTGGAGTGTCTGCCAGTGTGGTCCAATAGATTTGGTTTTCCATCTGGCGGATCACTAAGCACGGACAAAATGTGATGATTCATGTCAGCAAAATTGTTGAATTGAATTTGTGTGAATAGAAATGAAGGTTTTGTGATTTCTGTCATGTCTTTGTGATTTTTTTTCCTGTTGTGTGAGGCACTTTGAATTGCCTTGTGTATGAATTGTGCTCTACAAATAAACTTGCCTTGCCTAAATGTTTAATATGTTGTTCTGTAGTGAAATCATGATGGTGGAGCAGACAGGTTCTGCCTCTGTGTGTGTCCGTGCATGTGCTGGGGCCATATGTCTCGCAGTGAGACTTGGCTTTTGTGCAGTTTGAGCTCCTTTGATTAAGAATGAACAAACGATGATGAACTGGAACACCAGATATTTAGAATAGAAACATTGGCCAGTTAAAGCTGATTGTTAAAATGAAGTAGAAGTTAAAATTAGACCTGTGAATTTTGGAGTGTGATAATAAATATCACAATAAATCATATTGAAAATACATAACTGTCTGACATAGCTGTAAAGCAGGATAATCGCAGTACACTCTTTTTAAAATGTACAATACTGTTAAAACATAAGCTGAAACAAACACAACTAGTAGTATCTATAGTGAGTCATAGAAGTTACTTAGCACTTCGACTCTCAGCAGCTCAAAGCCTCCCAAAAGTTTCCCCACTAGTGCTTTTTTTTTTACACACACAATAAATACATACATAAATCTGCCCCTCTAAAAAGTGATTATCATCCCCAAACTGCAGACAAAGAATTCCCTCTTGTTTCATCAACAGTTTATAGAGCTGTTCAATGTAATTAGAAACTGTGCACTTTGGTTGTTGTGATATAGAAGTCCATTCAAGTTTGGTGTAAGAATCTGTAAATATGTTCATATCTTTTGTCTAGACATCTAAGAATGTGCATGATATAGTGACCGTCTTACCGCTGAGGCCCAAATGTCTCCTCTCCACATTCTTGCGATATTCTTCCAGCTCCTTCTCCGCCAGTTCACTGAAAGGGTTGGGAGGCAGGGGCGCCATCTGCTCCGCCTCTGTGGGTACATACGGCTGTGGAGGAGGACGACACAGGCACGCGGGTGAGTTTGGTAACACACTCAAATCCATGACAGCAAAGCACACTCACATGCTACGAAACACTGTCAAATAAACGCACTCGGATAGATCTGGAGCGTGTTTGAACTGATAACCCACATCGCACGGTGGGGACGAAACAATCAACTCTCCTCTTCTGCTCTCAAGTAATTAGTCTGCAAACCATGACGTGTTCAGACTGTGGGAACTATCTCAAGACTATTGCAATTTACCATTGTGAAACCACAGCGTCCACAAACAAGCTTCAAACATGCACACGTGGCACACACATGATTTAAGTCGGCTTTAACTGGTCGATGAATGATGTGGAAACATTTAGAGTCATGCCCCAAGAAATAATAAAAAAAACATGAGACTTGAACGAACAATATAACTTTTCTGGTTTCAATGAGACGTCATTGCTTTGGGTGGAATGTTCCGCCGTATGGCATTAAACGTATCCATCCACATGGAGACAAGTTACAGGTCAGATCTATGGAGAGACGTCCCCGCTCACACGAAGAATGCCTGTTTTTAAAGTGATTTGAGCAGTAAAAATAACTGGGTAAATGTGTTAGTGATGCATGTGTTTAATGCCATACTGTGGAACATTCCTGGAAAAGCAAAAACATCTTCATGGTGACAGGTGAGACCCCTCACCAGAAAAGTTACCTTTTAATAATGACATGCACCATTTCACTTCAAATGTGCTCATATTAACTAACACACGACAAAGAAAACACCAGTGCATTTCTTTGTGCGTCGTTATAGTTACCAGGACCTTGATGTGCACAGTGTCCTTTACGACAAGACATCAACCAAAAAGCAAAGGAGTTAACATTAATCTACTAAGAAACATTACTAACTTTTTTTACATTTAAATTTGAGCAGCTGTCTCCCTCTAGTGGTCAAACTGTATGTAGCAGGATCAGTTCACGCTCATCTGTTCTCACTTAAATCTGTAATTACTGTTTATCCTGGGATACAGCTTAACTATAACATTTATGTTAGGCACCTGTCACAACGCGTGAACTCAAAGGTTTACAAAGATCAGAATAAAAACAACACTTTTAAATCTAGGAATGTCAACACAGGAAACATGTCTAAGAAAACTGATTCTGTAACGCTTTTGCTTAAGGTTCCTTCGTAAAATATTTATAAGCACTTAGCGTTATTTGTTTAAAAGCACTAATAATACATTTACGAGTATTTATCACTTGGTTATTCAAAACAGTTTATATGTATTAAGTATTTTATTAACATGTTGTGCATGGTTTATCAAGACACTTCGTGTCTTGTCTTTGGTTAATGGCTTTTTAACATTTGCATAAAGTATTATAAGTCATCTAAAAATGCTAATAATTAAACGGTTCTTATATACAAATATATACTTCTTATTAACGCCCTCTAAATAGTTAACTAAGGAGTCTTGACTTAAAGTGCACTTCTTATCCTCTGACAAATTTCAAGTAGAAAGATAAACGCACCTTTCGCGGCGGGTCCACTGGGATTCCCGCGAGGTGCTGCGAGCGCGGCCCAGATGTCTTCATGTCATATCTGTTCTGCTCCCTTATCTAAAGAGACATCACAGTCAATAATTCAAAACTAAATATAAATAGAAAGAATAACACCACCACAAATACAAGATTAGTTTCAAAACAACAATGACCTTCCACAATAAATAAAGTCCTAGACAAAATGTTTAGATTACATACATTTATAGTGATTGAGAGACATTCAGTTGAATAGATTAATAGGTAAGTAACAAAAATTTTTGATCTGTAAGAATATCCCACAATAAGCATCCTACTGTTAATTTTATTATTATTATTATTATTATTATTATTATTAACAACTTACTTTGTTCCTCTTTTCCTGCACCTCACTGGGGTCTGTGTTGAGTGGGACAAACTGATTGGGATCTTCAATTCTGATTGGTGTGCCCATCTCATCGGCCTTCATCCACTGTGAGAGTTAAATTAAGATTGTCAAAAGAACTGATACTAATCAATAATAAAATAATACAATAATAATCAATACTGCAACTAGTATAAAAACTAGATGAATGCTTGAATAGGACAGAATTGGACATTTCCTGAACTGTCTGAGAATGGTCAGAACTTGTGTAAAACCAAAGATTAACAATAAAGAAACTGCACATCTTAAACTATATTCCATGCCGTCTGATTGGATGATTGTCTTGAAAACTGAAACAGCAAATTATAACATCAACATCTTAACCATCACGTCCAATGTTTTTATAATTAAGAATACATCAGCATTAAAATAGTTATTTAGTAAAAGTAATATTATATTTTTGTTGAATTTAATATGTTTACTTCATATCTGGGGATAAAGATAGGTCATGTATATGAAATTAAAAAACAAATTGGCATACCCTATCTTTCATTTTCAATAGTACGCTGTAGTAGAAGTTACGTAATACACTTAGTAACCAACAGAGGGCGATCTGGTATAAAATATCCAGTTACAGGCCAGACTCAGTAGCCACATGAACTCAAAGGATTTAGGTATAAAAAATATTCCAAACAACTACATGATTGAGAGCGCATTTGAGGAAAAATACCACCATAGATAAAGCGTAAAATCCCGCCCAGGTGTATTTACCGTGGTTGTCCGGCTGTTGTAGCGGTCTTCATTGTTCTCCACATTGACTTTAGTGTAACTGTTGGGTGAGTTGAGCCAACGCGTCTTCTCTCGCTGCTGCCGCTGCTGAAGGAACTTAAAGGGAAGTCTGGTGGCAATATCCCCGTCCTCCTCGAACATAAAGGACGTGACGGTGGCAGGGATCTCCACTTCGCTCTTGTGCCGCGGCTTGTCCCGGAGAATGGGCTGGCGATAGGCATAACCGGTCCTGTAACCCTGCAGCAAAACCAGGAGCAGTTTTTGTAAGTTTCCAGAGATTTTCCTTATATCACAGCATATTATATAAAATGTGCTTTGCCTAAATCAATGCAATGCACAAGAGTTTTGGACATCGCAGATTTTCTATTTCTTTCGTTTGTCTCCTTTATCCAGATTTTATGGCCTTAAACAAAGACCTGCTGTGTTCCATGTTTTCTCACAGATCTCTTCCTTTCTGTATGTCCTTTGTCTTCATGTCAGTGCCAAAGCTGAGCTGGCATCCAAACAGGGCACTGTGTTCTCTCTGATGTGCTTCCTCTTTACATGAGGACTTTTTATTTATTTTGTTTATTTTTACAAATACGCTAGTACGCTAATCTATAATGTATTATCTCCTAACTGAACAAACATGTGAATTTCTTAATTTCATATTGTGCTCACCATGTTGTCAAGCATCCGCATGAGGGATTCAAACTCCAGCTCTCCAGTTTTCCACCTGTAGGTGGCGCCGTAGTTGACATCAGCAGCTGTCCCCACATCATGAACACAAGACTTGTACTTCTCCTGGTCCAGCACTATTAGGTTGTCAACACTTCCAGCACATGAAATCGCCTTGACCTACAGGACAAAAATGCATTTACAATACACCTAAAAAGCTAAAACGACTACTACAATGCAAACAAATATAGTTGATGCAGAGATTACAGCAGACATTGTAGTGGATTTATTCATAGAATTTAAGCTGGGCTTTGCATTATGGATTAATGTTTCCTTTTGACAATCAGATTTGCCTGACCAGGGACAGAGAGGGGCCGATCTCAAAATCCTGCCACGTTTACCAAGAACACAACGCCCTCCTCGGTGTAACGTCCATCTCATTTGCAGTATAATAGAGGACAGGGCGTTTTTCAGAGTGGCAATGATATAAGGTCTTAGTACATAATTACGTTTTTTGTTTGTAAAAATGAATACATTTGGCCTTGATTACAGTGGGAAAACACACATGTTTCAGTTTAGCGTGTACCTGGATTTCACAAGCGAACTGGACGTTGTACATTGCACTAAAGGCCTCTTCGATAGTCTCTCCGAGAGTAAGAACTCCATGATTTCTCAGAACCAGCACCTGCAACACACACACACACACACACACTCACGTGAAGTAACATTTATACTGTGAACTTGATTACAGCTGACAGAGAAGCAGGATGTCAGATCTACAGCTTCCTATTAGGAACACACCACACCTGATAATTAGCTCATTTCCTCTTCTTGACCTCGAGGAAGGCCAATAAAAAATACTACTTCCTTTATCCAAAATAACTCTGGAATATTGTGATGGTAAAAATAGTCGTATTTGTACCTTTGTTGTTGGCCCCAGGGCCTTCTGAAGCTCTATGCGCTCCTCCTGCTCGTCGATGATGCCGTTATAGTTGTAGTAAGCAATGTCTCCCAGGAGCAAAGCCTCTTGGGAAATAGGCAGGAGCCCACACTTCATGGACGACACCTTAAGATGGGAAAGAAAATAATATGCCGCTGTTCTTTTTGACCATACACTTTTTATACAACAAGGCAAACACTATAATAAGGACTTTGCAAAAAAAAGCAGAAGTGCCTTTAAAATATACTTCTTGATTATTAGTTATCTCTTGTGGCGAGCAGACTACAAGATTTAAAACATGCTCTTACGGCGGCAGTGGCAGGACTGTGCACGTGCACCACACAACGGATGTCAGGACGCATAGAGTAGATGGCGGCGTGTGGGCTGAATCCGGACGGGTCGACCCTTAAGTTGGTGGAGCCCTGTTCGATTACATTACCAATGATGTTCACCTTGACCTGGAGAAGAGAAGAACAATGTTCAGAGAAGAGGCCAATGTAACTGAATTCAACCAGGAGAGACTCAAATGAAGACCATATGCACTGGAGGAGAATGATGTACAATTAAGAATGATATAATGGTAAATATAATAGGTAGGACAGGGAGGATAGGACAGGGATCGATGGGTGATGTGCAGGAGGGGCAGAGATGATGATAGGACTCTTTCCTCGGAGCCCAGACACTGGTGATGGTGCTAGGGTGATGCTGGGGTAGCATCAAGCGGGGCGGTGAAGGTTAGGTGCACAGGTGAGCCAACAGGGGAAGTCATCCAGGCTGAAACTTTGAATCTGATTTGTACAAATTGACTTCTTGACACATCTAGACAAAAACACATTAGGAACGATCCTATAATTCCCCTGAACAAAGTACCTGGGATTGAACTTAAGGAAAATGATATACATTATGAAACATAATACATTCATTGTCTGCCTAACACATAGTCGATCCAGGTTTATTGCATTCACTGTGGCAGTCAGAAAAGAATGAACAGAAAAGTGCAGAGAAAATGTCTTTGTAACTTAAGACTATAAAATGGCAAATAGACGGCGTGAGTGGAAAACGAAGAGCAGGTGTTTTGAAAAACCACGACAACCAGGTCTCATTGCAACTGTCCCAACAGCACACTACGGCAACATTTTAATCTGGAGAAAAACCATAATACCAAAGTAGAGAGGAGGAATTTACTCAAAGCCCGTATTCAAGCACAACTACTTTATCATAAGCTGCCTTTTTATAAGCCTTTTCCAGTTACACATTGAAGTGGAGGGACAGTTGTGTATGTCGCACCCAGCACACACACACACGCACACACACACACACAACAGAACTACAGCTCGAAATAACAGAGCCACGCATTCCTAGATTGATTTAATATTGACAAGGTTTTGCGGTGTGTCCGGTTCAGTCCAGTGCAAGTTCACCCTGGGTCTTTGTCTGTGGGCACTGTCAAATCCATTAAATGTGGAATGAAATGCTTTGTAACACTGTGCTCAGCTTGTTAGAGAAGAGGGAGGAGCAGATGCGAAATGACCAGAAGCCTCCGCTGACCCTGGCACGACCTCGGACGTTTCTGAATCACCACTCTTTGTTTCCTGGGGATCTTCAGCACTGCACTTGAACAATGAGCATGTTGGGTTCAATTAAAAACGTGAGATAAACACATAGGATTCTGACTGTTAAGGGTGCCATGTATCATACTCAATGGTGGACGATTTATTAGTAATATTGTGATGCCATTTAGATTCCATTTTAACTTTTGCATGTCAGTTGCATTCTTTCGGTCGTATCAACAGACCGGTTTCCACTTTTAAAGCGTGCCTCCAGTCAGTCTGTTTGTACAGGTGTTAACAGCAAGGCCACGCATAATGAAGCAGGTTTTTAAGAAAATACTCTGTAAATGCAGTATTCCTAAATCACAAGGCCAGGTCCAACAAAGATTACAAATGCCTAGTTTGTTAATAATAGTTCATAGTTATTCAACAATGAAAATAAATATAGGTAAGAAGGTGACATGTAAAGTGTTTTCTGCTGTTGCTCAAGGTTTCACTTAGTCTTAGTTTAGTTTTTGGCCCTTTAGAAGGAAAATGAGACTTCTTGAGCTTCTTACCAGATTTGATGCAGAAGCTTCAGCAAAGGAAAGTCCTCTTGGGATGATGAGGATGTGGTCCTGCTCTTTACTGACACGAGCCTGGGGGAAAAGGATCATCGCGTAAATGATCAATTCCACAACAAACTCAAATAACAGTGAATTTGCAACAAACATAAAAAATAAAACGTATACCAAATGTGCGCATTGTGCAAGAGTTTTTACCATTACGTTTCCTCTCAAGTGACATTCATAAAGATTAGGCGAGATTTCAATTTGCACTCTAGGGCAAAGGTATCACTACTGCAATACTGGCAGACACAATCAATATGGCAACAAACTAAATATACGGTGATAACCAAGCTTTTACAGTTTTTAAAAATTACACCGTTTAAAATAACACCGATTTTTATTCAAGATTTTCTGTTCAAATTTGCCCTGATTTAATTATGGTTTTGTCTCTGCTAAGTTTCTTTTTTTTTTTTACAGAGTTTGACTAATACATTAAATCAGTCACCTATTTGTTGTAATACAAGGAAAATTATCGTGTCAAAAGTATATTCAAATATTGCAATACAATCAATATCTTATCTTGACAGCCATATTGCATATTGCAATAATTTCTAATATTGTGCATCCGCATTGCACACTAGGGATGTCACGTATCGAACTTTAGTAGACAATATATAACGATTATTCACCACTATTGACACATAAAGCCAAAGTGAAATCCCTAATTTGATTTCATTTACATTACTGTTCCAACAGCTTTAAGAAGCCAAACTTTCTGAGTGTAAAAGTAGCGTTATTGTAACACAAACAGGCACATAAAAAACACTATACATTTAGGTTTACTTTTTGGAGCAGAGATGCAATTGAAACTACCATTTTTTGTTTCTGAAATGGTGACAATCATTATTTCTTATGATTAAAAATAAAAACTAAACTTCCAATTTGGGGGGCGTGAACCCGTGAACCCTTACCGGCCATGAACCCTTACCGTGCTGTAGGAGTTGGCGAGGTGCGCCCAGCTGAACAGGTCCATCAGTCTGTAGACGCTGGCCAACTTACAGCGCGCCTGCTTCTCCCCTTTCACCATCGAAGACAAGTCCGCTCCGTAAAGGTCATTGATGGGCGTCACCATTCCCAGGCCTTTCAAAAGAAAACAAACGGAGGGCTAAATTGTGCCGTCGAGCCTAAAGTGGAGGTCCGCAGAGCCACACCTGTGTCTCAATCCGCCTCACAACAACATTCCAGTTTGTGGATGTCGTCCTGAACCTGCTCATTACAGCGTATTTTTAAGCGGAGACCAGACAGGGCCACGACAGGAGTTTGACATGTAATTGGACATTAGTTGTGCATTCCTTCCCTGTGATTAAAACCAGCTCCACGTATGGATTCATGGACTGGACGACAGCATCAAAACCGTGGAAAAATGCACGGCTCTTCCGGAGTCTGGGGCAGGGCTGTCCCACCGAACACAAGCCCTTAAGCACAAAAAGCTCAAGTTTGGTAATGGATTGTCTCATGAGATATTGAAGGTCTGTATCTGATTATGCTTAAAAAAACAAATATGTAACTATTTCATCCTTATCAAACCGATATTCTACACATGCCTTTTAGTAGATCCACAATCAGCTTCACACTTTGAGTGTTTTGATCACAAGATATTTTGGTAATCCCACAGAAATGTGTTAGTTGAGGTTTAAGTGTTAGAAAAATTGGAACATATCTTACTGTTGTCAAAAGTATTGCTGCCCAAAACGCATATGAACAGGTGTCAATAATGAAATGTGTATGTGTATGTGTGTGTGTGTGTGTGTGTGTGTGTGTATATATATATATATATATGTGGATCTATATCATATATACATATATATATATGTGGATCTATATCAGAAATAATACAATAAAACCCACATGGTAATATGACAGAAAGTAATATTTGAGTTGAACATGGTCTGTTATTATCATCATCATCATCATCAAAAATCAAGCCTTTTCCTTGATATTAAAATCAACACTGATCATCAGCACACAATTTTTTGTAGAATCTTATATCTTATTTTTCGTGTTCGAAGTGTTGTACTCACTGAGGGGGGAGGTGTTGAACCCTGCCACAGAGCTGGTCATGAAGAAGTCAGCGATCTGTCTGAGAGCCAACAGCCCAGACGGGACGCTACCTTTCCTCTGCTGCTCCGTGATCAGGCTCTCCAGCTCCTCTTTGAACGCCTGCCACAAAGAGACACAAAGTTTATGATACAATACAGAATGACAGAAGAACTCTCAGTATCTCCATAAGTAGTCTACGTAGAACATTTTAAATCCCCGATACTTAAACATTTTGTTTTTACAGCAGATGTTTTGTCCTTGTTTATGGTTAATATTTGTTGTAATTATTGACAAAAACGGACACAACGTGCAACGTCTTCTCTGTGTCAGCATAATTAAACATAAGTGAAATTGTGTCTTCTAAATAGCGTAAGAAAGTGGTGCCATTATTGACCCGCAAAGACGCCATTGTTGTCGGTTGAAAGCACTTAAAATAATAGACAAAATAATCAATATGACAAACACAAATAAATAGCAATGATGTTCAACATTTGTGGGTCTATTTCTTTCAGTCATGTAAGATTTTTGAACGGGAGCGTGATCTGTTACCACAATAATTTGAATTCAACAGTATGTAGCACAAATGCATAATCAAACTGACAAAATACACAATCTGTATAATGAATCAACTAAATGCACAAAACAGCACACATAAGTTTTTTTCATTTCAGTAATATGCAACATAATAGAGCACTCCAATGTTTAACTCGAGATTCAATTATTGGAACGACATTTCGGTAAAAAAATAATAAAAAAGAACAAAAAAAAGTTCACTGAGTTGCTGTCGACTGCACAGAGGAACTAATTACGGAAACAAAAATCTCGTTGTCAGTCTTTCTCCAGCAGGTTCAAGGCTGTGATTGGCTGACAGAGGCTTGTTTTCTGATTGGTTGCTTCGATGTGACTCAGTTTATGGCTAATCCTTGTGTCCAGTTTAATACAGGACAAGCTAAAATGATGTTACGTAAATCCAGATATGCACTAGGGATTATCTCATATGATGTACCATACAATCTTATGCTTTTTCATGGCAATGTTTCCGCCCATGAATCATACTGTTATCATCACAAGATACTAATACACACACACACATCACACTCCAACAATAAGACTATTCACAAGACGGACTCTGGGGCCAGGGAAGACGTGCCTCAAATCATCTTTATAAGGCTGTTAACCTCTCCGGGGGGTGTTCTCATTTCCCCTACAGGCGAATGTCAGTAAAGACGACGAGACAACGGAATCCAGAAAGCAGACTTCAGGAATTTACACACATTTCAGACGGGCTTTTGTCCATTTCAAATCAGTGGTGAGTGAGATGAACTGCCTTAGGGTTAGAGTTAATCCTCAAACTCAAACGATGGGGCCTGCGCAGAACGTGGTGACATTTATTCATTTATTCATTTTTATATACAAGGAAAATCCAGTGAGATGTCTTTTTCGTGGGTACCATGTTAAAAACAAACTGCAGATTAAACAAACAAACACAGGATATCAAAATGAAAATATGGGATGAAATCAATCAAACGCACCGGCACTGCGGGTCGTCCGTAACCAGTGCTTTAAAATCATTAAAAAACATACAATAACTTACTTTAAATAGTCTCTGTGTTTTGTTCCACATGCAGGCAGAAAAGTTGCTAAAGGCCAATTTTCCTGACGATTTTGGTGTGATTATTGGTGCGATTATTGATGATTTTGTGACTGTTAAATAAAAATGTCCTAAGATTACATAATTTTGACTTTCAGTCCCCATATAATTACCAATTCAAACACAATATTATTTTGTGGTTAAAAGTACCAAAAATAATCTTTTAGACATAATATAGATACCTATACATTACGAACAATAAAGTAATAAAGAACACTACAACGGAGAAACAAATGCAGAATCGAGGCAATGAAAGCAGACAGACTGAGGTCGACATATAAACATAAATGAATTTTAAAAAACATAATTTTCTTTGGATGCCTCACTTTTCTATTTTCATCTTTACCTAATTTGTTTTCTCTAGTCTTGTCTTGTTATTTTCATTGATTTATGCTTTTAATTTTGAAAAATAAATACAAATACAATTAAAAATAAAGAAAAAATAATATAATAATAAAGAAGGAAAATAAATAAATACATAAAATGATAATAAAATTGCAGAAAACCCATATGCAGTCTCTGTCTAAATAAACCTTTAATTATGAATGTTATGATGCAAAATGATTAATCATCATAATGTAAAAAGAAGAGTTGGAGTTGGTGGTGTAACGTTAAATAAACAGTTTTCTATGTTTGTCTTTTATGTTTATGCTGGTTTCACACCAACCTGCCTGACTGTACGTGGAAATTAGCCATGGCTACAATCTCACATAAATACATGCCAAATGTGTATTAATATCTGCTGTAAACTAAAATCCCCTTACATGTTGACAGGTTCACACACTGTACTGTTCTGGTTTGACAGACAGATCGAAGTCTGACTGGTTAAAATGAGAGAGGGGAAAATAGGCCGTGACACCATTTCCCCATCTCTTCTCTTCACCATTCAATATTCATGCATTTCTCTCATCCCGGTGCTTATGCAGCAGTCAGCCTGATCCCAATAGAGTTTTGTTTGTGCACCCTCAACTTCCCCGTACCCCTCTGGTGCCCCATGGGACCCTCCGTTACTGAGATGTGAATAGATTTTGGCCCCATTGGTTTGATGTCATATTGAGTGTTTTGTAAGAGCTCGTTACGTCTCGTCCGGACTCACCACTGTTTCTGAACTGGAGCCAGACATTCCCGTTTCTTTGGCGAGGTCACCAGGCAACCGCCCTCATAGTGTGGAGCTCGTGCTGTGTTCAAGTGACCCTCGGAAACTCTGGACAGCAGTGCTCTGAGTTTCAAAGTCGACATTAAGGTGTACTTAAATGTGCATTGTGTAAGATTTAGTGCTCGTCTCCATGGAGATAGAATTGCTTTGCCTGGAAAGTCCAATATGGAATTTGAAACGTTTGCGTTTATTCAACAAAAACACATTTAAAACATGCATTCTTAGTATGGGCAGACGTGTAAACTTGGCCTGGTTGAGTTATCTAAAGCTTATACATACACTAAAGCTTATACTGGGAAATATTCTTGGCTAAGCAATAACATCCCCATGGAGACAAGCAAGTGGCAGACCCTTCCCCAGAAAAGTTAAAAAGTGCATAATTAAGTTGAAGGAAAATAACTGAACTCAGGTTAATTAGCCAAGCCTTGGTCTGAAGAGAATTACTTGGAAATAGCATCTGAATTCAAATCAGTTCATCTTTTGAAGCAGTTCTTTCTTTGGAGGGAACAGAGCTTTTTTCTTAATGGTGGTTAGGATGTCAAGATTATTTGATCTATATTGTGGTTATGGTACCATGCAATCGTAACACATAAAAATATAATTGTGAGAAATAAATATGAAAAACAATCTGTAATCTGTATGTCTATGTCACAATAACGTGACTTACTTTTCATGAAGCTTGTCGTATTAGAATCTATTAGATGATTTTATGAGGATTTTAGTATTGCTTGGACTCCGTATGTAATTGCAACATTGACATTTTAAATTCATCCGTATTGTGGTGAAATAGCACAATGATGTGGCTTTTGTGATTTCAAAAGATCGACCTTGTTTAGTCCAGGATTTTCAAGATGCTGTTCAGACTAAACAGAAAAGTGTAGCCAAATCAAACAGTCTGCCCCGGCAATCTGTGGTAAAAGTAACCATAATTCTCTGGATAACTGTTGCTTTAGTCACAGTTTAAGAAAGACACATCAGGCATTATACATGAAAAGGATTAAAAATGATCGTTCTGCATGAATTTAAGCAGAAACACAAACCATAATACAGTCGTACCCAAAATACAAGCGACCCATTACATTTAATAAACAAAAACCCCATTGGCATCTGCTCCACATGTGTGTAAAGAAGATTATGACAGATTTTATCCCCATTATGACGCATTAATCCAGAGGTATCTAGTGGATAATTTCAACATTTCACAAAACCTTCACATCTGCGGCCACACACACACAAAAAAAAAACATTTGTTCAAAGTCTGGTTTTACTGCTTCAGTCCAGGTAAATTATTAGGGTTTTAAAGCAGTTGTTGCTGTAGAAACAAAGCCCATGTTAATCCAGAAACCAGATTACGACCTCACCAGATTTGTGATTTACTGGACGAGGAAATGTGATCCTATCTCATAAATGATGTTATCAAAGGCTGCTCAGAAACCACTAGAAGCTAATCTTTTTAAATGGATGCAGAAGAATTGGCAAACAACAGCCAGTCTTTTCAAGTTTAATGCACGCAAACAAGTCAAGGCTAAAATTAGAATCATTGTTCATGCTAATGCACATTTTCTTTTTCTTTTATTTTATCACTAATTAGTATCTGAATTTCAAAGTATAAGCAATTTTACTATTCATAATGAATACCCTTTTTATTTATCTTATATGCTCTAAATCCTACTTCTGTTGAACGAGGGATGTCAAGATTATTCCATTTACAATATAATCATGAGAAGAAAAAAATAATAATAACTCATATAGAAGCAAAATTAAGTTGCTTAAATTTAAGGTGTATAAAAAAGTTACACCTAAATGTAGAGTGCTTTTTCGACCATAATGACTTTACTTTCTGATTCTCTGCGTTTGATTTCACGGAACTTGTCACGCACTACTGGAGTTCGCTTTTACTTGTGTTAATAATCGCTACACCGTAAACATTCAAATCATATATCGTGACCTATTGCTGCAACACTGACATCTTGAGCTGCATTTGTGATGATTATGTGTTAAAACTGTCACTGGGTCAACACTTCACGGACCACTTTTGACTGACCATCGACCACAAAAGGCCATGTTACTATGCCATTCATTTGGTGTGACTTTAAAGATTTTATAACTACAGCGTTACTAAGACATAACTAAATAACACAGCCGTTGGAGTACTTGTCCTCATTTTGTTTGTCAGTGATAGGTTAGGTTCTTCTCGTGCTAATCAGCGGTGTACGTGGGCTGTTGTTGTTTTCAAATACCAGGAAGTTGTCTGAATCTCCTCTTGAAAATCTCTGAAACGTTCCTTTGTTGCATTGACCCCGTTAAAGCTGCAGTTATTGTCGTGCGTTGCCAGTTGCAAGTCCGATGAGACATTTTACGACTGTTGGGACGGGTCTGAACTTGAGTCTGCATTACCTCATCTCTCCCTGAATCACTAGTTACAGTGGTTAATGGGCTTCAAAACAGAATCGACACGGAGCCTAAACGTCACTCTAACGTCACATTTGATTTGTTTAAAAACATTTTTTTATAATAATAATAATAATAATAATAAAAATACATTTTTTTACCATACTTTATTTTGTATCCCTGTGGTTTTACACTAGTTCTAACAAGTCCCTTCTAAATCTGTTCAGAAAAGGTCAAATTTTTCCTGTACTTCAATACTAATGAGAATCTAGTTTCGATACCATAGTTTTAGTATTGATTATCTGATCCAATTTTTTATATTTTGACAACCCCAGTTCAGAGTAATCAGCACCGTTGTCGTAGCAATAGCAATCTTTTGAGTGGTGAAAAGTGCTCAAAATAGCGCCTGTAACCAGGAGGCTGAATAGACAGGTTGTCATGGTGGATTTTCAGGTCGCCCTTGAAAAGGAGCCTCGAGCTCAATAGGTTCTTACCTGGTTAAATAAAGGTTAATGAATAAATGATGTCAAACATGTTTTAATAATTCATGTGTTAGTTCAGTGCATTGCAATTGTGGCTTCAGAAAAATCCTTCAACTGTAAAATACTAAATCAAAATAAATTCATTTATATTCCTGATGTTTTATTCATTACAACTTGTAGAACAAATTGAAGTAGCCTGAGAGTTGAAAGAAGAGGCATGATAAGTTAATTTACCATCAGTACGAGGCCCGGAGACATGAACGCTCAAGACATTGTGATAGTGATAGCGACGTAAGCCAAGATAACAAACACTGAGCTGGGAGTAAGTGTCCTTGGTACTGCTATTTCTCCATTAAAAACTGAATTACTGGACGTTTTGCTAGATAAAAGAGACTAAATAAAACCCGCAGATAGACTCTCGATGTTTCTAAACCTGCAGCGCTCTAGAGCACCTGTGCCACATGTTGAGAACCGAGACTCTACCTGCTCCATATTGAATGTCACGCTCTCTTGTGTGAGTGAATGGTGTGTTTAGGGTCACATCCCATGGCCGGTTAGGATTACACTCACAGTAAACTGCAGCGTATTTGGGGAGCACAAACACTCGAGTTATCAGAAAGATAGTTAAAGCAAATAAGCAGGATATAGGCTGTAATTATAGTTTGACTTTGAGACAACCGTGCCGTTATAAGCGCACAGTACCGCTCTTTGGGGCAGTAACCATACTTACGTACTCGCAATTCAATACTAAAACACACAATACAAAAAAATTATTAAAAAAATTGTCTTCCAAGGATATAAAGTCCAATGTGTTTTATTAACAAAGATGAACTGTGCATTGTAGAAGTGGCACATCTTCATAATATTTTTATTGTCTCAAGAGGCTGACCCACTTACGCAGAAACAAGAATAGCAGCGAAACTAATTCAGCTTTTCAAGGTTTTCTCGGCAGGCTCTTGTTGCTGTGGCCCAAAGCAACAGTCAATTTATCCCCAAAGCCAAAACAGGTTTCATTCTGTACATGACCAACGAAGACCGCTCAATTTAATTTGACACATTTTAGGTTTTTCATCAAGCGAGAGGCCGGCGCAAACCCTATCAGAGCATGTGACGTGTCGCTGTATGTTTCATTTTGAGAGGCGTGTTATACGTCACTCCTGAGGATAATTCTCCGCTGCAGGAGCTTTCACTGCGCGGCGGCTGAAAGAAAGATGCTGTAAAATGTCAAAGTGTAAAACCAGCTGCTGTGAGATGGAACGGCGGGGTTTTCAGAAGACCCACTGGAGCGATTTGAGCTGATAATGTGTCTAATGAGACCTCTGCGGGTTTAAGAGTGAAATACAAAGACAAGCAGACATGTTTAAGGGAATGACCAGACTCACTTGGGACGCCCTGTGTTCAACAAACAAATGCAAATGGAGCTATATTTGGACGTTGTTGTCACGGTATTAAAATGTCAAACTTGATGCCAATACAAAGGATAAAGCCTGACCAATATGGGTACCAACTAAACTTTGCAATAAGGCTGCAACTACAATTATTTTTGGCAGTACACTAGTTAACTAACGATTAAGTGTATTGAATATTGAGGCTTTTTAAATAGAAATCAAGGTTGAAATATGGTGACTGAAGAGATAGAGAGATAGAGTGTTTTGTGTGCATTTTAGAGTCTGTATGGTCTGGATAACAATTACAATTATTATTATTTATTTTTTACAGTCATGGTTAGTTGATTAATCGTTACAGCCAACTATTTTAATGAACATAAGCTATACAGTACACTGACGTACTAGTTGTATAGAGTCAAGTCTTCTTTACCGTCTCCATTCTGCAAACATCATCATTATCAGGTTGCTTCGATAAAAGTAGACACAATACCTGCTTAGAATAGTATCTAATTTAGAGTTTAGTCACAATACGTCAAAATATCAAATTTAAAAAATATATAATGTGAGAAGAAACATCAGGGTATAACGATTATTCAAGGTTATTGACACAAATCCTTCATTTTCTTTCATTTTAATACATTACAGTTCCAATAGTGTGTGACCACCTTTATCAAATCAAACTTTCTGAATACAAAAGTAAATTTGGGACATTAACGGCCAATATTTAAAGCACAATACATTTAGTTGTTTAGTTGTACTTTTTTATTATTAATGTTTTGCGTCTTTTTTGCTTCTAAAATGAAAAGAATGAGGGATTTCACCGACATGCTTCTAAAATGGTCAAAATAGTCAACAGTTATGCGTTTTTAGTTCTTATGATTACACTGTGACCTGGATAGTGACAATTAATCGATTCACCGAATAATCGTGACGTCCCCAATCTGGTGATTGATTTTTCCCGACAACCGCGGGAACCATGTCTGACGATTAACAGATCTGCAATCAGTGAGAAGAACGGGAGTGCAAGAACAGCACCAGCCAAACTCAATTCAGTCCAAACTCAATCTTGTGCCTCTTCTGACCTCTCGGCTGCTTGTGTGGAAACCTGATTAGCAGCACCGCAGTTCCCCGTGTGGATGGTGTGTGAGGAGAAAACACAGTGTACGTTCAACGGTTTAATGTGATCTTTGAGGCATCATGAGACAGAAACCAAGAGGCTGCAGCTCAGAGCTCCTTCGGGCCAGTTTCACAAAACAGTCTTTATCTCCGCTTGACATCACTGCCATAAAGAAGCTCACTTATCCCCTGTATTCACGCCGCTCTTCTCATATGACATTTAATACACTGAGGTTAATGAGAGGAGAGGAAAACAAGCCATGTGACCCAGTGCGCTTGCAGAATGAGAAGCTATGATTGATGACGGAGGGTGTCTTGACCAAACATGCCTGCAAACACCAAATGCCTCGATAAACAAGACATCAGTGTTGCAGAAGCCTTTTGAATAGTTTATGAACGGGCAGGCACAATGTCTTGTAGCTGCATGTTTTCTGGTAAGCAATGATAGACTCTGTTCTGTACTAATCGAAATGTGTTCAGTAGAAATGAAAGAAAGAATGAGGTACAAAGTCCCATCGCTGAGTAGTCGTGGGGGATCTGGATGCTTATAGTATCAATTTATAGTTTTACGATTATTGTGAGAGCAAACAACACCTTTTTAACAAATATTCACGATTACTGAGAAATAAGAGGGAAATCTTTCATTTTCTTTCTTTCCATTACTATTCTTCAAGTTTGGGCCCAGCTTAATGAACTCAATGTGACCAAAACAGCCAGTAGTAATAAGTAATTTACATTTAGATGTATTTTCTTGATTATTATATTGCGGCCTGAATAATCACAATTATCGATGAAACCAAATAATTTCAACCTCACTGGGGGATATATTGAAAATTCTATAATATAATAGTTCTTTTGACCAACATAAAAAAGGGTATATTAATCATAATAAATCAAAATTGCAAAAACTGCAGAATGAAACTATGTAATCTTCAAACAAGGGTGACAAGGGTATAATGTATGCACTTTTGTGGTTAATGTTTTTTTTTTTGTAAGACATTTACAGTATATAAATGGTTGCCAAATATAAATAATGTCCACTGCTACCACTATTCAGTCTACGATCTCCTCCTAAGATACGGTTGTCGCCTGTGAAATAGTCGCCGTCTTAAGTAAATCTTGCCTTGTCATTGGAAAACAAATGTCTCCCTCCTTCAGAAACTGGACATGTGGTGAAACTTCTTACGGCGTTACAATACATCATGTTCTGGTTTACGATAATTATCTTGACTCAGGGCAGACAAAACTGTGGTCACAGCCACACAACCTCCTCGGCCTTGCCTGCGCTTACACAACACATGGGAAATGGGTGTCAAACGCAACTTGTCGCCCACTTTTCAGATTTTCCCAATAGCGATAATTATCATATTTTCGCAAGTAATGAAAAACTGTGAAAAGATTGTCACATACTCTTTACACGGCAAGTTTTTTTTTCTGTTTATAAACTTGTTGCAACTTTATATAGTCAAAAATTGAGTTGGTTTTCTAATTCAAGAATAGAACAAAATAAGTGATCTTTTCAGTGACTCTAATTTGTGTTTTGAAACTGTTGCTGGTCTGTGAATGGTTTTAATAAATCAGATCAAACATAAGCTGCCTGCAAATACAAACATTGCATCACTCAAAATTCCTAATCCCTCATTATTTGTGCGTTATCTCATTTTGATAATTGCCGGTTTGGTATGCGCCGAGTACCCAAGATCCAGAGGTGAAAACGACTTGAGCTGGCTGAAAATCAGACTGCTCTATATTGGTCCAACTTTAAACACAAGCTGCCGTCCAAAACATGTAATCTTCGACCGTGGCCTGTGCCACGACACTGCAACCAAAACAAACCATGGCGAGGGGGGGAGAGGGACGGGAGGGGGGGAGAGGGACGGGAGGGGCGGGTCACGCTCGTTACTGCTGTTGTTGATGAAGCTGCATTTGGGAAGGGATAATGTACCCTTTATGACCTCCGCGGGGCCACCTGTTACTGCCGGCGGAGCGAGGCTTGGCAAACGTTCAAGAGCCACATCAAGCGAGGAGAAGTATGCATACCACACAAGCACGAGCACGCACACAAGCACGCACGAGCACGCACACGAGCACACATGCTTTGACGGAGCGGTAAATAAGAGACATCAGTGACCAATTAACTCCAATTGCTGCATGCTACGAGCCTAACGGTCCGTGTCAGATAGGGGAGAGTTTAAGAGCAAAGCCATAAAACAGATGCTTGTCAAACGCACAATGACGATTTTGATGATGAAACATTTCTGTGACAAAATAGGTTTTCATACAAAGCTAAGCACTGGTTAAAAAGACTAGAATGGTTGGAAAACATTAATGAGTTCAATTAGAATTAAATAAAGTATCCAAAAATGTAAAACATGAAACAACAAAAACAAACAGGGCAGGACCAGCGAGAACAAAATAAGTCAAAATAAAACACGCAATATTTATATATTATTTGCATCAGGGGCCACAAAGTGATATTAAGTTGTTCAGTTCACAAATTAACTTTACACTTTTGGAACCGAACGTATTTATCTGGAATGTGACATAATTTGTTGCAAGATTGCGCAAACATACGACCACATTTTTAGTTGAATTGCTCTTCTATTTCCATTGTAACTCCCTGGTCTGTTTGAAAGTGAAATATGGGCACATTGAGGCAGGGGCAGCGTCGGAAACATTGTGGGTCTAAATATTGACAAAAATGTTTCGGTATCAATGATCACTGCGCTGATGGACTTCAAATTTGTCATGAAAAAGGAAATAAATCACATAAAGTCACATGTTTTAACTTATTCATTTGTGAAACATATTCTGCCTCTTGACTTGTTTTGAATTTGTTACTTTCATTTTTGGCCATTTCTATTAGTAGACTGCTGTAAAGTAACTGTGCTAATTTGCTAATGTACCCTCCTTGCTCTTCAAAGACATATTCACACAAAGTATCAAGTGAACTGGTATCAGACCTCCTGCTTTGACATGTGTGACTAAATGCAACGTGCCACACTAACTACCCCGGGCATGTGCAGAATGCAGCTCACATTAAAGCCCCAAAAAAGACCGGGGCCAAACTATCAGCACGACCCAGTATCAATCACGCGCTCCTGTACACTTTTACGACTCCATCTACTACTGTGGGACAACTATTCAAGACATTTACTGCTTGAAAGTATCGTTAACTCGATCTTTGGACTTTACATCTATTTGTAGTAGGTTTCAGACACTATAAGACACATGGCGACTATGTCCAGGCCTAACAACCTAAAACGCAAACAACATCAGAGCCCTTCAGTTAGAGAACAACCTTAAGTCAATATAAAAGAGTAAATATGACCAATGACGGCTGGTATGAAAGGCAGGGGACTGGTTGTAAGCTGTTCAAAGGGCACAGGACCAGCAGAAAGGACAGCAGCAACAACGGTGTGTTTCATGAGCAGACGAGGCCGATTGTGTCCTCAGGTCGACGAAGTGCTCCAACTCAAACGGCAACTAAACAAACAAAGCCAAACTGGGGAATCCAGAGCTCCAGGGGACTGATAACACAACAGGACTTTGTGTTTGCTTCAGCACAACCTGAACCCACCGCAGGGTCACAGGATACAGGGCATAGAAGAGAGGGGGAGAGAGGAAGAGAGAGGAGAGGAGGAGGAAGGAGGAGAGAGGTGGAGGAAGGAGGAGAGAGGAGGAGAGGAGCCAAGAGGAGGAGAGGAGGGGGAGAGAAAGGGGAGACGAGGAGATAGGGGGAGAGAGGTGAGGAGCCAAGAGGAGGAGGGAGGAAGAGGGAGGAGGAGAGGAGGGGAGACGAGGAGACAGGGGGAGAGAGGTGGGGAGCCAAGAGGAGGAGGAGGAGGAGAGGAGGGGGGAAAAGGAGGGAGATGAGGAGAGAGGGGGAGAGAGGTGAGGAGCCAAGAGAGGGAGGGAGGAGGAAGGGCGGGGAGAGAGGAGAGAGAGAGGAGATGAGGAGATAGGGGTAGAGAGGTGTGGAGCCAAGAGGAGGAGAGAGGAGAGGAGCCAAGAGGTGAGAGGAAAAGAGAGGAGGTGAGAGGAAGAGAGAGGAGGAGAGAGGCGGAGAGAGGAGGAGAGAGGAGGAGGGAGGAGCCGAGAGGGGGAGAGAGAAAGAGAGAGGAAGAGAGAGGAAGAGAGAGAAGGAGAGAGGAGGGGAGAAGAGTAAAGAAAAGGAGGAGAGAAGAGGAAAGAAGAGGAGAGAGGAGGGGAGAGGAGGGGCCAAGAGGAGAGTGGGGAAGAGAGGGTGAGAGAAGAGGAGGGGAGGAGAAGCCAAGAGGAGGAACCAAGAGGAGGATAAGAGGAGAGAGAGGAGGGGAGTAGAGCCAAGATGAGGAGAAAAGAGGAGAGAGGAGGATAGAAGAGGAAAGAAAAGGAGAGAGGAGGGGCCAAGAGGAAAGAAGAGGAGAAAGGAGGGGAGAGGAGGAGATTTTTCTGAATCGTTTGAGAAAAAATATCCCCCTGCTGCACTATTTCACCCTTGTTGACAAGATGAACCTGTGATGAACACCTCATGTGTTCCCTTGGGGGTCCAAATGTCCCACTTAACCCACAGACAGATAGTGTAACTCACAGGGCTCTGCAGTATCTGTGTCACACGTTTCTTCTGCTCCAGGATGTTGAAGTCTTGCCGTAGGTCTGGAGACATGTTCCTGGCTCTGATGTACTCTGGGTCGTTGACATCAATGCGGTCAAAGTAACGCTCCTTGGTGCCTGAGGCGGGAGGAGGGGTCGTGACCACCTCCTGGTGGCTGTTGTTGCTCATACTGGCTTCAGCCTGACACACTCTGTGGCTGCCGTTTGTAGATCACCTGCAGAGACAACACAATGGATCAGAACTGTGCTAACGACACTGCTCAAACAGCCAAGGCAACATCTGTACTTCCTCAAGGCCAAGACAACCTTTTCCTGGATTTGGTCAAAACATTTCATTTAAAACACCAGTGTGCACATAAAGTGGGAGTATTTTTGTTATTACCACTGACACTGGTGAACATGTCATAAAAATAGATGTATGATTGGCTGGACCATCATTTAAGAAAAACACAGACAAATTACAGCCAATGAAAAATGAAACAAAGCCACCATTATGGTAATAAATGATATAATTGCTCATCAATGGGCAACAGAAAGGGGAAATTGCTGAGTAAACAAGATTAATGGGATAATGGATAGTTTATTACTGGCAGATGATCACAGTGTTTGTCCAACAGGAAATGGACAGTTTTGTGTTCGCAGTGTTTCATCTCGATAGTGGCGCAAATGCATTTGTTCCATTCACAACCGAGACTAAACTACAGTGAGGGGCCACAAGTTTTGACAGGACGGCAGATTTGTTTGTGCTTCCATTACTCCCATTATGTTATAATATGAGCGTTATCATTACTGGGTTAGATCAGGTATTTTCTTTTACCTTAGAATTCAAATTTAGGCTAAGATTTCAAAAACAAAACTGAAAATCGAATAATACATTTTGATGGGAAAAAAATCCTGCTATTTTTGTCATATCGCCAGCCCTGATAAACGGATGAGAAAACTGATACCGCGAGATACAAATGTAGACACACTCCATTATCCAGAATGCATTGCAGCACTGTCCATGTCTTGTGCAGTGTTTGAGGATAAGCTGGGGTCACATTAAGGAGGGGCGGGGCTTATGGCAGCTCCAGATGGTGTCTTGGCTTTAGCGAGTGGACAAGGAAGCCTCCGAGCGAATGGGATCCTCCTGCTTTCCGTCAGTAAAAGCTCGGTGTTCATCTGACGTGAGGCCAAACCAAATGAACCGTTGCCAGAATATGACTCCTCCCTCCACGCTTAACTCTTTATGGTGAGAAACGCAGGAGGGGGCCAAGGAAATGTGACTCTGCCCGAAACACACGCTGGTAAGAGGGTCAGAGGGCACGCCAAAGATGGGTGAGATTACCGGGGAAGGCACAGGTCGGTCTGACAGGTTCAAGAAAGAACGAACCAGGAACACTTTTAAACTGGAATGCATCGGAGAGTGCCGTAATGAAAGTGAGTGGGCTGGTTCTGTCTGGCAATGGTAAAAACAGTGCCCACACAAACCCCCCAATTAATAAAATGCTTAATCACTCTAATCATAATAAAGACTATGACAAATTGATACCCAGATACTATTTGAACAAATAACGATAGGTAAGTAATACACTAAAATGTGACCTTTCCTGAACAGTTTTAGAATGATCTTGAGCTGTATAAACCACATGGAAACGGGTAGTACGATTTAGTTTAGAAAATGACTGTCTAAAAAAAAATAATTGTGATGTCAAAGTGATATCGAGCCAATTATTAGCATCAAAATTAAGTTTGCCATTTTAGTATCGCGACATTAACTGATAAAGGAAGAAAATAAGACAAAATTGGACCTTTCTCGAACAGTTTTAGAATGTTCTTGATTTATAGAACTAATAACAAAAAGACTAAAGTCTTTGTTATTTTATTATGTTATTTCATATTATATTCAATTACATTTCAATTACATTCTGATGGTTGTTTTTTAAGTATTATCATTGTGCTGTGGAAATTGGTCTCAAGCCTTTTCTTTTGGCTGTCGAAATGCACTAAAACGTCTCATTGTGCAGCAGTTCTGGCGGACACTCTGGTGGGGGCATGTCCTTAAAAGTTATTGCTTCAGGGGAACGAAACCCGAATCTGGTACTTTCCATTGCCTTATCAGCAAACATGCACGTCCACAGGATCACTCAAACACTCCTTTCCAAACAACATGGCTCATGCTGGGAAAATGGATCAAATCTTAGTGAAATCCTCCTTAATTGAAAACAGCTGGACAGAGTTACGTAATTTTTAATTTATCCTGCGCTCTTCGGCACCACAATGAATTTACAGCCAAAATGTGTAAAAGTGAAGGCCACCAAAGCAAAATAGCACTGGATAACATCATCGGTGGATCTGTTTCTGTCTGTTTTAAGTCCACTCATGGCTAAAATCCAATGTTATTTGTGGTATTCGGTACAGCTGTAGTGAGTGTCGGAGGCCTGTCGTATTCCAAACACCAGCTCTGTCCGGCGCACATGGCCTCTCCAGACCGGCAGCAGCCTCCCAAACTGGGGCTTTGTAAAGGGATCATTGTCCTCCCCACTGCGGCCCAGTCCAGAGAGATCCACAGGCGGAGCAGAGAGTGGAAAGTACTGGTTTCTAGACGCAGATTCGCTAACAAATGACAAATACGGTACAAAAATGTAATTGCATTATTGTGTTATTATGAATTGCATTATTGTGTTGTTATGTTTGTGTTGTCAAGCGATAGGCAATAACTTTTCTTCCTCACAATCAAAAGTTCAAACTGAGGCTTGATTTGAACATGTAGTCCTGGTTTAGTTCTCATTTGCTCTTGCTTATCCTTGGCTTAGGCCTAGTTTATTGCTGCTTTTAACTGTGTGTCATGGTTTGGACTAATTTTCACGAAGTTTTATGACATTGTGAAGCGCTAACACAATTTTTGGATGGGAGTGGTGGCGGGCGATATTGACAAAACTGAATGTCCCGATAATGATTGTCGGGCGTCAACATTTCAATCCAAGAAATGTGTTAAACAAAACAAACGAAAAATGTCTGTCAAATGAATCGCAAAATTTCACAAGATATCATGTTTTACCCATTAATTTGAAGGTTTTTGTAACTTTTTGTAGCATATTTTAGCATAAACAATGCGGAGTAATTGATGTTAGACCGGCGGGGCGAGTGGTGCAAGACTCTGACAGCAGCCCGAGGCCAACGGGTCACGACCTTTAACCCCATGACCTTTGGCGAGCAACTGGCCTTCGGTTCTTTTCCTGTTACTGCCCCCAAACACATGCTGTTTCCATCCGTGGGAAGTCTATTAAAACTTTCACCATCTACAAACACCCATTTAAAAGCTATTAGTTAAATTGATCCTTACAAGTTGATATGTGTCCAGAAAAGGTTATAAACGTCGGATGAATGTGAGAACCAACTGTTGCAAAATTGTCGTAGTAATGAGGTTTTTAATACATCTTTAAGGTTTGCAGTGTTGTAAATTGTCACACAAAAAGCCCCTTGGATACAGCCTGCAGCATCCACAGCACAAACTTCAACATTATAAGGACAAGCCTCCCCCCATATCTGCGGCTCATCTTCCGGTCTGGCCTTGCCTCATATCACGCCTCATCTCGCCTTGGATGATTATATTTCAAGTCCCATCTCCCTGTCACCAAGCATAGTTCACACAACAAAATGGAAGTTAGTACTTAGTCCAAAAGGGGACTGCTACAAGCCGGGACAAGCCTTCACTGACCACCTCATGGACAGCCATCCACTCACACATGCAAATATATTTATCGTGGCTCGGGGGCAGCTTTAAAGTGTGGCTGCTTGTATCCCTTCTACCTCCCACCCCCTAAATATAGACAGTCTTCGGGGTTGTGTTACCACTACAATGACAATGCCAGGAAAGAATCTGGACATTGGCTGAGTTTATCTACCTCTGTAAAAGGCAGTCACATCATGCCAAATGGGGACGGATCATAGTAGGGTTACAATGTGGTGGTCTATAAGAGAGGGTTTATATCAATGTAGGATACGGCTGCTCGATTATGGCAGGTTAGAATATAGGCTTATGATTGAAACCTTGATTTTTTTCAAACAATTACTTCTACGCAGTGATTTTTACCTGTAGAGTTTTATAGACCTAATAATGTTTTGGGATTACTGTTTTCAAAGCCACTATAGATTAGAGTGGCTCTCCTCCAGGTTTTGCAAGGGAAAACGAGCATATGTCATTCTGAACACAAACAAGTTAATTAATTGTATTTTCGCATTTCATTACAACATTTTTGTAATGAAATCACAACTTTAAATTTAAAAAAATTGCACAGCCATAATGCAGGAAAACAAAAAACAGATTAGAAGCACTGATTATATTCCACAAATTTAACAACATTAACATTTCAAACTCGATTTCGATACAAATTTCAATACTCGATTTTGATCATCGATATCAATTTCAATACCACAATATTATGCTATCTATGCTCATTTTAAAATCAAATTGTATCTAATTTTGGATCATTTTGACAACCTTACTCAGAACAACAAAGTACAGAGGTAAATCCTTTAAAACACTTCTGGAAAAAGTTATTCACATCAAATCATTATTTCAGCTGAGCTTTATTGTTGACCTAAGGCAAAACGAACAAGCACGGCAGGTACTTTTGCAAATTCACTCATACCTTTGTACAGTAATGTCACTGTGCCAAAAAAATCAAACATGTTGTTACCAATGCTCCAATTAGACCCTGTTTCAACCATCAAATCGTCCTCCTGTGTTAAAACTTACACCACATGCTCTTGCAACCACACAGCCCTCTCTGTTCACATGCTGCTCCTCTTGTTGTCTACATTCAAGATAACCTGAGCTAATCTTCTACTAAAGCCCACATTCGCTGCCCTGTTACTGCCAAGTGTGTCCATCAGTGCCCCGGCCTGTCTGTGTGTGTGCGTGCAGCCAGGCAAGCGCGCCTAATACCTTGGAATTCCCCCTTAAAATTACAAATCACTTTTCGGCACAGTAATCTTTACTGTCGTGCCCTATAGCAGCTGGCCGGAGGACTGTGTGCACAATCAAAAAAATCCCTCTCGACTAATGCAGTCATGAAACCACTAACCTTATTCAGATTACTTCCTCCTCAGTGAATGGGAGAAAACAGACAGTGGTAGCAGGCGTCCATAGCAAAACACATGTCGCTGTCCTGTTCTGTTGGTGCTTGGATTCCAGAGCAGAGCGAAAAGAGGGAGCGAGAGAGAAGGGAAAGTCACAACACTAGTCCGTCCAGGTGCATAAGCTCCTTGAGTGGCAGAGGTGGGACCAGCAGAACGTGATCCCCAGATTCAAGTGAGCTCTGTGGCGTTGTACAGACAGAGAAGTATCAACAGCTGTGAGTGTGTTAGGGGCAACAGCCTATCTATGTGTGCTGGTGTAGAAAAGAAGCTAAAGGAACCACGTGACGCTGCTTAATCCCCCGCCCACTGGCTACAGAGATATACACACACAGCACGCATACACCAATGTGTGTGCGGACCAATCAGAGAGCAGAGCCACAGGGAAAGCTCCTCCCCTTCCACATCTCTCTCTCTCTCTCTCTCTCTTTCTAGCTCCCTCTCTTTTCCTCTGTCTATAGAAGAGTTTTTTCTTCTTTGATCCATTCACTTTTCTCTCTCACATTCCTCACGCCACTCTTTAGGTCTTTCATTCAAAACGGCCCACCCCACACTGGCCCAGTAGAGACCGGGCCTAAAATCAGAAGAACCAGTTGGACATCAAGCATTTTTAGAGGGACATTCACGATCATCAGCAATAGAACAAACAATACCAACAGCAGAAGTTGGCACATAGGTTTATCTGTTCATCTAAACATCTAAAATATAATTAAAATGGCATTAACTGTAAGGTTGTAAAATTCTGGTCTTGTAAAAGTATACCCCTGAAACTGAATGGTGTCATCAAGTGTTGCATAATGATCCCCAACGGCTTTTGGCAGCTTGCATAAACGTATAAGTGATTTTGACAGATTACAAGAGCATACTAAAAGTGAAACTGTAACAGCCCGACTCAATAAACAGCACATCAACTCCTTACTTTTGCAACCTGTTCTAGGTCATGTTGATGCAGTCCCTCATTTGTCCAGGAGTAGTCCATGGTAGAAAAGGTTTCAAAGGTTGTTTTGACTTCGATCCAAAAGTCATTTTCAATCTAAATAAAATGGTTTGAGAAGCTGGGATTTATACTCTACTGAGCTCAAATAGTTCCTGCCCACAGGAGAAGTTATAACTGAAACAAACACTGCCTTGTTTTGTCTGCCAGTTCAAATAGAGCAGATTGATGCACAATACACAATATTAGTCGGTGTAATCCCTCATTCGATAATACACAATATTAGCCAAAGCAATGTGCCACGTAATATTGCATAACAAACACCAAAGCCAACAGTAAATAAGATTACATATAATGTTAGAGGCTACAGCAAAATTGCAATAATATGCAGAATTGGTCAAACTATTTAAGAGTCAACTCAAAAATGTGTTCAGGTGGATCTTCTGAACAGAATTGTGTGGCGGACATATGACAACAAGCCTCACACTCTAGTGAAAGAGAGCACCTGAGCTGGTCTATGAAATTTTATTATGGTCAAGATTATGAACCACAAGCAACACAAATCTGTGGTCAATAAACCTGACCTGTAGGGCCAAGAGCACAGCAGAGGCTCAGTAATAAGGCTGCTCTCTCCACTCAGCCGCTGCATCACTCAGCGTTTTCTGTGCAATCCCCTGGATACAGAGGACGCCAGGTCTGACTCAGGAAATCAGCACAGGCCTTACTTCTGCACAATATCAATGTAACAAAGCAACAGCAACTACACACTTCTGTCAAACAGCATACAAAAACCTGCAGCTGCCACACAATGCAAACCCAAATGTGACTGCAATATCTGACCGCACTGAAATGTAATGTGTCTGCATTGGTATGTGTGACATTTACAGTTTCGCTCCATGACAAGCTACAATCTTTAATTTACAATAGACCATAAAATATACTGTGAAAAGTTGGTTGTAAAACATGACATGATTAAGAACATTTATAATCATTTTCTCCAAAAAGAAAAGTTGAGTCTACTGTATGTTAAAGTGTGGAATGTCAAACTTCAATACTAAAGAAAAGGCTTGATACCAATTTAGACACCACAGTGATGATTAAAAAGAATGGAGGGGTCTTCCTACGTACATACAGGGATGGCGGGGCAGCCATCCTTAACATGACAAATCAAATGGCCGATTTGACATGGGGGGAAAAGAAACCATCCCTAACACTCAACTTCATCGCATAGACACACATAGACAACATGTGTATCACTACACAGATACACACAGTCTACAGTTGTTATTTTGTCCGCTTTGTCAGTGAGTTTCAGTGAGCACACCGCGGTGCGAGCCGACAACATGTCTCAAGCCCCTCCTCCCAGCGTTACCATGGAGCTTGTCTTATTATAATAACTAATATTATAGTTATAAAGAGCTTCAAGTGAGGTGATTATAAACTCAACCTTCTAATATGTAGTCTAGTTATTATTTTATTGTCAAAATAGTCATCTGTATGAATGAGTCTAGTCAAGTTAATTAACAGATTTTCTCTCCCCTGCTTTATATTGCATGTCTATACATAATAAAATATTATTAGGGCTATTATTATATAGGCCTATTATATAAGCCTATATAGTGTTACCAGTATGTTTAGGGTGCATGTACCTTTGGAAATAATGACGGTACATTAAACCATCCTTGGAGGAAAATGCAACCCCATATGAGGCATATTTACCGTCTCTTTAAGATTCTGGGGAGAGTACTGGAATGACATTTTAAACACAAAATAATTGTACTTTCATTATGGTCCCTTCCCTTCAAAAACTACTCATGAAAAGTCCAATTGTGTGCTTCATGTTGATGCTTTCTCTGGTATCAATTCTTGCTCAAAACGATCTATTTTTTTCAGTTGCATTCTTATTGTGTCCACATTTTACACAACTGTCAAAGACTGGATTTGTAAAGGAAGAACCTGAAACAATGCCAGTGTGAATATCAGTCTGTGGTCAGTAAAGTACACTGTAGAGTCCTAATGACAGCTGATCCTGAGTGTGAGGTGTAAATGACTGTTGTTGCACGGCGTTGCTTCATGTGACACATTACAGACAAGGCTATGAAACCCTTGGCAATTGTCTGCACGTTACCGTTGTCCAACCTTATCATTACAGAGGTCCGGTCCACCACCACAGCCTCGCCAAGAGCAAACATTTACAAGCCTTTTTTCTTCCATAAGCCATACTGAAAAACATACATAGTCAATCGGTGTTCTATCTGTATCCCTTTGCAACGAAAACTCTGCTATCAAAGTTTCCCACCGAAGAGCCGCCATGACGCTAGCTGTTCAGGAATGCACGACACATGAGCTAATTATTAAGACCATAGAGACCCCCAAGAACTGAAAAATGGACGTCCAGATAGTCCCAGAAGAGCGCAGACGTCAGATGTGGTGCAGCTTGAGAAAATAAAACCCTGCTGCTGATGGTTGTGGGGGAACCTCTTGACATGAGAAAAGCATTTGCGCTGTTTTGACTACATTGACTTGTAATGCCGTTTTCCCGAAGAGCAGGAAGGTGAAATGGTACCCCTGAGGCAAGTGCACTGACGCTCAGCAACGTCTAAAATAACTCTTTAATGGTATGTCACTGTATGTACAACAGTATCTATCTGCAAGCTAAGGTGATTTGTAACAAGGACGACTATTCTGTCTTCAACACGGATGCGATGCTACGGCTCAACAAAAAGAACGTGAAGCTTTCCAAATACAAAAAGAACCACCTCTGCTGAGACATGGCCTGATTTCACAAAGATACAGAGGATGATGTAATCATGAACAAGCGCAAGACACACAAATCTAGAACAAATGAAAATAAGGCAAACATGCATATTGGCAATTGGGATTTCAAAAATAAGCATCACAGCAAAGTATTGGTGCTACTTTTATATTCCATTATACCCCTTAATGTGTTTCAGACTAATCACTTCACATAAATGTACTGCCTTGAGTTATTCTAAACAATTTAGACATCTGACATTGCACATATGGCAAACATGACAACTCCAGAAGTATTAAATGAAAGGTAGTTCATGAAAACAAGATTTACTTCAACCTAGACAGAAATGTACATCTGGTCTACTAATGCTGAGGAAAATGTCAGTGAAATGTTTCTGTTACTGTGTTAATCTCACTCTAATAGAGATGTGACTTCAAATGATAAGCCCTATAGACTTTAATGCCTGTTGTGACGCTGTGAAACATAAAAAATGTGTCACTTCACTGTTGCCCTGCACTCGTCGACCTGTCTAGTTTTACACTCATCTGACGGTGATCCTAAGTAGGCACTAATCCGCGTTTGAGGGCTAAAGAGTCGTTTAGAGCGGCTAATGTTTAACGCTTCAAATTCACTTCCTGGAGCGCTGCATAGATACAATACAGTGTGTGTCTGTGCGGCTGGTCGCTTAGCAAAGAGGAGAACGACAGAGTAGGCCCTTGACAGTGACCATAGAGGCAGGCACCGCATAAAGAGACACAATATAAAATGTGTTTGTCCCTTTGAGGCCCTGAGTCCACTTTGACGGCTCATTTATTCTGATGAACATAAAACTGTGTGATAAACTCATCGCCTCAACCCTGCTTGTTAAATGTTAAGTTTTCTGCTTTTCTGTCCAGTACAATTGTCCCTTCAATTAAAACAAAATCATCATCTCGGGCTGTGTCAGAATCAGAATCAGAAAAGGTTTATTGCCATTGTCAATGAACAGAATTCACAAACATAGGAACTTGTTTTGGCATTAAGGTGCAACATGAAACACTGAGCAATAATAAAAACAACACATATGAAATCAAAAGGGCATGCATTAGGAAACAATTTAAGATTACTATAGTATAAAATAATGGGCTTTGAGAATGTGCAGAGCATACAAATCACTTCTGGTAGCTAATAAAGGCTGCCTTGTTTTATCTGACTCGTGAGGCATTTGACCTTATTAACTGAGACAAGCCTCTGTTCAATTAAAAGCACATTTGGGTCGCCTCATTTAAGAGCCGCATCTCCAGACAAGACGGCTTAATAAATGTTCATCATGTCCGTGCATGGAAACATTCAACCTTGCCTCATACTTTCCTGTATTCTTGACATGATCTGTTGGAGCAGTGCTTCTGTTTGCCCTCAGATCAGATAACACGGGACGTACAGTGCACCTGCCCACTCCCTGGATGGAAGAGCACACACCCAAGTTACGAACAAAAGCGGGACAAAAGACAGCAAATCCAACACTTCCGCAAATAATGGCCCTGTATATTCAGTGTTCAGTTTGAAGACGTATTCTGGGCAAGTCCACTCCTGAAGTATGATTATTATTGCTGCGACAGAAATGAATAGTACACATAGTGAATAGTAAAACTGACTCCTAAAGTGAGCAAGTAAGTGTTGTGAAGCATTATATTTCCTAGCTGTGGCCGTAGTTGACTAAATAAATTCTCAACATTGTTAGGATCTTGCACGGATCTTGATGGATAAAGAAGAGGACTAGAAAACATCAGCTTCATATGTTAAAAGTCAGACTAAACTGTCTAGTCACTCCCTAAACCAGCTAACTCACTCCACACTTTCTCCTTTCTGCTAACCCTTCCGTATATAAATCCTTTTAATGTAATTAAACAATTGGTCGACTAAAATAACATTCCATCGACAAATCAACAGATCAATTGATTGAACAACAACAGTCTAGGGCAGGGCAATTCATTATATTTTCCATGGGCCAGATTTTTTGGAAGGCCATTAACTGGGACTGCAGGACTACAAAACTGCATAATTTGTATTATTTATCCAATATGCATGAGCAACTTGCAATGGCACTATATAACCGAACTCGAGTGTTACTGAAGTAAATAGAAATAAAACAATATTGCTTTGTCATATAAAAACAGCAGGACTGAAAAAAACCAACCCAGTGTCAATCAAAAACCAGACTTGAACTAGAGCAGCTCATGGCAGCAGATCTAGAACTAGACTTAGTCCTGAACCAAGACTTAACATGTTGTAGGTCAAGTCCACTTAACATGTTGTAGGTCACATGTCCCAGTTCAAATAAAGGAATAATGAAATAAAATTAACAGATTATTGACTATTTATATTAATTTACATTTCAAATTATGACGCAGTCAGACAGAGATCACAGGAAATGCTTACTTTTTGAGCAAGTCACAATCCCTGTAAAAAAAAAAAAAAAAAAGAAGACAAAAAAGACAGAAAGAAACAATACAATCTGTTTTTTTTTTCACTTCCTCTTACACAGATACAGAGGAAAATTATAATGAGCATTTCAAATTATACTTATACAGTGCTAAAAAGATTACATAACAGCTGTATCTAAATCTAACTATGTTCCCAAGATTTATTGATATGGTGTTCTTAACATCTGTTTAGCATGAAAACAACAGACTCAAAGCTTCGGTGAATGTCTGAAACCACGTGTTAAATCAATGTGATCTTCTAATAACCATGAAGAGTAATTCTTCAGAGGCAAATAGATCTTCCAGAGTGAGCAGACAAGGTTCCTATTGAGACATTCAGTAATAAATACACCTCTGCTGTTGATCCCTGTCCTGCATTTTGGCTAAGGTTAACAGCTGAGTGTTTGACCGGGACATTACAGCGGGACTGAAAGAAGATGAAATATAGCAGGATAATTACTCACAAATAATCCTAACGACTAATTCTTTGAGCAAAACCATTTATACGGACTACCTGTGATTTCTATTGCACTGAACAAACCAGGTATAAAAACATGGTATCAGTTGAATGTTTCCTCAAAGCCACATTGTACCATTTAAATTTTCCCAGACCAAGTAGCAATAGCTACACTTGGCAACAAACGCAGAATGTTATAGTCCTAGTTATAGCATATATAGCTTTACTCAACTAATTACCGTATTTTGCGGACTATTAGCCGCTACTTTTGTCAGATGTTTTGAGCCATGCGGCTTATTTAGAGGCTGCGGCTTTTCTGTGGTTTTTTTCTTTCACCGCTAGGGGCGAACTAACCGGAATTAGAATCAATTTACAGAAAGGTTAAGCAAAGAAGCAGATGTTGCTTTTTTATTCAGCTAGCAAATAGAACACGGACGACAAATTACCAACTATAAATTATTTTCAAATTCTTGCCCCATCATTATGGAACCCAAACGAAGAAGTTCGTATGAAGCAAGTTTTTAAGCTGAAGGCCATCGATCTTGCTAGGAAGCCGCGCGGCTGCACGCAAGCTTAACATCAATGAATGTACGGTGAGACGCTGGAGGGGGACAGCGGGACGAGCTCATGCGATGCCAAAAGTCAAGGAAAGAGTTCTGCGGCTTACAAGAGTTCTGCGGCTTATACAAAAGGTGCGGCCTATGTATTGTTTTATTATCGTTTTTTTAAAAATAGAGCAAATGCGGCTTATATAGGGGAGCGGCTAAAAGTCCGGAAAATACGGTATTATTACAGTGGATACTTTTTACTTTTACTTGACACAATGACGAAAGGTTTTGAGTTCAAGTCTCCTTCTTCGAGCAAACAAAATATACAAATAAAAAGTCTAGAAACATAGAGCAACTGATTGACTTAAAATTCAGCACAATTCTTCTTCTTCTTCATCCAAGATCAGACAGCACATTTCACCCTTTAATAATCTGTACAAAATATTTTTACTTTTTACTCTTAAAGTACATTTTAAAAAACAATACAAGTATTTCTAAAACAGTGTCCAGATGACGACAACTGAAGCTTTTTCTACAACAATACAAGTAGATTTTTCTTTGGGATACTTAAAAAGTACAGTTTTTGATCCTGTATCTGTATCTGTACTTTAAGTTAAGCAACACATTTGAGTTCTTCTTCCGCCACTTCTATAGCTAACTTACCACTTTTAAGCTCAATGAAAGCATTAATCGTCCGTCTTGAATAGTTCTAGGGCCCGCATGGCCAAAGTGTGTCTCAGCACTGGGGACAAAAAAGGGGGCGTCGGCCAAATGAGTGGGCGGCTCCGGTGGGACAGACCAATTATGCAACCCAGTGAAGCAGACACATCCGATGTCCAAGTCTGATGAGGTCATGGTGCACTTTTCAAGGCCCATCACTTTTACAGAACTCTCCCTGGTCTCCACAGCAACGCCAAACAAACACCATGAGCCCGCCCTTAAAAAGAGGAAGAATCTGAGGCCGAGGAGTGAAAACAAACACGAAGTCTGATAAAAAGTCTAAAGTGTAAATCGGACTTTGGCAGATGTTTTGTTGTAAACGATTCCTCGGATTCAGGAACTGCAATTACTCAATACAATCAAATCAAACATCATGGTAACAGCGGCTTTCATGCTCACCGACTCTAGCATGACTTATAATTTTTTTTTAAAATGTTTTATTTATTTATATATATATATATATATATATATATATATATATATATATATATATATATAAAGATTCAGTTTAATAAAATGCACAGATTTTAAGTCACATTTAGCATGATCATATTATACTACAGTAGTTATACCATTATCTTGTGTTGGTGTTCCAGTTGACAATGTATTTAAAACTCCTGCCATGGACACAATAAATAGATACCTTAGTTTGGATCATACTCTTGGGAGTAGGAAAGAAAACCATTATGAGAAAATGGAAGCCACCAACAATCTGTACCCAAATATAGCTGACATTCGAAAAATTTAAAGAATTACCACTGGATTGAATTAGAAAATTGCCTCATTTGACTGACTTTGTGAGACTTTTCTATTTTATTTTATTGTGCCTTAATGAGTTTTGGATGTCTTATATTCTCTTAATTTGTTTTCACATATGTGTTTTATGTGTCTTGTTTTTGTTGTTGTTTAAAAAAACAAACAAAAAAAAAACACTTTTGACCCATGTCCCACTCAAGCGACCACACAAGCACCAAGCTGGTCTATTCAGAGATCTAAGAGCTGCCAATCCAGAGAACAAGGGACAATACGGCTTTGAATAGAAGCAAAAAGTAGTTTCTGGGACTGAACAGCCTCCAAGGTCCACCACAGTCCTGGACACCCACATCCGAAGATTAACAGTGAGCTACTATAGAGATGTTTTACTGGTGAAGAAACACCTGCTGTTTCTATAGGGTGAAAACCCAGACAAGTTCAAATGTATGAGAAAGAATTTAGCTTAAGTGCCATTTACTTAAGAGCTTTATAAACTGGTCAGAATTAAGGTGAACAAAAACGTTCGAACACAGTTGCGTAACACTTTAAAATCCTGGAATTCTATTCTAGTCTATATTTGCATTGGTTTTTTCTCAGTTTAAAAATTCATAATGAAAAGTTCTCCTTTTGTGCTGCCTGGTGGTTGAGTGGTTAAGGCGGCAGCACATGTGCATGTGCTAAACTCCACATGCAGTGTTGTGAGTTTGAAACCCGGCTGATAATTTACTGCATGTCCTTCCTTCTCTCTCCTTCCCATTTCACGCTCAGCTGTCCTGTCCAACAAAGCCTACGACCCAAAAAAGCATTTAAAAAACAGATAAATTCTCCTTTTAAATATTCAATGCAGAGATTTTCAAGCCCTCAAATTCAACAGTTTAAATTCAGAGTGTAAAATTTGAAGTGAATTTAGCAGAGCAAGGCAAACTGATCACAGTGATCTTTGCATCTTGACGCTTTGCTGTGAATATTATCTGCAGCCCTACAACAAGAAGTTAAAACCCCCAAAAACTGTTTAAACCAACATAGAAAGTAAATCCGTATTAAATATTGGAATGAAGTAAATTTCTACATATGTCCTCTGCATTAGACCCATGCTGCTGGAGCAACAGGCCAGGACCAATGGGCCACCACTTTGTGCCCTACATCTCCAGAACTTGGTCATTACTAGTTAGCAGGAAGACTGGGGTTTAAATATAGAGACATTTCTGACATACTGCCCACAGCAGATTAAAGTCATTATCATCATATTTTCCCAACAGACGATATTACGTGCAGTTCATTAAACACTCTGGAGAACGGCTATAAATCTTTATGCTCCGGCCGAACAATGGAGCGATTTCTATCAGAGAGGCCCAGGGTTGGCACATGGACGTACAGTCAGGACCCCTGTGATGATCTTTGTTTAATGTAAAAGAAAAACCCAGCATGCCACTACGGCAACAGGAAAGTTTGTGTGAGCTTGTCTCTGTCACCACACTGCGCGATGACCTCCTCTGTCCCAGCTGACCGCTCCGTGACACGCTTTCAACTCTCAAGGCCACAAGACTCTCGCTGCACAACACATCCGGCCCTGTCCGATCTCCCAAACCCCCGGGAACACATTTCAAATACACAGCGTCCATCAGGGAGCGGAAAGTGGCAGCGAGACAAACTGATGATCTGTACATAAAGTCGTCCATCTTGTTGCCGGGTGATAGGGGACTTCCTCACTAGGAGAGGATGGACACAGATGAAAGGAGACATGTTTTCCTTATAAGTGATTTTCCATTCTCATGATAAAGATTAAATATGAGACACTAAATCGGAATATAAAACAATATTTGCGATTACAATTGTGAGAGGAAACGTTGCAATTTTTAGATTAGTCACGATTAGTCTTCACACCATGAAGAAACGACAGTCAAATCATGAACTCACTTCCATTCACATGTCTAATGAAGTGTATTTTCTGCAAGTTGACGTGACATAAACAGCCAGACAAAACACACTTTACGTAAAGGTTTACTTTTTTTGGAGTGTAGTTTGAAATTATGTATTCACTTTTTTCAGGCGCAAAGGCATTATTTGACAGGACAGTTGTATAGAGTGAAAGGGGGAGAGAGAGGGTACAGACACTCTCTGTGACCTGAACAATCACAAGTATTGATTAAGCAAGTCAACAACCAAAATATCAAAATATATAAAAGGTATCAGCAAGGCTTGAAAAGTCTTGAAAAGTTGAAACATGTATCGTACAAGCAAATGATAAAATGTGCATTATTTTGAACATTTAGAACAGCAAACACTTAAATAAAATGTACATGGGTAATAAACTCAATATTAACATGTTTAAGGTTATAATTTTCTCAAATCTGATCATGTTTTGTCATCAGGCCTAAACTGTCCTCTTGAACTTATTAAGCTTACTATGTGATCAGGCCATTTTAACAGCCCCAGTGTCATTCAGGCATCACTTCCTCTTCTGGTGGTCAGTGAAATTAATCTCATCTCCTGTGTGAGTAGCCCACAGCCCTTTGGCCCACCACACTTCTGACAGATAAACTGTGTGTATGTGCGTGTGTGTGTCTGTGTGCACTTGCTTTAAGGAAGGACAGGCTTCCTGACGGATGTACGCTCCGCTGAGAGTAAAAGGGCCAGAAGTCATGAGATTTTGGTGGTCTTTAAATGCATCAGTTTGTGTGCACTTACCCATGTCCAACGTCCTCTGATAGGAGTTTATGGGGTTTATTTCAGCAAACTTCAGCTAGAGGTGGTCAATATATTGAAATGTAGATAATACTGTGCATGTTGTTGTGAAGATATTCAACATTAGAATATAGAAAAAATAGTTTATAGGAAAAATATGTAAATGAAAAAACATGTGTTTAATTTTATAGACATTTTACAATTGTCTGATAATTGAACCTCAACTAACACATTTAAAGACACGTCTGTTGGACTGCCATAATATTGTCTGAAAATAGTTATCGGGACATATTGACATATTCCTTTTTGTCAATATTGTCCACCCCTAACTTCAGCGGTTATTTTGAACAACTAAAGGACAATTTCATTCAATTCATTCAATATTGGACCATTTAGAATCGATCAAACTGGACGATCACCTGGAAGGAGTCTGTCTGTGTTCTCTGGCCTCCACAATATCCACGATCATCTTTTCTGCCTTCGCCATGACCAGACAACATTTACAACTTCCATGAATCCTTCTACCTACCTTCCTTTATTAGTGATATAAAAAACAACCTATTTCACAAAATTTGAACCATGGAATGAATATTACAATCCAAAGAGATTGAATTTTACCACACAAAAAAGACAATGTATGTTATTCGTGGATGAATGTCTGTCAAACTGGCCACTTTGGAGAGACAAAAGATGATCTAAAAAATCTAAATAAACTACTCCAAAAGTTGAGCCTTGCCTAGGTAACAAGAGTCTGTTTTTACAACTTCAATAACTCAAAACTAGTACACATGACAGTACAATGTGTTCCTTGTTCCATCACTATGCTTTTTGTATATTTTTCTTTTCAGGACAGTTGTATAAATTACGACACACTTCAGCTGTTTCCTCACACACACTTTACACACTGTAACACAACCCCAAGCACACACAAACTGTCATCTTTCCCGCACAGGACGAGCTCCAATGGGAAGCATCGACCAACGTGGCAGCTCATTGTTTCTGGTGCCAAAGAGACACCGAGTGAGGTCACCAGGAAGGAAAGGTTCTGACGAAGGACAAGGACGAGAATCCTTGTTATTATTTCTGGTTAAGTGCATGTTTAAAGGTGCACAGTGTAACTTGACTGCTTGAATGATCCACAGTATGGCATTACACTTATCTATATTGCACGTTTTCATTCACTACATGTGTTTTTATTGCTCAAAAATACCTTGAAAAACATGACGTCTTACTGCGAGCTTGGTCCCCTCACCGCAGATCCGACTTGTACCTCTGCTTGGTGGTGATACTTGTCTCCATGGGGATAGAGTGCTATACTGTGAAACATTCTTAACAACCCTGCAATAAAATACATAAAGTAAAGTACATAAGAAGCCCATCAACTGAAATGCCCCTTGCCAATAAATACATTTTGACTCATTTTTAATTTATTTTATGGATGCTAAAAATTCAAATAATAGTTCTGCCAAGAAGTCACATATCAGGTTGTGTAGGGAGAATGGATGGGGTATAAAACTGTTGTCAAGCCAAAATGCAAATCACTGCACTCACTCACCAGGAAGAATTTGTTTGGGTAATTTTAGAATGGAAGCGGAATGAATGTAATGAAAACATTATCAACTTGCCTGAGGCGTGTCAACATGTGGGAGCGATTGACCCAGTACAGTTTTCAAGTGATGTGCAATAATCACATTTGAATTAGATCACCACAGTGTCATATGAAGTTTGGTAGAAAAGGTTGACACGTACTTGCTATAATACCAGTAGTGCTGTGCAATAAATTCAGTTTAATTGTGATTCAGTCATTTTTCCAAATGTCCAGCCTTAATTTCTACCACAACAAACTATTTACCCAAACAAGCATGCAGACATTTTAAAAGCTAACCAACACCTTTGACGGATTGAAGTCCCATTGGAATACTGTGCACCTCATTTCAAAACCAGGAGCTTGTTTTAATGAGAGTTTGGTCAGATGTGAACATGCGACGTCTAATGTTGCATCTCAATTAGTCCGTGACCTATTGTGGACACAGAGGGACAACCCCACGCTACACACAGAGGCGTGTCACATTGATTTGGACTGATCAAGCAGGCAGGAGTCAAACCTCAATAAAACGTGAGACTCACACTGTGAAAGTAACACATTAATACATTTTTCAGCTGTGCAAGACGATACTGCAGCTATGCACCGAGAAAAGTCATTGTCTCTGTTCTTTTACTTCAACGTCCTCGCTTGACAGCATCACCATCACTCCTCCTCCTCCTCCTTTTGTTCCTATGATCTCCTGAACCATTATGGCTGCTTTCAGATCAAAACAGACAAAAGAGCTGAAGAGCTGAATGAAAGGGAATCACATTAGACCAGTTAACCTCACTAAAGTCTGGTTAAACTTTAGCAGAGATCAAGGAGGGAGGAAAAGACGACTTTCGCACTCACGCAGACAATATTACACAAAGCGTCTCCCGGGTATTACTCTGCAGCATGATCCCTTTTAAGTCTGTTTAAACTATCACAGGAAGCAGCACCTTCGCAGCAGGCGCACTTGAATCTCAAGTGAAATCTTTCCACGTTTCATAGTAAAGTGGAGGATTTATGAGAAACTAAAATTGTGCAGCAGAAGAGAAACAATCTAAACTTTTGACATAATTCTAATGCATCTTTTTTGTTCTGTAAAGCACTTTGAATTAATTTGTCTATACAACTTGAGTCTTACAAATAAACTGGCCTTGCTTTAACTTTTTAATAACTCATGAGTTGTTACCTGAACTAGACTCCCGAAGAATACTGATGATTTGGGGATACATTGTGAGGTGACAGAAAGAGAGAGTATTGTCATTAATGGATGTGTGTAAAATGGAAAAAAAAGCTTTGATAAACTCCTAATCAATAAGTCTGGTATTTGCCTGGATGTAAAAGCAATATGTGAATCACGCGAGACAAATGCGTTACATAATCGTCCAGATGGGTACACGACGTCGGGGAACTAGGAAAGTCTTAAACTGGATAGACAATTTAGTTTAAAACATTCTCAAACATTGTCAGTCTATCCTCCTGCCTACGCCCGTCTCTCCTCTGCTTCACTCGTGGTCCACATGCGTCTGTCATCTCCGCCTCTTCTCTGTCCACTCTCACTGTCTGAAGAATAGTGTCCTGGCAGCGCGCCACTCTCCCTGCCTGGGCGGGAAAATAAACAAGACACCACATGTTCCCGAGGAATTTTAATGACTTCCATAATTTAGTTTTTTTCAATGTATAAACTTCAACAGGCATGCGGGGGAAACGGTGAATGACCAATCAAAGCTGTAAGAATGACACGTGGTTTAAGTCAGTGCTATTGGTTTTAAAGAACAATCTAAAAGAGAAATGTTTTTGATGTACATGATGAGTACAGTTACCAATGAACAGATACTTTGAAGTGACAGGTGTAAGGACTCTGTGGTCCCAGAAGTAGCCTCCTGTCAGTGAGAGGCCTGTCCAAATAGGTTGGGTGTATTTTACAGGGGTCCTGACCCCGACAGCCAGACCGTACACCCCAGTGACCTGACCTGAAGCTGTTGAAGACCGTAGCTAAGCTGTAAATCTGTGTATTATTTTTACAGGAGGAGGTTGAGGAGGACAGAGAAGCAACTGCAGTACTCCATGAATCATAGTAGTCCTCAAGCACTTGATAATTACTATGAAATTCAAAACAAATTTTCAGTGCAGAGTGCAGTGAAAGGAGCGCCAACTGTTGCATTCATGTCATTCCTTGGCTTAGATGTTCCACAGTATGGCATTAAACTTGTCTTTCTCCATGGAGGCAAGCAGGTGACGCCATAAAGCCAACTTACAGGTAAGCTCTGTGGAGGGTCCGCTCACAGGACGGAAGCAGGTATTTGTTTAACGGAGACAAATTCGCTTTTTTCAAGTACTTAATTTGAACTAGATCAACAGTTCACATTTTGTTTATTGTAATCCACAAGACTGATCTAAAACAGCGTGGTAATAAAAACATCTTCATAATCGTCATAGTAACATTTGCACTAACAGCCGCAGATTGTGACAATCTTATTTTTGAACAGTGGCTACGTGACATTTTAGAACCAAACCGTATCACTCAATCAAATGTATCACTTGGTGTCTTAATTTTTTTTAAATAATCACAACTAAGCACAAAAGTGACAGAGTGTACCTTTAAATACAAATATTTCTTTATTTCAGTTTAAAAGTATCTTTAAGAAAATAATAATAGATAAATATCTAGCAGAATAAAAATGCATTTTGTTGTGAAAACTCGAGTGCTTGTGGCTGGTACTTGGGAGCATCCTGTCCAGTATTATGTAGTTTTGTTGTTGTTGATGAAGTGTCCGCTGGTGTACTACAATATGACAAATGTCCATCAACCTGAGAGTTGGAGAGAAGCGTAGGCCTTGGCTTCTGCCTACACCTGGTCAAATCACAAATTTGTATCTCTTATCTCTTATGTGCATAGATGTTGAGCACTTTTTGTTTTTGACCAAACAACAACAAAAATAGATAAATGAATACAAATATCAGCAAGTATTATAATTTTCATTATTAGAATTAGTGTAACAGAATGCACGAGGCCATCTGCAGACTGTCTGGCTTTGACTTTAGCTTCATTATGAGCTCACACAAAATGCTTTATTACAGATGTGTCAGCAGTGGAACGCCCGGCCCACGTGCAGGACTGCTGTTTCACTTTAGACACTATTCTGATGTTATTCTTTCCATCTAAACCTGGGCCCAGCTGTGGAGGAAATCACAATTGTTAATAATAATACAACAGAGATTAATAACGGCGCCCCTCATGTAGCCTTTACTTGTATACTTTAGCTTATCCGACCTCCCACCTGACAGCTCAACATACACCTCAGCCGCTTTCACCTCACTAATGACCTATGACCTCAAGATTTAATTAAAGATTACATGTGTGGCAGTGCAACACCTTTTTGTACGTCAGATTCATTGCATGTACTTTTTGTGTAATGACTGGTTCTGCAAAATCAATCACAATCAAATCAAAAACTCTAAATGGAATGGCTGTATTTCGCCAATCGCAAACACTGCAATCAGCAAACAAACAACCTGTGAACCCTGTACTTAACAACTCTACAACTGCACAGGATTCTTGTATTAGTTTAGCTGTTCATATTTCACTCATCTTCCAAATATGAATGCTCCTGCACGTGTTTATATAGTGAACTTTAGTCTGTACCAGCGCTGGGAATCACATGGTCCCTCAAAGATCGATACGATACATGTCTCACAGTACAATAATATCCTGCTTTTGCGATACATGTGATAATAGATATGTTGCTCATGATATTCCGCCATATATCACTATTTTCTATGAAGCCAATTACATTTTATATTGTATATTTATATTTATATTTATATTGTATATTGATACAGCAGCCGTAGTATCAATACAGTATCACCACATTCAGTGTCACGACATAGCAACATTTCAATATTTTAACACCTCTACTCCGAGCAAAATCTTACTATTAAAACATGAATAAAAAATCTCACTATTTTACACAAATTCCAGCCCAAGTCATAACAATAAAGATTTTCTATTGTATTTGTTTCTTTCTATTTGAATTTGAGTTTTGTAGTTGGACTGAAAACGACGCCTTTCAGAACTCAAATCCAGAATGGTTTCTATGTTGAAGGAAAGAACTTACTTTGAATCTCCCGTACTCTATTCCTCCCAAGGGAATCAGTAATAATTATAGTAATAAAGAAACGAGCATGTCAAAGGAGAGTCATACATTGATTTAAAGACAGTTTGATTGGACTTAATTGGCCCAAATCTTAAAACTAAAGCTGGATTCATGTCAAAAAACCTCATGTTCAACTCTGATGTAATTCCCCTGCTATGAGGAGGGAGACGTCACAGTGCAGCCCACACTCGACACATATCAGGCTCTGGACAGAGTAACACAAGACTTTTTAAATGACTACCAGGCTGTACTTCCAGAGGAGAAAAGGGTGGGGTGGCACAGGCTAAAATAAAACAGAGATTTCGAGGGGGAATTTGGACGTTCCCTCCTCCATTCTCACTGTCAATATTTTGGAATCTGCAAAAAATGTTTTGATCCACAATCAAAGAAGAAGAAATTATTGTGACAAGAAACATCACAGGCTGCGGTTAGAATGACTGATGATTTTGTGACTGGTATAATCACAATTATTGACTTACCAAATATCAAAACCTTTACATCTTTATAGAGGTGAGAGGTAAACTGATTCTCCAACGGTTGGAGAAACATTAGAATATCGAATGCATCATCTATCATTTGACTGCAAAAACGTCGAGCGTAATCGTAGTTTCTGCCCCCTTGTGGTCAATTTTATTGTCCATTCACATTTTGTGCCCTACGTGAACCTCATCCAAGACATTTACAGGTACATTTCAGAACATTCCTGATGCATTGTGAAAATATACTCTGATTATTGTTATTGTGATAATCCCAAAAAATATCAAGATATACATTTTTGTCAATCTCACTCGCCATTACGTCTTTATATGGCAGAATGTCATCTGTGTAAAATACACATATGCCAAAGAATATTCAATATGTCGAAACTGATGGCAAAAAAGGGGTGACACACTTGACATGAATGTAGAAAATGGCGGCGCATGTCACGCCAACAGGCACAGCACAAACAGCTGAGTCCAGCCTTTCCCATGAACTTTGACACGGCCAGAGCACAAGTCTATAAATATTGGTGGGAGAAGTTTTCAAATCGTATTGCATTGGCCTTTTGAACTTAAACAGACTGAGTTCAAGGCACCTGAGAGTTTTAGGTCAAAGAAGGGCCAAAAGGTCAAGACTAATGAGTCCAAAGACAATACTATGGCTGTAGCCCTTTAGCCATTAAGTCCATTCATGGGTCAGCGGTGTTTTAGTCGACCACAATTGTATCAGTCGACTTTATTATTTTAGACGATGAGGCGTTACATAGGACTACCAGAGAAAGGAGGAGTGAGTTATCTTTTGGAGTGAATCATGACATTTTGCATGACCTCCCGTGCATTTGTCATCTTGTAACTAGGGCTGGGCGATATGCCAATAAATTCCGATCGTGATTTGATCCCTGTAACAATGTCATGCTCTGAGAGAGAGAGAGACATGTTGATTTTAACCAATTCCAGTGAAGTGTAAACTTTCTGAAGAATGACCACACTCAATTCAATTTTATTTACCTCAAGGCAATATGAATAGGCTTATATTAAGTGTACAAGAATGGCGATGAAACCGAAATTGTGATCTGGCTCCAAGACGATCGTGATATGATCGTCATTTGGCATATGGGTCACGTAAAGCTTGTGAGCTTTTTTCAGTTACCCACCACTTCCCGTTTAGTAGAGTAATTGATCGGCATGGCATGTTTTTAGACAATTCAGCAGTCAATAACAAACTTGGTAATTAGTATTGTTGGCAGGTCTGATGTCACTTTCACACTCAGGTTTGATAGTTACATTCAACTAAACATTGGGAACAAATTTACACTGTGAAGTCTAAATGAAATGCAGGTGACAAAACCACACTGTATGACATAATCACAGACAGAGAGGCCACAACATTTATGAGTCCAGACTTAAAAAGTAACAGCATGCCAAGCCCATGGTGTGATCGTGGTCACAGAGTAAACGAGAGGGGTCATCACATAAATATATATACTGTATGTGCACACGTGTAAAGACAATCCGCCAGACTTAAGTGGAAGCAGACAGAGAAAATGGAGAGTGATTTGACTGTTAGATCAAGACTCCGCAGACCTGATCTCAGTGTGGGACAAAGTTGGTGTCTAGAATAATACAGACACAGACAAGATGAGCACAAAATAATCTGTTTCAAATTTGCAAAGGAAACCCTGAACTAGGAAAAGTATGTTATGTTGCTGAATTGTGATATAAAAGTCTCAAAAGAACTGCAAATCATCAGCCTGAAGCACTAACATTTTCTTCCCCACAATTTAATCTAAAAACTATAAAAAAGAACAGTGAAAATGGCCACAGAATAGAGTCAAACACAGGCTTTTTGCAATAAGACAGATTTCTGCTCCTCCGGCAAATATTTGGGGTGATCTGAACTCATCACCCTGGCAGCCAGTGCCATGGGAGCGCCAAGTGTATGCAACTTTTACAGCCAAAAAGTTCAAACTACAACAAGAAACAAGACGAGCGGCATGATCTAAAATATATTCGGGGTGGGAGATATCAACAAAAATGAATGTCTCAATCCTTTGAGTATCCCAATAATTATATTCAGATGATACTATGTGTATTATATTAGTCCCTGGTTTAGTCCTGTTTTGGTCTTGCTTCAGTCCTGGTGCTGTCGCTGGTTTAGTCCTGTTTTAGACTTGCTTTAGTCCCGTTTTAGTCTTGCTTTAGTCCTGGTTTAGTCCTGGGTTAGTCCTGGTTCAGTCTTGCTTTAGTCTTGCTTTAGTCCTGGTTTGGTCCTGTTTTAGTCTTTCTTTAGTCCTGGTGCTGTTCCTGGTTTAGTCTTGTTTTAAAGTTTTATTCCCTGTTTAATTCCTGTAGTTTATATATATTACCCACATGTAATTCAGACAAGTCCCCTTTTACAAGTCCACCTTTGTCTTTCTCAAGACAAAGGTGGGTCTCGGGTAGTTTTTATATAATTAAAAACCCTGGTTTAAGGTCTGGCTTTCCACCTCAAAGACAACATTACAACAAGATCCGACATGGTGATTTTCCTCACTTGCTAATCCTGTAGACGCCTGCGAGTCACAATACACAACAGGGGTTCCTCACGGCAACTGTGTGTGAAAATATATGGAGGCAGGGGCCCGGTCTGAATTGGATTTTAAAGCTATTCTTATCTCCACAACATGCTGGCTGCCATAACCTTGAGAACTGGTACGCTCACGCCAGTCATGCACTACACCGTAAGCAATAAAAGCGGCTAAATCAGATGAACTTAACCGCAACTCTCTATTAGTTACACTTCAGTCCATGAAAGAGTCTTTTATAAAACTCTACTAAACTAAACTTCAATTATTTCAAATCAAGAACATGAACAAAACAATTGACGTCTGGAATCTTTGGGACTTTAAAACAGTAAATTCATTATTTGGCAACAATATATCAGCATTGTTTTCTTATTGTTAGCCCAGCTGGTGAATTAATCTGTGGTGAATGCTAAAATTGCCTGGAGTGTTTTGGCAGTTTGACACAAAGCACATGTTGTTTAGTGAGAAAAGAAAGTAAAAATCCCAGGAAATCCCCTTGCTCCCAAACGTACCATTCTCTACCAAAGCACTTGGAAGTCATGGGGCTGTGCAATTAATCGAATTGTAATCAAGATTCAGCTTCAGTTAAGTTCTTTTTAATTGAGATGCTCAATCCTCTGTCAAAAAAAGCATGCAGTTCTGTCTTTTTTTTTGTTTTGTTTTTTGTCTATATGTTCAAGAAATTAATTGTGACTTTTTATTTATTATCATTATTATTGCTTTTCAAAACAAAACAAAAAATTTGAATCAAACATTTTGATTGATCAAATATAGGGGAAATAATGGTTGCCCAGCTCCACATCAGAATAGTTATTCCAAAAGATGAAGAAAGTGGCAACACATAGTTACTTTCCATTTCTAAATTCAGATTCATGAGGTCTCAAGAATGCATGAAGCCCCCCACATTACCAACAGCACCCCCACTCTGAAGCATGCTGACACTTGAGAGGGTGGCACCTCTCTCTCTTACGCACACAGAGCTATCTCAGGCCCATTCACGGCTCCTATTCTTCTCCACAGTCAAAGAACTCTCCATTTAAAAAAAAAAAAAGGAGGGAACTTATCCACTGCAATGGCAACTTGGAAGCAGCCCAAGAACTGCTTGTTTTACTTATTTATTTTCAAAAGCAACCGCCTGTGCCAAACAATGAATGAAGATTAGTTTAGCTTATAATAAACAACATTTCTAGCCCCGTTGATACATGAGACTAACACAGCAAAAAAAATGCAATGATAGGGTCGAGACAAACCTTTAAATCAGCCAATGGAGAAGTGCGGTTTCCTCTGGACGTTTGCTTCCAGCACCTGCACTGCAGCCACTCCAGTCTTGTCTGTCCGTCTAACACGCCTCTCTCATAGTAGCTGTAAAAACTGTTGCGCCGAAGCTCCACACTTTGGCAGAAGCTCCGCCCACTTGCCTTTTCCCTCCAAAGATATCGTCCGCACTGCTCTTCCTTACCAGGTCCTTGTGCCTTATCTGAACCGAGTTATCTGCAGTGGCTCACAAGTATGCAGAGTGTGGTGCCGCTGCTGCTGTGGGGAGGTGGCAGCAGCAAAGGGGGAGGGGCCAGCCTAATTTGAATTCACATGGACTGACAGGGTGCTTAGCCCCCCGGGGTGCCCCAGTGAGCTATTGTGAAAATCATCTCAGATCAGCAGGGGTGTTTTGGCACGTTGACTAAAGCACGCACACTGCATTAGATGTGAAAGAGAGAGTCAAATTTAAAAAGAAGCCAGGAGTTCACCTAATTGCACCATAGTCCCATTTTGGATTATGGTGCAAAAGGAGAAGGAAAGGAGAAGGAATAGTGAGTCTGATCTGCCTTTTACAGATCATACACTTGTGCTAATATGTGTACTTGTGTGATCTTCTGTAATCTTGTGGTCTTGTCTGTGCACTTTGGGTCAAATACATCGTCAAGTCATAGAAATATGATATAATTAGGTTTGAGAGCTTTTGCCAGCACCACATCACTTTTAGTCAACTAATCGATGCCCAAAGCATGTCCTTAGTTGAGCAAGAATGTATTTAATTGACAACAGTTTTATACAGCAAGTAACTGCAAGCTTAGTATCAAATAATTAAAATATTCTATAATGAAAAAGGTTTAAAATAAATAGTGGTTGAATTGCCCTTTTTTGTCTCCCCATTCTGGATATCATTATGAACCAATAAAAACAAAAACAAAAAGGGTCAAAAATAGTATATAAGATCAGAAAAGACATTCTTGTTAGTAACCACATTGAAGTCAAGTCAATTTGCTAATTGGGCCCACAATATAATAGGACAGGAGTGACTTTAGATTAGCATGGGAAAGGCGCTCTTCACACCACTTCTACAACATGCACACAACTTTGAGTCAGAACTGATAAACAACACCACCAACTACACAATCCACTAAAGCTATTTTAGCATTTTATGTTCAGATAACATGGAAAAGCAATGATAAATGGTTATTGTTTACAGTTAGACTAAGTAATTAACCAATCTATACTCTATTAATATCTGTTTAATGGCTTGCATTTAGAGGATGCATGCTCTTCTTCATTGCTGACTCCACGATGCAGAAAGTAATTACACGAGACAAAACACATCATCTTATGTCTGAGATTTGCTGCAAGTGGTCTAGCTCAGCCCAGATCAATTCACCATCAATAATTCCACTTGGATTGTGGGAGACAGGGGTGCAGGCAGCATATGAGTGTGCCTCCAGCTGTCAGGGTCTGGGTGCAGGGATTTCCTCCTCTGTCTGTGGTGAGGGGCCAAGGGTTTGATTAACCGATTCTGCAGGATCAATCCCTCATCCTCGCTGAGGAAGAGACGCTCCTTCACTGGAAACTATTTACTGCAGAGCTTGATTCGGCCAAAATAATTTGAATTTTAGTGAGTTATTTCATTTAAATCTAAGTGTAAAAATGAGTCAAATAAAATTAAAAAGCAGCACGCAAGTTGTCAAAGTGTTAAATAATTTAGAAATATTTAAGGTCAACATTTATTGCATCAAAAAACACAGGCCGGCTTGTTGCAGAAAATATAATGTACTTGTACTTGGAATTTCCCCATTGTGAGACAAATAGAGGTTATCTTATCGTACTTGATGAACCTGATAGACAACTAACCTGGTGCAACAATACACAAAAGATTAATATGATGTAGTTATTCATAACCTTTAAACTGACCATTATCGTACTGTGTCAAGGCGCAGGGTGAAATGCCACCTGGACAGGCACATTCTTATCTCGATATCTGAGATAACGCATTCTTAGCACTTCTTTCACTTACCTGTTGCAAAGAAGTTGTAAGAGAAGACAAACGGTTGCCACTGTATTTTGCTAAGGAAGATAAAAGTTGTCCCAGTATAGAGCAGTGCAGAGCCTGCGGATGCCTGCGCTAACTTTAGCACATATTTCAGTGTAAAGTGCAGAGGCATGTCTGTGGGTGAGTGGGTTAAAAAAAGATGTATGTAGATTATTTATGAGACGTGAGTGTTTCTCTGGACTGCTTTTAGACAGACAGAATAAATGTCTGTATAACTGTGGGTTAATAAGCACGTATGGTTCCCAGGTAATTACAGTGTCGCCATGGAGCTTGTTTCTAAGAAGGATAAACTGTAAATCTAATCGGTTTGGTAATTATAGGAGACTCAAGCAGACAAGACTAAGAAATAGTATATACTAATGGATAAAAGGGCACCCATTTATTTTCATAAGGCAAACATGAAAATAAGAAAAAGACCGCCGGTGGTGTAGAGGTTCAAGGCATTGCACATGTGGTTGTTACCACCTTAGCGTCAGGTTTGCTTCCCAGGCTTGACCGTTTACCGAATGTCTCTACCCTCTCTCTCCCCTTTTCACATTATACCTGGGACTGTCCAATAAAGCCCTGGGGCCAGTGAATCTTACAAAATTATTATTATTTTTTTTTAAATAAGGAAAACTACAAGGCCCACAGAGACACACAGACTATATTTTAAACCAAAAATACTCACATAAATGTCCTCAGGCGACCCGGGTCCAGCGGCGCCCTCTGAAGATCAGGAGTCTGGGGTCTGCTTTGACAGTAACTCTGTGTGACAGAAGTAAACATAGACTTTACTAATAAGGCCAATGCGCCCAAAGTCCAGAGCTGCGCATTACAGTTCACCGTGAGGCATGTCTGATGTTCACTCACATCACATTAATACAGCATTCAATTATATTCAGGTGGTCACACTGGACACTGTCTCAATGGAACAATGAATGTATTTCCCCCTAGCTCACATTCAGATACACAACAGCAGGAAGTCATATACCCTCACATGTAGATAATAGTAGAAATACATTTCGGGTATATTTAGAAAAGATTGACACCACTGAGTGCCTCCAAATGCACAACAAATGTTCTAAAGCAAGTTACTATTTTCATTCTACAAATCCAATGTTTATTTGAAAAATCCAACCATAATTTACAATGTCATCATTAAAATTAGTATCTTCACTGCTACATGGTCCTTTTGAGCCTAGGTCCAAAAGGGAGTGGTCCAGTCTTAAACCCTGCCAAACAGTGTCACTTAAACCGTTCTCACTCCTCGTCTCATTTCCAACACAGGCTGCCAGCTGCGCTAATGTCAACGTTAAACAAAAAACACTCATAAAAGACCCACAGTGCAAATTGGATTCATTCAGGATTAGCTGTTTTAGTGGGTCTGGCACAGGAACATTAAGGGGCAATAACAAATTACAAGTAGATAAGTTTACATTCACATGTGACTTTTGCTGTCATACTGTACTTTGTTATGCTATTTTGATATTTGCAGATTATTGAATTCACAAGTGAACTCTGAGGAAATCATTAGGCTGTTGTCGAGATGGCTCTATCCACAAACGGCTGACACAGTGCGACGTAGCCACAAACTAAAATATGAAAAAGAATCATATAAATATTACTATGGTGGGTAATATGTCAACATTTTAGATCACAATTCATTTTGTATATTTAGATTGTTTGTAAAGGGTAGCTGAAGCATCTTCTATCTCTGAGAGTTCACACAGTGGTTAAATCCACCTGCCACTTTGACTCAGAGCTTGACAAAGACTGACCAAAAGAAAGAGCATAGAGCTGCAAAAGACAGAGTAGCTTTGAATCACAATATGGCAATATATCTAAAATACAATATCATCACAGGAATCACAATTACATTTATACCGTCATTGACCAGCTCTAGCGTTACGACATCAATAAAGATACGTATTTCTCTCATATTTATGTAATCTCGTTGCATCTGTTGTTTAGCTCTGCCCCTGCAGACAGTGACACATCCACTGTCAGGTCAGATCCAGTGTCACAGCTGAGCTGGAGCTTGTCCTCCTTTCTCTGTGGTCCGGCTCTGCTTCAGAGTCAGGACGAGGCACTAATGAATCGCTCATTGAGGCCGACACCATAGTGAATGTGTGTGAGGCCGAGCGCGAGATTTCCCAGAAACTTAGCACAAAGCACATGATTGTGGCCTCCTGCATTACAAAAGACAGACTTAGATTTAGTTACAGGGAGTTAGGCTGCACTAATATATTATATATATATATATATATATATATATATATATACACACATACATACACACACACACACACACACGGTTGTATACATATTGTAAGAAACGAATTGCATGACAAAAATGCTAATAGCTGCCGCCTGATAGAGATCAACAGGACAGAGTTCACTAAAACATTTTAGAAAATATATGTATTGTACAATATTGCAAAATTATCAAATCAAATCTAAAAAAATTGATTGAATTGAGCAGCTCTAAAGTGTAAACTGAACTATATAATTCATAATTGTATTAAGCCACTTTAAGTGGTAATGAGCTACAACATACTTCCAATGTCACATGTGTGAGTTTGTTTATGTGGGCGAGCTGTCACCACATGCATTTTAGAGGATGTGTCTAATGATTACAAGACACATGATGTGAGGCCACCACAAAACCAAGACACATGGACAAACAGAACTATTAAAGACATACGAGCACAAATCACCAAACTTCACACAAGGGCAGACCGACAATTCATGTTCCAAATGAAAAACAAATACACTGTTTTAGTGTTAGTTACACGAGAGACCCCCATTTTGACCCTTATTCAAACCATGTGTTAAAAAAACATGCAACAAATGGGGGATGTATTACTTATTTATTGTCGTTGTCAGTGAACAGAATTCACAAACTAAGAACTTACTTTGGCATTAAGGTGCAACATACAACAATGAATAATAATAGTAGCAAAATATATCAAAAAGGGCATACATAATATTTTGAATTTACATGCACAATTTACAGTTGGTCAGAATAGTGCAAAAAAAGAGCAGTCCAATGAATGGTTATTGGTTTGAATAACTGTTAAAGTGACAGGTGTTAAGAAGTGTTCATGAGTCCAACGGCAGAGGGAAAGAAAGCTCCTCCACTGCCTCACTGGTCAAATAGTTGTATGTAACTACCATTATGTTCATGGAGATGCGATGACTTTACCTGGAATGTTCCACAGAATGGCATTATATTTTCGTGGATACAAGGCCAAGTTACATATCAGATCTGTGGCGAGGAGACCTAGTTCACAGTAAGAATTAATGTTTTATGAGCAATAAAACACTTGTAAATCAATAAATGCAAGATAGATGCTATTCTACATTCCAGGCAAAGCAATACGTTCTCCTTGGAGACAAGCAGGTGTAAGATCATCCATAAGAAAAGTTACATAGTGCACCATTAGAGCATACAACTGCATCAGAGGAGCATGAAGAAAACCCCAGTATCAGATGTGGCAGCGCTGAAGGGCAGGGCTAAACATCTTTATACAGAAGAGTGTCAGATGTGCTCAGGCCTTTATGATTTACACCAAAGCCCGTCCAAGTGGAGCACGCTTTACAGTTACACCCTGCACAAAATCCACTGTCTGGCTCTGTGCCCTGTGCCTTTCACTGACTCTGTAACACTGCCAGTGCCATGCCCCACAACTGCAGTCCACCTCTGCAGTAAATGTTCTACTCAGATCTCAGGCGCATATGTTTAAAAGGTAGAAAGGCTCATCTTTTATATTTCATGAATGGACATTGTACAGTCAAGGATGAAAAGTAGCTGGCAGTGTTGCTTTGGAGACAGCAATCAAATAAGAAGGCTGCGTAATAAATCAGCCATAGCAAGGGATGGATAAACTCTAAGAGAAATATGTGAAGAGCTCAAATCAGACTTTTTCAAATGCAGTCCACTTTCGCATGTGGTACCAATTCTGACTTGAATCTGATCTTTTGCAGGCCACATTAATCTGTTTTCTACTGCGAAGAAATACAACAGGAGACACATTTTAAATTGGAAAAGATGGGAATTAAAAGCATTAAGCCTTCAAACGCCAGACAACAACAGCAAAGCACTGAACACTGAAATGTGTGACAAAGATGCCCTAAACGCAAAAGCTAGAATGAAAAAAGCAGACTAAATGGTGCTTCCTCAACAAAGTCTGTCTCATAATGTGACAACAGAACGACCCCTGGTTCTGTCCACGTCCTCTCTACGTCAGGACACTTCAGGGCTGTTGCGTTCACACGTGAAAACTGATATTAGTCACTTTTATCTGAAATGTGAACTACTTCACCAAAAAGGTCTGATTTGTGAAAAGATCTAGATTGAGCGTCAAGACCTGCAACGTGAACATGGCCCATCTCCATGGAATTTTAATCCGCTTGTGCTGTTGAACTCTCCAATATGAGTAGTGTGGGCAGTAGTGTTGTTTAGAGCTGTTTGTGTGTCACTATTGCATGTTTGTCTTTATGTTTTGAGGTTATTATGTTGGTTTGCAGCTGTTTGTACTGCAGCCCAAGACAAATTCCTTTTCTGCGACAATAAAGTCAATTCTGATTCCGATTGAAACAAGCAAGTTTATGTGCACCGTGTAGGTCAGGTCTGTGGAGAGGACACCCTGCTTTAAGAATGCCTGTTATTTTTTTAGAAATAAAAACACCTTAAACATAAAAAAAAGGGTACAATAGATATGTAAAGGCAAAGCAACAACAGAAAAAAGTGACATAATGCGGATTTAAAAATACAATACTAGAATTTAGTTAAATATTGATAACAAGTGCCACTGGCCAACACACACGTACGCACGCACACACACACACGCAGTTGAGATCTGAACAGAAAAAAGATTGTTGTACATAAAGATATAAGGTAAGCCACTGCATGCAAAATGTCTCAGCTAATGCTAATGGTGACTTTGAATGCAGAGGAAATGCTGACGTATCGGGATTAGGGCACGGCGAAGCTTGTGTTACTAAAGGTTAGGTGAAAGAAGAGAAGGAAGATGTCGGCTTTGAACAATAAGATACAGACGAAAGGACAACCAAACCAGAACACAGTACAAGCAGCCATCCCATCCCATCGCATTTGTTACGGCATGTAAAGTGCATGTATGAATCTGTATTAGGCCATGTATTTTTCTCCAGTACTGTACGTGAAGTGTAAATGTGTGTGTAAAACAGCTTTCCCCACTGCTCTGCTCATTAGTGACATGAGACTGGTTCAGAGGAATGGCAGGGCTCATTAGCACAGCAGAAGAAGGCCATGCTGGTGAGATTTTGTCATGTCAGATTAAATGATTAGTCAATGTGCGATTACATCAACATCTGTTAATCCAGTTTGTTTTAAACTGTTTGTTTCATTCATGAAAAACAAGATTTGGCAAAGTAGGACGCGTTTCACAAGGATGACGCAGGGGTAATGAACCGGCATTGATTAAATATTAAGATTTGTTTTCCTGCAACAATGACTCGGCTAAAAGTGACATATAATCTCATGTGCTGCTACTTTACCTGCGAAGAGATTAGGTCCGAGCAGTGGAAAGACTGACGGCGGAGTCAGTGGGAGTCTCAAAACAAGCCAAAAATGATGCAAGTTCTTCAAAACGCTAGACAATAATAATAAAGTAAATAATAAGCGTTGTTTTGGAATACAGAAATAGGCAGGGCGCTATTATACTGTTCCGAAAGATAACCTTTTTCAAAACATGTACAGTACGGTATATGTTACGTGTCCTTGAAGGGACACACCCAAACTTTACACTTCATTTACATTTTATTTTCAATTCCTATCAGCTTTGTTCAGTTGCAAAATAATACTCGACAACAGGGGCTTTTTGTTGAGCCATAGGCAGGTGGTACAAATACCCCAGGGACTACTTGACTTTACTTGACATCAACAAAAACATGTTTACTATTTTTTCGTCTGCGATTACAGTGATTCCAGCAGATCTTTGAACCATTTCAGTGAATAATGAGTGAGGACATCAGGATTTTAATCTACATGTGTTATTTGAAGCGTTCAACCATAGCCTACTCAACTGTGCCAAAGAAAAACACAGAAAAGTACTGCAAACAATGATGCTCTGAAGCCTCTCATTATGGCCTCTGTAATTTGAGTGCCAAGAAAACAGGGCAGTTTCTCAAATGCTTTTCTCAGCCATTTATAAGAAACATCTATTGAAATAAAGTGATGTAATGGTAACGTGTTTGCACTCGTACGGTCTGTAAAATGCTCTTTACTCTTCTTTTAAATTGGGTTGTTACTGTTTCCCAATATTAGAAAAGGGAAGCTCCTCTAGCAATACTGTTTGAGTGAAACGTAAGAAGCGTAATCCAAGTTTTCTCATATAGTTATAGCAAGTGACATTTTTCATATTCTTATAACCTGCCTTCTTGATCTACGTTAAATAATTTGCAAATATACCAGCTCCTCGAAGGGCGGCATGAGGCAGTGTCCGGTCGGTTTGTGCTTCATTAGACACATGTCAACAGTCCAACTCTGGTTCAATAAAACAATCCCAAAACACATCATTTTGGACATTTCCATCTGTTAAACCAATACGACATGTTGTTATACTTTATGTTACTTCACTAATCCTTCAACCGCACAGTACAGACAGGTTAAGCGCTGACGTTTGACATGCTAATACTTCTGTTCAAGTGAAACAAGGCACAGTTACATAAGTGTGTTTTGTGCTGACCACCTTCACCGCTGACGTTAAGACTGTGACGGCTCTGACCAGTCCTTGTCACTGCCCTCTCACCCCTGTTATACAAGTGATACAAGTATGGTCTTATGATGGAAAGTCAGCTCATTCTTTTCAAAACAGACTTGGCCTCAATGAGAACTAAAGGTCCAGAGGCCAAATCAGACTGTCCATTATGTGTACCTGCTGAGGATGTCACGAAATCAAACTGTTACTTAGGATTATTGTAAGAAAAAACATCACAATTTTACAATTATTCACCATCGTTTAGACCGAACAACAGTGAAATCCTTAATTTTTCCTTTCACATGTCTTGCTTCATGAAATCCAGATAAAGCCAGATAAAAAAGTACTTTACATTACGATTACGATTATATTGTTCCCTGAATAATCACGATTATCGATTAACCGTATAATGGTGACATCCCTATTCTGTGCTTTTGTGTAAGTGAGAAATTGTGTGTTTTTAAGTACTCGTTTCCAAATTCAAATTCACACTAAACTGAAAATTATTTTGACTTTGTAACTAACTATATATATACAAATCTCCAAGCAACATGGAGAAATTATTTAAAACCACTTCATGTAAATCTCTGGTTTATTGTACTTTCACAAACACGCTACACAAACTACACATACTACACACTCTAATTGAATTATAACGTGCGCTCATGTTACTCAACTACTGTTTCATATTTTCTGTGTGTTCATTTGTTGCTTCAAATTAATTTTACAAGCTGAGCCGCACCCAAACCCACAGTCAAATTAACAGCACACATTTTCCATAGCGCTTTCACAAATGTAACCGCACAACGAAAAATGAAAGTGCTGAGTTTGCCTTTAAATTTCATCTTGATGTGGATGAGGCGATACCTGTTGCGCGTTATTGTGTGTTATTGTCTTGCTGTTGTGGTGCGGCTGCCACACTACCACACTGACAGCTGTATTGACAAGGAGACAGTTGTGTTGACGGATGAGTTCACACAAAGTACACGGCTCTACGGAGAAAGTGCCATTAACCACTCACTTTGTTAAGCTTTTCTATTCAATGAGTTTATCACTAATAATAACAGCTTCGATAATCATATGCTCACGCTTAAAATGTGAATGATAACTGTTTAATGTAACTAAATCCAGGGATTGGTGAAGTGTTAAAGTGCTTTTGACAGGTTGGACGACTCATGCAGTTAAGATAAATATATTTATAATTTTGCTAAAAATTATAAAACATTTTTCACAGAATAGCAAATTTTTTAGGTTTATAATTTCACTTTCCGTTACTAATTGATCACATCACAAAGCAAACACTGGGCAAAAACTCATCTAATGTCACAATTTTGTTTTCATTCGGCAGATAAAAATATATGAGGACACCTTTGATTTGTTGAATTCATGTTTAGAGAGTCAAAAAAGTTTGACTGGAATGACTATCCCTTGTGTGATGTCATTTTCTACAGATTTGTCAATGTTTTCTTCACAAATATCTACTCGATTTGTGTATTTGTGTAATAACCTGTATTTCTGATCATATATATTTACCTAGATTAAAGCAGGGATTCCTTATTGTCCCACAGCAAAACCGGAAGTCGGTATTTAAATGTGTCTAACTAGTTCCTAGCACTCACAAACCCTTTGGCACTTTTTTAGACGGTAAAGTGACACTTGTGCGGCAGCTCCCGAGCACAGCCAATCAGAGCGCTGCTTTCAGCTTTGACTTTCTTTTTCACTTAACCAGAATCAAAATTGGGGCTATAAACTATATCAAACTATCAATAATATTGTTGTTTTTAAGGTGTGCAAATGTATGCACAAAAGCAGCAAAACCACTTTAGATCTGCAAACTATATCGCTATCAAACTGAAATCACAATTTGAACGGTCACAATCACATCATTTAAGTAAAGTATCATTCTAGTGCAACAAAATACCCTGTCTCACTAATGTACAAAAACTATGTAGTAACCTTATAGTTCAAAGCATTTTATGTTTCAAATGTTTATGATACTGGAATTGTGTAAAATGTGAACTTTTGAACAGAAGTGATAAAAAACATAAATCTAATTGCTTGTCAGAAAAATCGCATTATGATATTGCTAATTTACTCGATCGCAGTGTTTTCTTTCAGCGGTAATTGCTATTTCCTCCTGTCACTGCGCGTCCATTCACTTTTTTGCAATATTTGTTGATTGCACACTCAGATTTTGGACCTTTGAGTGAAACAAGAACACAGAATAACTCCACCAAGCCATTCGTCATGCTTTCCCTCAGCTCAACAAATACTGGATGGAAAATATAAGTCACCATATTTCAGGCATTCCACATTGATCAAAACAAGTGACATCAGTTTAAATTATGTAATGTTGTGTTTTAGCCATTTCTGGAGTCCACTCTGCACACCCAAACTTGATATAAACTCACATGGCAACCAGATTATCACTGTATGTTTGTGTGGCTTTAGCCTCGGCGTGTATCAGTGACAAGGACCAAACACAGAGGTTAGATCCAGTCATTTCCTTTCGCCTCTCCATGTTTCCATAGATAGAGACACGACTCTGGTATCTGCTCTTCAACCAGATACATCCTCAGAGGAAAGAGAGCGCACAGAGATAACAAACAAAATGTCTGCTCACGTACATGTATGTTTGATGGTTAGAGACAAAAATGATCCAGGGATCATTTTAGTGCTGTGTAATTAATCACATTTTAATAAAGATTTAAATTATTGCTCTATTTGAACATATTTGTGCTTGTCCTACCCCTCTCCCCCCACTCGTTTAATCGACAGTGGCTTTGGAAACATATAAAACATATTAGGTCTATGGTTGGCTGGTTTAGACAGTGCAGGAGTAAATGTGATTTCAATTAAGAGCCAAATCCCCTTCATCGGGGGAGATCACATGTTTGAAGCGGAGGGCCCCAGACCAGTGGAAAATCCAACTGATGCGTTTAAAAGCTTTGACAGAGCCACCGTACCTTTAATTTGGCTTGGAACTAGGATGATTTGGCAAAAATATAAACCATTTCAAAAGGTTTTGCGATTGTGAATAGATTTGCGATTCATGAATGCACATTTTAAACGCTTCCATGAGAACTGACAAAGACTTTGCAATTTGCTAATTGTGTCCATTCAAATTGTGATTGCAATTTGTTTATGATTAATCTTGCAGTCCTACTTGGAACAATAGTTTAAACTTTAAGATCCGAGTCACAGTGCAGTTACAGTGGTAAACTTGTAATTTTAGTCAAACGTATTGCCAATGATCATTTGGGCTAATTCAACAAGAGGCCAACAAACTTGGTCTGAGGGCTGCATTTGGCCCCCAAGCCATAGTTTCGAAACCCTTGCACTAGATTTTAACACTAGATGTTAAAGTTAGGTTGCAGTAAAGTTACAAAATGACCAAAAGAATCAAACAGAAAGACCTGTGGTAACAAAATGAATTGTGTAAGATAAACTGCCAGTGCTGGGTGCAAGAGGGCAAATGTTATTATTATTTATGAAGACACATTCCTCAACCCATAGTCCCCTTAGCCAAGTGTATTCCAAGTCAGGAGAGATGAAAGATGAAAGGTTGTACTAGCCGGGGGAATCCATTCCATAAACACAGTCTATTTGTGGTCCAACAAGAGGACGAGTAATGAACGCTGGATTAGCAACAAGGTGAGACTTCAGATCTGATGTCGAGACGCTCACAACAACTTGCCAAAGTATTCTCTATGTTTAGAACTACTATCAACCCCAGCGAGGACCAACACCCAGCTCAAGGCTTGCAGTAGTCAGATATTGTGATATACGGAGATTTCAACACAGAAACAGGAACCTGCAAGAGAACGTTTACTTATGCACCCCTCCCATATCAAGCATCTTAATCAATGGTGTTAAAATACTGCTGTAGAAGACAGTCTTGTGATCCACAGTGTTTGGTTGATATGGTGGGTTGTGGTTGTGCTGTGTTGTTTTCTTCTTATGTGGGGTTGTACATTACTGCCTCATTATAGAGCTCCACACTGATTAAGCATTTTACCTCACATACACAGAGGATTAGTTCCCAAGCTGACCCAGTTTGTTCAAACATGCTCAGTTTACACCCACGGCACAAGTCTATGGCCAAACACACCTCCAGAAGTGATTTGTGGTTCAGTGATGATGACACACCAGTTTTGTACATGAGTGTCCACAAACAGGAACAAGGCCAGGGCGTGAGCAGGGTAACTGATCAGACGGGCAATAGAGCACGTTTCCTGGACATTCACATTAACAGACAATATATGGGTGTTGTTGACAAGTATCCTGCTAAAGTAAATCAGAAGATATTTTGGCAATCCAGCAGAAAGGTTGTAAATTTGACAGGACCTCAAAACTGCATGCAGAAATATCACTTTATACCTTTGTTAGGAAGATTACAACATTTGTGCCATTTTTATCTTCAGCTCTTTTTGCAAAATTTAGAGACGGTTTTTATTAACAAAAATGTAGCCACTATTTAAATTTTGCTAATCTTCAAAACAACATTGACATTATTATGTTACTTCGATACATTGCCCTGCTCTAAAAAGACAAAACACAAAATTTGAATGTGTAATGTTTAAGGCTGCAACCAACTAATGTTGCTAGTTGATTAAAATGGTCACATTTATAAAGCGCTGCCCAAGGACACAACGGCAGTTGAGCTGCCTCACTGCCAACTGCAGATGTGCCCTTGGGCTGAGGCAGCCGCGATCACATGGGCAACCTGTGGGCCAGTGGATCTGACCGCTCTGCTATGTTTATGTTCGAGAGCGGGACTCAAACTACCGACTTTCGACACTGCCACTGAGCTACTGCCGACCGACTAGCGATTATTCTTTAGATGAATCGATTAGTTGTTTAGACCGCAAAAGTCACATGATGAAAAGATTTTTACAACATTTGACCAGATGAAGCTGAAGTGAAGCGGTTTGAGGAGTACATTTATAGACAAATACACGAAATGTACACATTTTCATGCAATTGTTGCTCAGTTTGAGTCATAAAACCTCTTTTCTCAGCTCATGGCATGCTTTGGAACCTATGTATAGACCAGTAAACAATTATTAGATTGTTATTTCAATAACTGATTGGTTGCAAATCATTGTTTCAGCCCTAAAATGTTTTAATATTACAGGTTTAAAAAGATATATTACAAATGAATGCAATGTGACTATCAAATGAAACAAGTAGTGCTTCAACCTTCCAATCTGACTGTTGTATTGGAAAACGACTATGAACGACACAAAAGCCATAAACCATGGCTCAGTGTGAAGGTCATGTGGGGCTTTTCCATCACTGTATGGCATTGCTCGCTCAGATCCTGAAACCCCAGGGATCAACAGCAGTAATGAAGGCATCCACAGTCGCTGCTCACATGGGCCGACACATGCACATCTATAAATGGACTCAATGCATCTCACATGAAGAGTGTGCGACAGGGACTTCACCGACCACAAGACAAAACAACCGTCTGTCGGCACACGGACGAGTTGGCCCGTGTTGTGAATGTGCACGATGACAGTTCATGACTATAATGCGCTGCTGACCTGGAAGACTGTGGCTCATTTGCATATTAATACAGTGCCGGCAGAAAACTAATTACCAAATCCCCCCATCCTCAAAAACTGGGGTCTAGACACAGTTACACTTGATGATGCTTAAATGTAACACACATCTGAACTCATCTGAACTACTGCCAATAAGAAAGTGATTGCCATGCTTTAATAAGAGGCAGATGATTTACTGTGCCACATACCAAAAAGAAACAATGGAGAGAAATGTATGCCAAATACAAACAAACATTTAACTCAAACAGACAAGTTATTGTGAGATAAAATGTCTAAAATGATAAACACGTCCTCTTCTACAGCACATATTTAGTCCTCTTGACACCAGGGGTGGTCCATAGTTCAAACCTGACCCAGTTGTCATGGTGATGCCCGTCTGAGCAAGCACACTGCTCATGGGACGTCCCACAGCTGGCTGCACTCTGCCCCCTCTTGCTCATTCTCACACAATCATGCAGGGACCACTCTGTGACCTTCAGGTCTAAAACATATGAAAGCTCTTTTGAAAACTAAAGACAGAAAGATCAACAACAACGTGCACACTTTCAAAAAGCCTCTCATACCACGTTCATTGGGTAAATTAAAGGATTTACTTTTCTGTCATGTCACAGTGTGTAGTTTGTGTACTTGGTTTGAAGTCAGTTTGTTTGACGTGAATTGTAGTCTACATTAATGTAAACATATGTAAACAGAATACTATGCACCAGTGTTTTTCATTTGGTTTCATTGGGTGTAACTGATCCAAGATCAAGCACTTAGGCATGCTGCAGGTCCTGCCCAGCCCCGCGCCTGTGACCAAACAGGCTAAAGCTTGCCAAATAAATGACAGATGTAGTAATAGTCTTCAGAGAGCAAAGGAAATTTAATGTAATAAAAAGACACACATGTCTTAAAAACAAAGGGAGACTCTGCAGTCCAAAAGCCAATCAGTGTGCAGTGTGTCTGAGAGTGAAGCCACATGTTTGTGATAAGTCCTCCAGCAGAGAGTGAGGTAATGATGAAGTCATCTGTGTCCTCTGGACACGTTCAAATGCACTGAGCCTAAGACTCGCCTAAAAGCACTCTGCTGCACACTAAAATTACTTTAGACACATTCATTTACATTTCCAAAAAAGCGACACAAGATTCTTGCAAATCTATGTTTAAGTTTCATAATTGTCTCTGAAAAGAACATATGCAAAACATGTTGAAGTTCATTCAGAGGACAAAGGTATTTAAATAAGGAATCATTCAATACCTCCAAACACTCCACATTTACTCTTTTGTGTGCACTTAAGTGGTGTCAACTGGACATGGTTTGAGCGCTCACACACACGCACACACACACACACACAAGCACACGCGCACGCACACACACACACACACACACACACAAGCACACGCGCACGCACACACACACACACACACACACACACACACACACACACACACACAGAGGGTTGTAGGACCTGACAGCAGAAACTGTGTTCATTTATGGGTGACATATTTGACTGTCTCTCCTCTTACAGCAATCATGTCATTTTGAGTCTGCTGTATGAAGCCTCTTGAAGTGCTGTGGGTCAGCTTTCTTCATCAAAACAGAGGACAATAGTGTTTCATCTCTAGTGGACACTGGGCACTGTGGGCTACGAGAGCCCATTTACAACAAGCCGCAAGCATTACATCCATAGAATCAATAGACTGTAAAGCAACTGCGCAGACTTGGAAAATGTTATTCCCAGAGGCAGTGCAGGTAGAAACATTTGAGCAGGACTCCATAGAGCTGGTGTGAGGGGTTTTGCAGCCCACGTTCGGCATCAATGTGATAAAGCAAACCAAAATGAGAGTATGAAAAGTGTAACTACTATTCAACAACACGTGGATTACGTACAGTATGTGGCATTACAAAACATCACTCACCTGCAGCTCACAGATGTTCACTCATCTCCTGGTCCTGGTCCTGGTCCTGGTCCAGCCTCCACACCTCCTACTGCGGAAAACAGTGATGCTTTTGTGGCAGGAAGTGGTAGTAGCGCCATGGGAGTAGCACTTGTTTGCAAACGCCCTGCCGGAGCCTCGAGACAAACACGTGTGATTTTAATGTCGCTGTCTGTTTGGCCACAGACGAGGCTACACGGCGCTAGCCTGCGAGCTAAAGGTGTTCAGTGTTACCGCACGGACCGGTTTAAATGTCGGCGTACCATGCTGACTCAAAAATGCACTTGACTTAATAGGTTTAAATGCTTTGTTTGTTCAGTGTTGACAGGTCGTTGTTACCTTGGTCACGCAGACATAACGACATCGTGCCAGGGATAGAAGTAGAACGATGAAGAAAAAAACTAAATGTTACGTATTTTTAAAAAAACAATGGCGCCATCTGGTGTTTAGTATTAGAACGTACACCAACGGAGCGGGTATTGTTAGATTATTAGAACAAATAGTGGGTGAGACTTTGGTTTTGTTTTATTCCTATTACAGGGCACTTTGGCCTATGAAGTGTTGGTGTCATGGATCAGTCAATGAAGCCATTGTAGAAAAAGAGGGACACTGGGGTGGGACATGGAGGGGGAGACACTTAAGATTAAGAAAGATTAAGAACTGCCACTACACCATGTAGTCAGTCTTCTTGGTCTACACCCCAAAAAGTCTTGATTTCGAGTATGTTTTGTAATGTAAATCTAAACTTTTATAATTCATGTGGCATGCAGTCAATGGTAATAAGTCTTTGCAGGACAATCAATTAAGAGACATAAGGGCCTAATAGATCTCATTACTATTTGCAAACCACAGTGTTTGGTTGAAATGAAACTTAATTTTAGTTTCATGATTATTGTGAGAAAGCATATTTTTACGATTGTTCATGATAATAACACCATGACCAAATAACTGAAATCCTTCATTTACTTTTATTCACATTGTCTAATAGGTCAAGGTCACTAAACTATTTTCTAACTATAAATAGGCTTACTTATTATACTGTGACCTGAACAATTATGATTATCCATTAAACAAATAGTCTTGACTCTTTTTCGTGGATAATCTGTCATGGGAACTGAGACTGCACAATGAGCACCAGCCCTTATTTGTATTTACGCACACAGATTAAATTAGGTTTAAGGTTTATGTCAAACCAAACAATCCTGCATTGTCATTCCAGGTGCAACTGCAACTCAATAGGATGTTGTTGGACATTTTCACTAATCTCTAATGTGAAATGCCAATTATATTTACCCTGAATTGTGGATAAAGGCTATGGTTTTGTTTTGCAAGAATTTTGACCACATTAAATAAAATATTTTCCTGAGGGCTTGATTTGTAAATATGTAGTAACAGGAAGAGTTCTGGACCTGGGGGAACAGGACACTCCATTATATTCTCAAATATTTTCCAGATCTTTTGCGCTCAAAAATGAAACAAGGAAAAAAATCAAGCCCTGACGTGGAAAATACGACAAAGCTTCGATGTGCCACTGGAAAAAATGATTTATTTGAGAACAAAAATATCTTTTTATGGTTTGCTCTCAACTTTTTTCCAGTGGACAGTCCTCTTATTGTTTCCAGGGAGATGTTATTGTGTTTCCTAAAAGGTCCACAGTATAGCATTAAACTTTATCTAGCGTCTACATAGAGCCACCACGGATCAGATCTTTGAAGCAAACTGTAAATGAAAAAATGCGAGAAATAAGTTAAATGCTAAACTGTGGAACATACGATGCAAAACAGTCCCATGGAGACAAACATGTACTGGTCCCTCCACCAAAAAAGTAACATAGTGCCGTTTTAATGCATAACTCTGACGTCCAGCCGTAACAAAAGTATAGCCTAACCTTTTCTCAATCCAGTTAAAAATATATTTGGCCCTGCCTTGTTCTAAGACGTCACAATTATAGACGAGCTGCAATCAGTCATTTGGGGCCCGAGCCACTTCACAGACCCTCTAAAATGTGTAAACAGCTGCGTAGTCTACCCAAAACGGCGCACAATAAGGGGTCATCAGGCCGCTATTCTTAGAGTCACTATTTTCTGATCCTATTTTTTCTTTACCCTGCCACAAGGACGACTAAGGTGTAGTTACAAGGAACAGGAAAAGGCTAAAAGTGGGTCTCACGAGAGTGGTTAAATATTCAGTTTTCCATAAGTCACCACAGCAGTCAGGAGCCGTCTGCTTTCTGAAAAATGCCTCAGAAAATATTACTAACGCAGGCTGACTCAGAATCAAACGTGTTATTGTAACTTCGAAGGAGACGCAAGCACAACATTGGGCCAGAAGAACAAGGCGAGATTTAGAGAAAAAAATACTTTGTTCATATTTTTTAATGTATTTATCTTTTGTATCATAGATAAACAATAATATTTTTGTTATGCATTACATTTTGATAAAAGCATTGATTATGATTAATGCTTTCTTCAGTTGTCTAATGTAACCTAAACTACAGTGATTTCAGATTTGTGGCAAATTAAAACACAACATATCACACTACATAAACCTGCAGTGATAATATAGTGAGTAAAAACCATCCCCAGTTTGATATCATAGGCAGACGGTAGGTATTACTCAATCACATTTACTTTTATAGAAATTGTACTTCGGAGTAGTTTCAAGACTCTTTTTACTCTTTTTCACAAACTTTATGTGACACAATATTAAATGATTTGTAGAAAGGTTATTTAGTTTTTCGGCACAACTCCTTCAGGCATGATTTAGGCTTTCAAATTTTTGTGGTCTCTGCTTTAAAATTGCCTGATTTTGTGCATTTTTATGGCTTTGTGCCAATCAAATTCAAATGTTACTCTTATAGTTTCTATTATTTGAGTTTTTGAGAACTTCCTACTCTTACTTGAGTCATATATTGGACTACTACTTTGTACTTTTACTTGAGTTGTATTATTGTATATCCTATTTGAGTACAAATTGGTTAAAGGTTTTTTCTTATATTACTGTAATTTTTCTGACTCATGATTTGGTTTATTTGTCCTGAAAGACTCATTCTGCCTGCCCTCAAAACTGTGCAAGAGCAGCACCATGTCGACCAATCACAGGCCAGAAGACACAGTAGCTCTCCCCTGTGTAGAAACACTGCACTGGGCTGGCTGCACATGTAAAGCCCCCGGAAAACAATATGTTGCCCTATTCAAGCCAATGGAGTGTGCTCATTGGCGCATGTCTCCAAAAAAGTCTCCTACTTCCGCATTACTTCCTGAATAGAGGCTTGCGCCTCCCCCCTTTGTGACGACATCGCCATGATGCATGGGCGGGAGCGAGCACGCTGACAGCAGAGTGCGTGAAAGACTGGGGACAGACTTTTGGAATGTGTTGACTGGAAATGGTCTGTTTACGAAATGTATAATGACAAACTGTCATATCTATCTATAAATATAAATGTGTCTTGTTGTAAAGGTCTGACATTTAAGATAATAAGTGTTAAAATGAAAAGTCCGATTTAATTGACAACAAATTACGTTTGCCCATTAGAGGTTCTAATATCGTCGCCAAGGTCACTTTCTTTATTGTTTTGGTTTGGATGCTTATGTTTGTTATTAACGTTTCACTTAATAATTTACAGAATATAATTTGGCCTAAATGACTTGATTTCTGGCCACCGTTAGCTGTGCAATTTATATCAAAAGAGAAGAAATGTAAAACATAATCAATTCTGTTACATAATGGAATTATACAATATTTTCTTGTGTGTTATTGTCTTTTTTGTATCATGTCGATCGTTAATAAATGCAAATCAGATCAGCTTATTAGTTTATTTAATAAGAATAATGAATGAACATGTTAATTCATTAACTTCTGTTCTGTAAATATAAATCTGATTATAGCTGCAACTGTAATTTGATCTGCAGTCCTATAACAAAATTATACAGTACATAAAACTGCTTTATGAAGGTGGGATGAGCATGTGATGGGTAAACTGGTACTGCCAGTGGCATACTTCTTCATAGATTCACAAACAGGTGAAGAACGTGCCAAAGGAATGCATTCATCGCCTGCACAGCATCGGGAGAAAATTATTTTTGTTAACCTGCAATGGCTCTTCATGCCATTTCTCCATGCCATTTCTCCATGCTCAAGGCACTGAAGCAGACATACACCCAATGGTTCCCTCCTTTCCTCATCCTGACAATAACTCTTCTGTCCATGTAGGTTTAGATGTCTGCCACATGATTAAGCTGCTCTGAAATACACTTGATGAAGGTGGTACACTGCAGACCTCAACAGGTAAGAGCAAGTGGAAGTATCTTGTAAAGCTGAACGAGGAAAAAGAGGAACTGAGACTAGGAAAAGTTGAAGATGGTGCATATAAAGTGGGAGAGACAGAAGATGAAAGTGAAGCTGTTGACACCGGTATTCAGCAGCAGTGTCGCCGATGTTCTGGAATACTGCAAACACCTGCACCTTGTGGAAGAGGACGATGCCCAGTGTCGTTATCTACGGACCTATAAACTCAGACAAGACCATCTAGAGCTTTTCTTCTTCTAAGTCGGAGGACGTGGTGGATTCAACATCAATGCCATCACCAGACAGTTCACTGCAGCCTACAAACGTCTTCTTGTCAGGGGTTAAGTGAAGACAGGCACAGGCAACTGTCTACTGTTGGACCACACAGACATCTGGGTCGATTAACCCCACACGTAGGTTCAACCTGGAGCCTGTTCTGGAAGCCCAGTCTGAGCTAACTCACTCTGTGCTGATGTTGATGCTGTCTCTAAGTACAAAGAGGAAAAAAAATCAAGGAAAAACATAATTGCCCCCCATCATCAAAAAAGTCAATGGAGACCCATGTCATAAATGTTACAGCGTAGCCGTAGCGATGACAGAAACTCCCATGTTATTCCAATGGGACAGTTGCCAAATCTCTGAATTTTTAACATACTTACACTTCATACTTTTACAAATTCCTCCTAGGGCGTAAGCCCGACTAACCTAAAATTTGGCAAGACTTGTTTTCAAGAGTGGAACATCAATAGTTATCAATTTTTCTATTCCAAGTGCTACGGTCTCTGTGCGGCAGAGCCGCAAAGTTGACTGAGGATTGTGTTAATTTGCAATGGTTATGCACAGCATTAGCCATGTCAAATGTGTCGCCGTCTGTTTAGTTCTTAGATAACACACACAATGAGGGCACGTCAGCGACATCTTTATCAAGTCAAAAGTGCTACATACAAAGCCCGCGGGCCGTTGGATGCCGCTTGCGGCTTTAATTGGTAATTATTTTTGATTGCACATAATAAAACCCTAACTTTCCTTCCGCATTCAATCTCTAGTTTACCTTGTTCGGTGTTTAACTTAACCTGAAGAAAACACAATACATTAAAACAATTTCTATCTTGTGATATTTTGGACGGAGAAAGTAATGGTTTATTTGCAGAAGGCATGAGCCGTGAAATCATGGAATAGCATTCTGAATGCATCTTTTTGTGTAGCTAAACGTCAGCTTGTTTTAACTGTGTCATCGTTAATTTACACTTCATATTGAATGATGTGTGAAAACGTGTGAAATGACATAAAACACAACTTACGTGTATCGTTAGACTCGTCATGTCCACTTTCTTCTGCCTCTGTTTTGTTTTCGTCCGACACGTGCTCTTCTGAGGCTCGTTCACGTGGATGTTGAAGTGGTCCGGCCGGGAGGCTGCAGTCCCGCGTAGTGGCCACTACTCAATTTGGCTCGCGGGCACAGGGGGCGTGCGTTATCGAGTATTATAATAGATCCATGGTCAGGACCCAGTCAGTGGTGCTCTGCTCTCAGACACTCGCTCTTAAGACACCTCCACTGTTGCTTCAGTTAAGTCCTGTTTCCATGAAAACTCCTTCTCATAATCCTTCTACCTTTGGTGTCAGTCTTGCACACAATTGTCAACATGGGATTTCTGACAGCAGCTCTACTGTTTTTACTTTATGGTGAGTTGGCATGCCTTTTTTGAGCCAGTCTTCGTTAAGAGATCATTTGAGTACAAACTGATCGTCTGTGCATGAGTTCTGTGTTATTTATATTTTAAATTTCTCAATGTCAATGTGAATGTTTAACTTTCTGTGCCTTGACCTCCTTGATGTTGGAAGTAGTTTAGATATTTTGAATTTAAAATGTACAGCATTGATTTGTCACTTGTGTTGTCTGACTTTTCTTCCAAACATGTTCACACTCTTAACACTGAGGCATGTAACCTTCTGAACCCTAATCCACCAAACTGCCATACTCTAAAGCCCGAGAGTCCAAGCAAATACATGTTCTAAAGTGTAGTTCATTAAAATAATGTAAAACTGATTTTATGTGGGACGTTTGTTTCGTTTCATTTAGTTTGAGTTTTTATTGATTTGTAGGGTACCTTTTCTTTCTCTCTCTGGTCTTGTTTGTTTTTGTTTTTTTGTGTTTTATGTTCATAAATTTGAAACATAAAAAAATCTTGAATTTTTTATTTTTTTTGAAATCATGTAAAACTTGTCTTCATAAAATGTTTAGTTAAAGTCATCGTACTTTTACAACTGCTTATGTTCAAACGCAGATCTCCATATAATTAAGTTAGAATCATGTGACAATGGCTATGGACTTTATCACACTCATTTGAGCTGGGCCCAGCGCTTAAAGTGATTAATACATGTTTTAATCGCCTCCTGCAACATGTTTGGCTCTCAATTTGGACACTTCATACAGTAATTTATGTCAGTGAAATGTTTTATTTGACTTACTGTCACACTGCAGTATTCTTTCTATTCTTGTGTTGTTTTCAGATAATGCTTGTGCTGTTCAGTTCTTGGCCCGTCTGAACATGGGTGGAGTAAAAGGACAGGTGCAGTTTGACTCCGCTTCACAGATGGCCACCCTCAACATCTCGGGTGTTGGCTCCTGCTCCTCGTTTAACCTGTCTATCGCCGAGTTTCCTGTCATGTACGGCCACTTCGCTCAGCCCTGCTCAGAAAGACACATTGGCTCCAGAATTTTCAGCTTCACCGCCAACAGCTCGAACACCACCGTCAATGTCTCCAAGCTGTTTTCCCGCAGGTCAAGTCTAGATGACTGCTCGCTGACTCTGCTCACTTGTGAGGGTACTGAAGTATGTTCTGTTGTTAGTCGAAGTCAAAAGCTCTTGACACGCCAGGCCAGGTTCACTGGATCTGTTGCTGGAAATGTTTATTTACGCTATAGTCCAGAGCTACCCAATAAGTGGCTTCTCTTAGACCTGATTAGAGTTGGCCAGAGTGATCTTGGTGGTGTCGTCATCTATGGCTCTTTAAACACTGCTGCGAACTGCGACGAATATGTTGTCAGCATGAACGATTTAACAAAACTCTCTGATTTAGATCAATTTCCCATTCTGCAACCACAAAAATTTCGATTGGATTTGATAGATTTTAACTTAAAAACTCGCTTTTTTATTGTCAAATCGGGAACAAATTTCCACTGTGCCGAAATCTACGATCTACCGGAGAAACACGTTAATGCTGTGATCAATATGAACGGCATAAAAGGGTATTTTGACTTCCGACAAGCTTCTCCCTTCAGTGTAACAGAGCTGATTGTGAATCTGACCAACTTACACAGCAAAGTCGGTCCATACCATGTTCACCTATTCCCTGTCCCCTCTGTCAGGAATCCTCTTTCTACCGTTTGTTCAAATGATAATGTAGGTGGACACTGGAACCCATTTGACGTGGACCCTAAGCAACCAACTTATCCAAAAGGCCCAGGGTTTACTCATGACAGGTACGAATTGGGTGACCTCAGTACAAAACACATGTCTTTAGCAAATAAAAATGAATTTGAAGAAATGTTTGAAGACTACAATCTTCCTTTGTACGGACAGAACAGTATTGTAGGCCGTTCGGTAGTAATCCACCAGTTAGATGGGTCTAGATATGTCTGTGCCAGCATCAGCTATCCTGGAGAAGTCATGGTAGCTAAGGCTAGATTCTTAAGTCCTGTTATTGGTGAAGTTTGGTTCACTCAACTTAAAAACAACCCTTTGTCTGACGTGTCAATCTTTTTGGATCTAAGTTATGGGCATCCAGCTACAAATCCAACCAAAAACCACAACTGGCATGTCCACACCTACCCTATTAGTGCTGAACGGGACGACAGCGACAGCCGATGTACCACAACAGAAGGGCACTGGAACCCCTTTAAAGTAGACACAGAACACATCAGCTATAGCACACTCTGCAATTCTGCAAGCCCTCTATCGTGTGAGGTTGGAGATCTGTCCGGCAAACATACCCCGGTCAACCTGGGTGTCAATGCGGGTGGAGTGGAGGCAAAACATTTCTTTACTGATGTAACTTCATGGGTGCCTGGCATCTCTGGTAGATCGTTAGTTATTCACCAAGCAGAAAAGGCTGGGCCGAGGATAGCTTGTGCCAATATCACAGTGGTGCGGACTCCCACAGCAAGTCTGGGAACCTGGTACGGACCTGCAACATCCAATGGACAGATTCGGTTCACTCAGTCCCTCCCACAAGGGCCCACAAAGGTCGCGGTGTCTCTGACTAATCTGAATTCACAGGCCGGAGGTTATCACGTCCATATACGGCCCATAACACCTGGACGCCCTCTTCCTTGCTCTGATGCAAATATTCACGGGCACTTCAACCCTCTAAACTGGGATGTCCAAAGCTCCCCTGATCCCGGGGTGGGCACCTTGGATCAGTATGAAGTGGGCGACATAAGTGGGAAGTTTGGGATGCTGACGGGGCGTAGCGAGCTTCAGGCTGTTTTCTCCGACGCCAACCTGCCACTAACTGGGCCGTATAGTATTGTGGGAAGGTCTGTGGTGGTCCACTACGCCAACGGATCAAGGTAAGAAATAGTATCAATCTAGGCATTTGAAATTCAATCTGAGTCAATTTATCAAACTGGAACATATTTAATTGAATAATAATGAAATGAGCTGTGACTCGTTCACTGAACGGTTACTTATTCTTTGAAAGTTTTACCTGGTTACTTTAGGTCAACACATATTTTGTTTGTATTCACAGCCCAAATGTATCAGGAATTTGATGTTGTTTTGATGTTACTGTTCTTTAAAATATATTTTCCCTTTTTCATCCAGAATGCGTTGTGCTGATATCGTAGCAAATAAGGACACAGAAGGACAATGGTTGATAGCTAAGGCGGTTTTCAACAGTACTCTGAAAGGGACCGTGGTAATGGTAATGCTACATTTATATTTACACTGTCCTGAATCAACAAAAAACTACGTCATATACAATGCAACTAGTACAATAGATTCATTACTAATTAATTTACTGGAGGAGACCTTTACGAGAGTCTCTGTTAATAAATCATATTTCTTGAAAAAGACCAAACTTATTTCAGCACATGTTTCTTTGCTTATGCTTACCATTAAAGCATGCCAGGTCACAAAGTTAGTTTGTTATTTATCTTAAAATTCTCATTTATTTGTGTTATAAATTACATAAATATGAATATATTTCTGATGCTAATGATTGAAATGCTCCATATTTTAACTCACAAACCCAGCTTCCACAAAAGTGAATGTTTCTTTGCTGCTGGGGGTTGAAGAAAGCGGGATTATTAGCATAGCAGAAGCTTTGGTGTCGTGGTTGGGAGAATCTAAACTGCAGGAACAGCTGTCTGTGTCAGCCTTGCCCCAAAGCCCCTACTGAGCCTTGCCCATCTGTGACAGAGACAGGCATTACATTCAATACAAAGAAATGAACCAGGTGTAATCTTCATTCAAATAAAATACTTAATGTTTTCTTTCATCATAGAGTCAACAAATATTTCCTGATGGGAGCAGCATGGACACAACCTTTGAAGTGACTCTCCGTACAACTAGTGAAGTGACCAGTGTAAGTTTCTCTGACGTGTGAACATTTAGCACAAAACTGATACTCTCAATACTCTGATACCTTAAAGGGTCAAAGTTGTGGATAAAATAAGGATTTTGCCTGACCTACAATCACATGCAGCGATATGGTAACATGAGAGCAGGTATTTGTACAGTGTGTTACAAGATTAAATTGAGTTAGGTCATATCTTTGCAGGGTTTGCTACAGCCTGTATTTTCTAAAAGGAGGCTCTCAAATTACAAACTGACCCTCACTGATTGTGCCAGGCTTGAATATCCAGAGAACAAAAGATACACCTAAAGTTTCAGTTTGCAGACTGCCGCCAATTTACCGGTGTATTTTTGTTTACTCTAGCTAGAGCTGTGCAATAAAATGTATTCACTGAAGTGTGACTTTGTCTTTGAAAGGGTCATAATCAACTTTCTATATATTTATTGATCATTATTTAACTTTTTGGCCCGTAGACTTTATTAGATATGACATCTTAGTGTGAAATGGGGATGAGAGAAAAGGGAGGACATGTATTAAACTGTCTAAATCAGGATTCAAACTCAGCTGCACATGGACTGGTGCTGCCGGCTTAACCACTCGAACCACCGGGCAGCACAATTTGGGTATTTTAAATGGACGTCAACAGCTAGTCCTCTGTCAATAAAGCATGTCAATAAAAGCATATGGTTGGAGGTTTTTTTTACTTGTTTGATTTGATTTTTTATTTGAAGATGTATAATCAAATAGAAAAATAGAAGAAGAAATGTATGGTTTTTTTCCCCACATTGTCTCAAAAGACCTAACTGTTACTCAAATATGCTTTTTTAATAGAAAAATATTTCGATGTACATCACAACTAACCAAACAGGTGAAGGTGGATGCACTGAAAACGGACTCTTGTACAATCCCTTCAACATGTCAACCAGGGTAGGTCATTTCTTAAATCCCTCCAATACAATAAAACTATTATAAAGATCATTTCATTTAGTTTAATGATTCTTCAGAGCTCTACTTGTTCAAAGGAGACTCCACTGAGCTGTGTGTGTGGAGATTTGTCCATGAGGCAAAGCCCGCTCAGTCTGACCCAGGGGCAAGTCTACACTGACAGCATAATCCCACTCACCGGAGACTTCACAGGTAAAAGGATTTATCATTCACTCGGCTGCAAGCATTTTTTAAATGAGTAATTCATTCAATTGTTTTGTTTTAGTGGTTCATCGAGCTCTAGTTGTTAAGAATGGGGACAGTATAATTGCATGTGCAAACATTCTCCCAGAATCCCCCTCTGCAGAGCAATTGTTTCCTAGAGTAACAACGTTCAACAGGTGAGTCTGTACACCATTTAATCAATACGACAAACATGTTACCATAATATTTGACACCATAAAAGGAAGTAAAATAAAATTATTTTTAGTAATTATATGCACAATAAATGCTATATTACATATTAAATAAATACAAAACATAAACAATATAAGTCTACTTAAGCTTTTGCAAATGTTCTTTATGTTCTAACACCTTACTGTAGGTGACATGGCATCAACAAAACAAATGTTCCAATATGTACGTTAAATCTATTTTTTCTTTGACATTCTTTTTTAGGTATGACTTCAGACGCAGAGTGGCTGATGTTTTGAAAGTAGAAATATCGCAAGTCACTATTTTACCTGGCTCTCCTCAGTCTGCAGCAAATGAAACCTGCCAGAAGGTCACCTTCATGGTAGCAGGTACAATGTTTCCCAATCCTCAAATTAATATTCAGAAGAAAGTTATTATTTTGCTTTTTAAATTTGTTTAAACAATGATTATATACATTTTCATATTTTTGATTCCAAAACCTCTGAATAAGAGAAGGCTTGCATCAGAATGAAAGCTCGTAACACTCGCGCTATCTTCGGGTCAGGATGACCCACATATGTCTGTGGTAGAACGCCTCCCCCCTCCCTCCATAACATGTAAACGTTTTGTGTGTGTGTGTGTTTGTTCTGTTTGTTTTTGTTGTTTTATGTTTAAAGATAAATGGTAATAGTGTTTTTAACCCACGCACTATCTTGAGGGTAGCGCATTAAACTCTTCTAGTCACTCCACTTCTGCATGCTCCAAAAGCACTCTGTGAGTTGTCCTCTTTTTATTATCGCTCTCCGATCTGGATCATTATAGCCTGCACTTTATTTGTTGAAATAATGAACAATTACACCCATTGAAAACTTTAGAAACCTAAAAAATTACTCAGCAACCTGACACTGGGCTCTCATCCCGAGTCCGTGTGGGCGAACAGAGAGCCGACTGTACACAACATAACAGGGCTGGCATAAATTATCTGCAGGACCTCCACAAGATTAACAGTGCACAACCTGTTGTATTACATGCCATAATTGACCAAAATGAACATATAATTTGGAGCATTAAATTCGAGTTGTGTAAATACTAGACAAGCCTATGCTATTATATGATTAAGCCCTTTCAAGAACCATTGGACATTTGATAAGACTTATCCTGGTTTGTAACATACTTAATACTACATAATCTTTGTATTACCGTCACATACTGCAAGTCACTAAAGGGCCAAAATATAAGAGCCTAAATTCAACCATTTCCAAACTTAACTGGTACTTATGTGTGTAATTATGGGTATCTGTGTCTCAAAGGTGATGTTGAGCCCACGCTCCTGAAATCTGTCAAAACAAGTGAGAGGATGGGCTTGTTTAAAGAGTCAGCTTCATGCTTGAGTAAGTGCAGGTTTTTGCTTCATATTCATATATTACTCAAAGTTTAAAAAAGAATGCATGTATTTTTGATTGTAGGAAATGCCGGTGTGCTTCTGCTGCCTGGGAGACTTCTTCTCTTTGTACTTGCACTGGTCCTGTTACTGTGAGTGAAAAGGTTAAGTAAAATGAGACACTGCTGATAAAATAGACTCGGTGGCAGAGTGGACAGCACATATGTCAGGCTCCATGTGTAGCCACAGTGTTGTGAGTTTAAAATTGGCTCTTACACTTTGCTTAATGTTATTCCCTCTCTCAACCCCATTTCACGCTACGCTCTCATGTTAAATATGAACAAAAAAGTCCTTAATAAAGAAAGAAAAATGTGACACTGCTGATAAATTCTGTGGAAACAGCAAGCATCCACTGCTTGCATTAATGTTTACATTATATGTTGTACTTAATAAATGAGTATTGTACGCTTTGATTTGTTTTCCACAAATAGTGTGTAAGTATGCGTGTAACTACTATGTGTTTTTCCGAATTATTAGTCATTTCCTGTTATGCACTGCCAAGGTTATGTCAAATGGTCTGTAAATAAATGAAATTGTGAATAAAATGTACTTATATTTCTATGTTGCGTCACTTGTTTTCTGGACGGTTGCATTAAAGGCTGGCGTGTGTTATATTATTCTGAGAAAAGAGGCGAGCCTGATCCCTCCGCGTTCACTGGCAGAGCGCGCAGTCACGTGGCCGCAGACGTCGTCGGCGCAATGGCAGCCTCCTGTTTAGTAAATTAACACAAGGTCCGATCTGCAAAAGGAGCGCACGTTTTTTGCCCAAGACGCGCCATTTCGAGACACAACCACCCGGTGTGTATTCGGGATAGCATTTTTGTCATCTTGGACCGGGTTGAAGTGAGCTAGCGAAGGTTTTCTGTCGCAAATGTGCCGTCGTGTTGTTGTTGCCTGGCGATGTTGTGTTTTCAAAAAGGCAGCAGCCCACACCCACGCGTGAGATCACCATCGGGCTGTGCAAGACACACATCCTTTACGTGTCCAGAAAGAGAGTGTGGATGCGTTTTAGGCCGTCTGGACCGGGCGGAACCACACCCACATACGTTATAGTCACTAATGGTGGTACCGCGGATGCCGATAACGTAACGCATATATGGGCATAAAAAGTATATTTACTCAACTTCACATGGGCAGGCTTGAGAAAATACATTTCGCTGAAAACATTTAAACGTCTGTGTTGTAATAATAAATGTATGTAGGCTTATAAACGGATTTTTTTCTAATCATTTTGCGGTTGTAAACAAGAATCTCATGCGAAGTCTCAGCCAATAGGGAAGCGTGTGGATGAGGATACTTAAACCTGATTGGTCAGTGGCTGTGTTTACATGCACACCGAAAATCTGACCATTGTCTGATTTCTGGAGTTATCAGATGATTGTGCCATTTGTACAGTGGCTGCGGCTTCGTGTGCACTCAAAATGTGATTATGATCAGAGTTCTAGAGTGGTCCGATTATTGTTTATATTATTTTTATTTTAATGACATGTAAACCGCAAAACTGATGTCAGTTAACTGATTTTGTTCTGATCATTGTCTCTGAGATTAGATTAGATTTGCGTGTCATTTCAATAATCTGACAACTGCAGAAATCTGATCTAAAATTACATTTGATGTGGGTGATTTGATTTCTCTCTGACTGTTAACAAGTGAGCCAGTTTTGATTGGATTAAAAGGACGAACTACTGTGCTTCATTTTTAATTAATTGTACTTTGTCTTTCAAATACAACAATTGCTCTGAAAACCCACTAATGATTAGATTTATCTTGTGACTGCAAACACATGCCAAAATCTGATCAAATTATGTTCACATGCACACAAATCTGATTATTATCTGATTTCTGGACCTTTTGAGTGTGCCTGTAACTGCAGCCACTGTTCTAATTATCAGATTTTTTTACTGGCCATGTAAACAAATGGGATCTTGGATGTTATTGTGTCATAAACCATGTGAATACAACATATTACTTAATCTTTTAATATTTAACCAACGGTGTGGTTAAATACAGTTGCATACTCAACAGATTTGGCCTGGTGATAGGTTCAGGTGTGGCTTGTGACTTTGAGCTCCGCAATATTAATGTGTAACGCCTCAGCAGTCAGTAAGGGGACAGGCGACATGACGTCCGTTGAGCCAGGTAAAAACAGACTCAAAGAGGGATTTGTTTGTGTTATTGTGATTTGACTTCATTTATGAGGCTTTACTCATTTGCTTCAGATCCACACTCATATTTTATCCAGTGGTGATCAAAGTAATTACGCATGTATAAGTACAGATACTCCTGGTCAAAAATTACTCCAAATTAAAGTAAATGTCGCTCAGTCAAATTGTTATGTATGTTAAATTTATGTGGACATTATACCAGATTTAAATATATTTTTAAGGACATTTTTATTATTCAACTTCTGTGCCTAATCGGTGTTGCAAGGCTGGAATTTCCCCCCAAAAATAAAGGTTCTCTTATCTCATAATTAAGTATTCAAAGTACTTTTTTTTTGTTAAAAATGATTTGAATGAGTGTTGTGTGTAAAATGGATGACACTTCAAAAACAATGATACAATGGGTTATTTACTGAAAACAAAGTGCTATTGTAGTTGTGGTCTTGTCCCATTCAGTTTACTCTGTTCAACAATCGTGTAAAATTCATACTATATTATAAATCAATTCTTTTATAGACCTTTTATAGGCCTGACACAATAATGACTGTATCAACTCGATATAACACTAATGTGCTTCATTAGCCATGCTACTCACTATTGTGTGTTTTATTGTGCTACTTAACTACTGTAGCTAGGTTTGTCACAAGTATCAAAAAATCTACTGATACTAATTGTTATTAAAACTAGTATCCAAAGTAAAACTATTATAAGATGATCTTGTGCCTTATCAGGACAAGTATAGGACCACATGGTAAAGAAAGTATTATTATTATGTGTTGAAAATGAGTCTATCGTCTAAAAAGAAAATGCATTTTTGTCATAATTGTGTTATCGAAATTGGTATTGAGTATCGAGCCTATTCCTTAGTATCAAAATAAAGTTTGAAATAGTATTGTGACAACACTATTTGCAGCTCATGCTTTTTTAAAAGCTCATGCTTTTCTTTGTGACAGTGGCATTAAGTAGTTTAACTTCTGTAGCAATACATATTAAATGTGTTATTGTGACAAGCCTATGTTTATCATTTTGACGATGACTTATGTAAAATGCATGTTTGGTCACAGGCTAATTGGAATCAGGAATCAGGAAATTATTATTATGATTATTATGTTGTATGTAAAACATGTGATGACAGATTGACCGGTACGACAGGTTCTCATTCGTTTCTTATCATGTCGTTGTTTGGTGAGATAGTCCTTGTGGTGAATATTTATCATAGTTTTACATCAGTCAAGTTGCAGTTTGAAGAAAATTTGACAATTAAAGGTTGAAAAATACAGGAAGTATTGCTTAATTCGACCACTGTGATGTTTTTAAAAAGTGCAGAGAAAACTTGCACGGAACTTACTCCTTTTTATGGCAGTTTAAACAATTATTTAACAAAATAAACGTCAGGTGCAATTATTTATCAAATCATAGCTATTGTATCACTTAAATGGACTTTGGCCCTTATATACAATCTGGTTGCTATGTGACAGTTGTGAAATTACCTCATGTCATATTTGCTGTCCATGTCCAACCAGAAAGTAACATAAATGTAACTAAAATTGCCAAATTGGAGAAAAACAGGCACAATGTTTGGTAAAATCTTGAAGATAATCATATTCTCTTTGTTTAATTGTAAGTGTAGTCTAATGTGTCACACGCAAATCAGCCTAACAGAGGCTGACGCAATCGTATTCACCAGCTGTTTTTGGGAAGTGCAATCATGTATTTTAAAATGGAAAAAACACATGACCAACTTCTCTGCAAATAGTAATGCGTACTTTGAGCTTGGGCTGCAAAATAATCGCTGACGAGTGGATTCTGAATATAATCGTTTGTTTCAGCCCTACTTTAACCCTTCCCCTCTATCTGAATCTTTTCAGATACTACAATGTCTCCAAAGATCACTGGCGAGCTGCTTCGGCTGCTCCGCCATGCAATGAAAAACTGTAAATACTTCCCTGAACCAATACACGCCTACATAGTCCCTTCTGGAGATGCGCACCAGGTAAGCTGCTAGTTACAATGTCTTACTACTGTATATTTTCCACTCTATTTGTCTGCTGTAATAATAACGCCTTCATTCAATAGTTTATGTTCATTGGCTGAAGTTCAGTCCATTTCCACCACCACTATAGCTTTTCATGGGATTATTCGTTATGTCTGGTCTGACCTTCCAAATTAAGTCAAGCCCTTTGTCAACTGCTCTTCCCATTTGGCCCATCATGCCTCAGTCACGACGTGTTTCCTCTCCTGTTTTCAGAGTGAATACATTGCCCCTTGCGATTGCAGACGCGAGTTTATCTCCGGGTTCAATGGCTCTGCAGGTATTGTTCTTTACAGCGGGTCGATATCAAGCCCTGCGTAAATTGTTATCTAACAACGGTATTCAACTTTGATACAGTTTGAAAGTCTATCCCTGTCCCTCGTCAATGAAGTTATTATGGGATTGGCCTGATTATAGGAGGAAAAGGATATTACTTTACTTACACCAATAGACTTTTCTTGGTCTTCTGTGTTGTAATCTAGGGACCGCCATCGTGACAGAGCAACATGCTGCGCTGTGGACCGACGGCCGATACTTTCTCCAAGCCAGTCAACAGATGGACAACAACTGGACTCTTATGAAAATGGGTAAATGTCCAATGTAGAACAAGTGCCATTTTACTCAACTTTATTATTCTTTGAACTTTATTCTTTAAAGAAGACAAATTATGCGACTTTTATGAGGTTGGTATTCCCTCATTATTAACTTACCCCGATGTCATTCTTTTTATTTCTTTTTTAAGATAATTCTGTTGTCCTGCATTTGAGGCTTGTGTGTAGGGATCAAGATTATTTATTTGATTGTCTGTTTTCCATTCAGAAAGTTTGATTTCACAGATGTCTGGTGCAAAGAAATCTTGTGAATAATCGTAAAATTGTGATGTTTCTTCTCACAATAGTTGTAAAAACAAACATTTGATCCCTACTCCCTAGTGGTCAGGGCAAATTTGTGTTCTCACCTACCCCTTATCCCCTCCCACAGTCTGGATATTCATTGAAAATTGTAGACTTCGGGTCAGAGACAGGGTTAAACATTTTTTAAAACACCGTAAATGAAAATCCGCAGCTTGCTGTGGTCAAATGTCATTATGAAGAGACGTTGCCGGCAGCAGAGAATCAGTTCTGCCTTTTTTGAACCGAAAGTTAATGGACTTGTTTTGTTTGTCGTTGTATTGGATCTATATTACGGTTTACAATGAACAAAATGTTTTTAGAAATCCCTTTCTAAAGACTAAAGTATCTTGGCATGTTGGTATTACAACGGTATATGTTGTACAATATAATGTTCTGTTCTTATTTCAGGCCTGAAGGAAACGCCCTCACAAGAAGACTGGCTCATCAGTGTTCTTCCTGAAAACGCCAAAGTTGGGGTCGATCCTTGGATTTATGCGGCTGGTGCGTTTATGATCTCTTCTTTTCTCTGCGGAGTCATTTTAATAGAGTCAGTGTGTGTTTGCTTGTGTTCCAGACCAGTGGAAGAACATGTCCAAGGCTCTGACCAGTGCCGGACACTCTCTTGTGGCTTTGCAGGGGAACATGATCGATGTCATTTGGGTAGACCGACCCAAGCGCCCCAGCACACAGCTACGCACTTTGGGCTTAGAGTATACAGGTCAGCGCACAGTCTCGTTGAAGTTAGAAGAGTTTGCAGGATTCCACGGCAAAATAATCATCTCAGAATTGCTTATTACACTGATGTTATAGGTTTATCCTGGCAAGACAAGATCACAACATTACGGACGAAGATGATGGAGAGAAAGATCACCTGGTTTGTGGCCACAGCGCTGGATGAGATCGCATGTATGACAAAAACACTATTCAAACCAGTTATAAAGCGACTTTTAGTAGACTCATATGAATTAATAGTGGATGAAATATTTTGCTACATTTGGCTTTTTTATCCAAAATTAAACATAAAAGAGCTTTGTTTGCAAGTTACCTCTCCAGGCCTGTTTTACCTGTGCTTTGTCAATTTGATACAACATAAAGCAACGCAATTATTAGAATAATAGGACCTTTATTTGTCCCACAATGGGGAAATTTGTGTTGCAACACAGATTAGGCACAGAAACACAGATTAAGAACAGAAGTGGAATAATAAAAACAGATAACTTCCTTAACGATATACTTAAGAGCAAAAAATATTATATTATACAGTAAGTGGCTGTTTATATGGACCAAAAATATTGCACCAGGAATGACTAACATCATGTCACAGTATTGTACATGATTATAACAGTATTGCACACTATTGCGCAGTATTGCAACTGACCTAAAACACGTCTAGAGAAATCTTAACACATCAACATTTCTAAAGCCTAAATGGTAGCAAAGTGGTCCTATTACGCAAGCTGGTTTTAAGAGCTGATCACGATCCAAGGACCCGGGATGCACCAGTGTTGTTGGAGATGGCTATTGGAGCGCCTCGTCATTGAGGCCTAATGAGCTCTTGTGTCTGATTGTTTGCTCTGAAAGGCTGTGTTAATTAGACTTACACTGATTATCGTTGTTAAAATGTAGTGTTTAGTTAAGACAGGTTTAGTGGCCCTTCATTTGTTCAGGCATCTATAAAATTAGTAATAACTATGAATGCATAATTAAAAGAATAGAATCAGAATATTGAAACTGGCTTCTTGTCTTTCTCTTCCCAGGGCTTTTTAACCTCCGCGGTGCAGACATTGAATACAACCCAGTTTTCTTTGCATACGCTGTTGTGGGAATGAACACAATAAGGTAATGAAAGATGGCACAGGTTATCTTCAGTTTGAGAAGGGCAGCGCTTTCACAAAGGTTTCGTAGAACTATTGGCAACCAATCTAAATGTACAAAGGACTGTTGTAATTTAATACAATGAATGCAACTTTATACTTTGGCGTCTTTGTATGCTTGATTCATTGAAATATTCGTAACTATATAAAACGCAGAATTTCTGCTGGATGGTGTCAAAGTCCAAATAAGTATACATTTATTACCAATATTTCCTGATCCGCCTAACTTTCATTTTGCTCTTTGTCCCTCAGATTTTTCATTGACCAGAAGAGGCTGAATGACCCGGCACTGAGGTCACACCTTCAGCTGGACTCTCCGCTCAAACCAGAGCTGAGCATCAGGACGTTCCCGTACGAGTCGGTCTACTCTGAGCTGCAGGCGATCTGCGCCGCCCTCGGCCCCAAGGACAAAGTGTGGATCTGTGACAAGGCCGGCTGTGCCCTGACTCAGGCCATCCCCAAGGTACTGCACTCGCTGCCTTTTACCAAGAGAATCGATCTTTGTAATGGTATTTCACCTGATTCCTTTTAGATTCACCGAGCTCCAATCCCCTACACGCCCCTGTGTTTGGCCAAAGCTGTGAAAAACCCAACTGAAATTCAAGGAATGAGAATGGCCCATGTAAGACTATTATATTATTATATGTGAATGTATCTATAGAAAGCCCTTGAGTCTTAACTCAGCTGCTCTTTTTACACAGATCAAAGATGCAGTAGCTCTGTGTGAACTTTTTGCCTGGTTAGAAAAAGAGGTAGGCTTGTTTGAAACATTATTATTACACAATGTGCTTAAGTGGTTGTGTTTTGCACTTTTTAGATTCCCAAAGGCACAGTGACAGAAATATCTGCAGCTGATAAGGCTGAAGAATTTCGCAGGTAAGGAGTTGTACAATGAATCATTGTTTACTGATGCTTTATTAAGAACGATGGCACCATCTGCTGGATGAATAAATGCATGGGCAATTATTATATTGCCATGCATAAATCTGCATCTATAGTATTTGTATCCCATGAGCTTTGACTACATTCATAATTATTGTTGTCCACAAACACTAGAATACAACTAACTACTATTATTTGTATAGTGGCATTCATTTTTATTTTTTATTTGAAATATATATTTTGGGGTTTTCTTTTCGTTTCAGCCAGCAAAAAGATTTTGTAGGCCTCAGCTTTCCCACTATTTCGAGTGTTGGCCCAAATGCAGCAATCATTCATTACAGGTGAGTCAAAAATATTTTTCAAATGACTTTAAAAATGATTGTGCTGTTTAACGTGTGTATTTGTTTCCTCTGTAGACCACTGCCTGAAACCAACAGAACACTTACTATAAATGAAGTATACCTGATTGACTCCGGGGCTCAGTACATGTTAGTACATACTTCAGTTTTAGCAATGTTAATGTTGCATTACAGTTATAAATATTATTTTACAATACTACAGTTTTAGCTAGTGTTTACTTTGGATTGTGTGTTTTTAGCGACGGAACTACAGACGTCACTCGTACCGTGCACTTTGGGACGCCCTCTGCCTTTGAGAAGGTGGTTATTGTACATCTTAACATCGAACATCACAAGGCTTTCTCACGTACTGTAAATATCTTCTCTAATGTGGTTCTTTTTGTAGGAGTGCTTTACTTATGTTCTGAAGGGACACATTGCCGTCAGTGCTGCAATTTTCCCCAATGGAACCAAAGGTAACTTACTTATATACAGTGTTACGGGACAAAATGATGATCGTGTTTTATTTTTTTCCATGCAGGCCACTTGTTAGACTCGTTTGCTCGCGCAGCCTTGTGGGATTCTGGACTGGACTATCTCCATGGGACGGGGCATGGTGTGGGCTGTTTCCTAAACGTGCACGAGGGCCCGTGTGGCATCAGCTACAAGACATTTGCAGACGAGCCCCTGGAGGCAGGAATGATCGTCAGTGATGGTACGGGAAACGGTCATTTAAAGCATATTCACATTCAGAGTATTAAACATTGGAGTTGACACTGTTTTCTTCAGAGCCTGGCTACTACGAGGACGGCTCTTTTGGCATCCGTGTGGAAAATGTTGTTCTTGTTGTGCCAGCTAAACCCAAGGTAAACCCATTGTACATACATGATGTGTTTGCGTTGTGACTAGACCAGCTGAACAGAACTGTTTGTTTTTTGTTCAGTACAACTACAGAAACAGAGGAAGTCTTACGTTTGAAGCCCTGACTCTAGTTCCCATTCAAGTCAAAATGATTAACACAGAGCTGCTCACTCAAAAGGAGGTAAGGGGTCATTTGTGCTGTGCTTTTTAACCTTTTGCACTTTGCTTTTTTGAACTAAACCGATAACATAGATGTATTGGGAGTTTATTGGTAAACGGAATACGTATGTCCCGTTTTTCTATTTCCAATGTGCAATCAAAGCACTTAACACATTCACAAACACATCTATGCACCAGTGACGCAGACATATCGTCCTATTTATTACTAACTGTACTGTAACAATAACTGTAATAGAAATAGAAAAATGTGGCCACAGCGGATTCAAGCGTCTCCTTTCTCCTTTCCAGAGGGACTGGGTGAACGAGTACCACCGAAAATGCCGGGACGTTATCGGGGCGGAGTTGGAACGGCAGGGCAGGAAGGAGGCGCTGCAGTGGCTCATCAGAGAGACTCAGCCCATCGTCTGAGGACCTGTGTTTAACGGGACGATCGCCCGCACTGCACCGATAATCATATGTATTTTCTCTCGCTCTGTCCATCACGCTCAGCTTCTTTTGTAAAGCACATTGTATCTTGGTTTTATTAAATGTGATCAAAACTCAAATGCTTCATCGAAGTTTTGTTTTCTAAATGCTACTAACGTTTTCCTCGATCATTCTGTGCAAACATAATGTTGAACATGAAAAATACCACGAGCCACAATGTCCTGCTGGTCTGATTATTTATATTATTATATTATTATTCGTGCAAGAACAACCAAACTATATTTCCATAAACAGAATGTCATACCACATGAAAGTTCTTTGCCTGATACTTTTTTTTAAATATCAATACAAATCAAATTAATAAAATTGATTTAGGACAATTTAACTGCAGGTAAAAGTGAGCTCTTTGTTTCACTGATAACTTTCAAGTTTTAACCTCTTGCATTCCGTCTCAACAGCCCCTACAAGATGATTAAACTCACCAATAAATCTTGTACAAACTACAATTTACAATAGTCTGTGGCTCTAAAGCTGCATGTAGAAAATGGGCGGTTCCAGTACGACTCCGCAGTTGGGATCCTTGGCGTACTCCTCAAACGTGGGGCTGGTTTTCTCCTCGGGGTCCCAGTTGACCTTGGCCACCACCTCCTTCTCCTCATCCTCCGTCAGGCCGATGGGCAGAGGGTTGCTGTAGATGTAGTAGATCCGGGAGTTGTCCTTCGCTCTCTCGGATCTCCTCAGAAAAGCCAGTGGGTTGATGAGGCTCGCGGACCTCTTCACCGCTTTGACTGACACTGGGTGGTCCGGTTCACCCTGGGTCACCGCGCTCTCGTACACATGGGCCCTCTTGGACTGCCTAAAAACAGACCCACAATAGTAATTGGCACAGGGCAAATCAGGCAGGACGGTATGGCTACAAAGAAAGGACGTTTTTACATCTGCATTGTGGAAAATAAGTAAGAATTTGGACATTTTTCAAGGGACATGGTGAGGTGAGTGTCAAGGTAAACAGTGCTTCACATAATAAAGGATGTGTGCATCTGTGGTTCTCAACCTGGGGGAAAAGGATTTCAGGGGGTCCCCAAAGTGGTATGAAGAAAAATAGAAAATGTATGCTTAAACAAGGCTTGACACCCTTTAAGTGCAACGGTAACTTAAATGTAAAGTTTGATTTTATTTCCATGACAAATGCCCAGATAAATAACAACAAATATTAGACATAACGCTACTTTACCATTTTTCAGGTACTCTACTTTTGTGTCCAAAAAGTTGTTATTATGCTGGTTGTGACTGAAAAAGGTTGTATCAATATATCGTGATACTAAATGTGGCGATACAGTATCGATATCCTGGGCTGCTGTTTCGATATATTGGCATGAGTCATTTTTGGTATAATTGTCCGAATTATTTAGTGACCGCACCACCATTCTGTTGCTTGTTTTAAAGAAAGGAAAGTTGTTTACGCAAAACATGTGACATTTTGACTGTTGTGATGATTAAAATCCGTGTATTTCATTTTGAGTTTGTGCATGTCGTGGTCTAACAAAGAAAAAATGTGTTAAAATGTATTGGGTTCATTAAAAAATTAAATAAATAGTGTTATATATCGTAGAATGTCATGAGCAATATATCGATTATCGCAAAATCGTGATAATATTGCAAAATCGTGATAATATTGCAAAATCGTGATAATATCGCATCGTGAGCCGCGTATCGAATTGTGAGGGACCCCAGTTTACATACAACAAACGCTCATGATGCCACTCCTGATTGTACAGTAAAGTGCGGGTAACGTATGAAAAGACACGTTCATTACCTGGTCCGACTATAACAGACAGCGAGGCAGTAAGACCCCGGTAACGGCGAGAATGCACAAGGCCAGGGCAGTGAGGACAACGTTAAAAACTTTGAATTCTGCAACAAAAAGCCAGGACAAGACGTTGACAGGCGCTCTTTCTATGTCAAAGAAAGGAAACTACCGCTGTGTCTGACTAAACGTGTCATACCGAACAGGGCTGTGGTTATGTCATCGTCCTCCAAGCTCCAGAGGGTCCGTCCCGTTCAGAGGGGTTTCCATCATCACCGTTTGGAGTTTGTCTGTGTTACAGCCATTCGCTTCTCCCAAACACTGACTTCACTGCAAATGCCTGTCTCCCCCTCTCTCTCTCTCTGTCTATGACCACCCTCTCTCTCTCTCTCTCTGCCTATGTCCCCCCTTCTCTCTCTCTCTCTCTCTGTCTCCCCCTCTCTCTCTCTGTCTATGCACACCCTCTCTCTCTCTCTCTCTCTCTATCTGCCTATTCCCCCCTCCCTCTCTCTCACTCTTCCTATGTCCCCCTTCTCTCTAGCTCTCTGTCTCTCCTTCTCTCTCTCTGCCTATGCCCCCCTTCTCTCTAGCTCTGTCTCCCCATCTCTCTCTCCCTATGCACCCCCCTTCTCTCTCTCTCTCCCCTCCTCTCTCTCTACCTATGTCCCTCTCTCTCTGTTTCCCCCTCTCTCTGTCTGATTTGGCTCAATATATGTCCCGTCCCATGTGATCCAAACTGCTTGACTCGGTTGCCTTGGAAACACCTCCTCTCCCCCCCCTCCAGGGCTCGAATTGGGTGCCCTCCCCGTTCCCCCCATCACCATTTCCACTTGTTTACTGCTCATTATTCTGCGCAGCTCTGGGAGGGACACCGAGGGGAAGAGATGCAGGGGTCTTTTGTAAACCTTAAATCAACTCGTGACCCAAAACTGCGACGGGTCAGATTTGTAAACGGATCAAACTTTATGAAAAACTTAACCATTTGTTTTGACAGCGTAACTAACAGGTAATTCAGCTATTTTCATTTGCAGAAATAGACATTGTTTTAAGTAGTCACTCACACTCCTGGACAAATTGTTATGGCCTTTACAGTCCACTGATTCCAGCTGGACGACCCCATTATGGTCCAATGACAACAAAGGCATCTTTCTTTTCAGTTCATGGGGCATTATATAATTGATTGCTTCATTTGAATTCAAGTTGTAATAATCTTTAACATATTACTGCAGTCTGCATTTGTTCATATGAGGAGAGCACCAGATTAGATGTTTTTTAAAGCCCCAGTATAGCTTTTCTAGCCAAAAAATGTACTAAAATAAAAGCATTTTTTGGGTTGTTTTTATTGGGTTGTCTCCATGGAGAATGTTCAGAGGTTTTAACGTTGTATTTCATTGGAAGCATGTGCCACCTCCAGAAAAGTTACAAACTTTTGCTTCAAGTAGCCTCAATCTTAGATTAAAGTTTTATTTTAATTTTTTCATATATTTCAAATTTATAGTTCAACTCAAATCTTTTGTATAGAATTCCAATTGTCATTTCTTTCCAAGTCAACAACTTCTACAAGACGCAATTCAATTGGGGCAAGTACATTTTTGTCCACTAGATGTCGCCCTCCACCGTGTCTGTTGTAACTTATCTCTGGTCACGGCTGACTGACAGACGGCTCCAAGATATTTCTCATTCCTCACTTCAGTTTGATTGACATGCAGAGCTTCAGTGTCCGTGTCTGCGACTACAGTAAGGAAAACAGCGACGGAAAAAGATTGACTGATTAGGAAATAGGCCGTGACACAGACTTTCAGATGTTTGTGTATTGCCCCTGAACGTCTTTAAAGCTTGTTTGAATTTCACATCAATCACAGTGTTTTGATTCCAGGGGCAAGCTGTGGGTGGCATTAAGTTGGTTCAGTTTATTTGAGCGGCGCAGTATGTAAACTGTGCGGCTATAGCATGGGAATGCATGGGAGTCAATTATAAATATATATAATTGTGTGCTTGTACAAACCAGAATAGAATATCTCAAACACTTCACAGTCCAAATGTTTCATTGAGCAGCAGCGGTTTAGTGGTAAACCTGAGAACAACCTCCAATGGTGATTTAATCTGGTTCCCAGGTCCAACATGGGCAATACAACACAATTAATGTTAAAGTGCAAGTGGCTTCACTTAATTAGATTAGAAAATGCATCAATAGTTAAATATTCACAACTGCAAGAGCTGTTTGAATCTGGCTTGAAAACGAAAGAAAGACAGAAAGAACAGTTTAAAAAGTCAGATAAATATTGTATAAATTGTCTTAGGTTCAAACGGTCCTGAACTGTCAGCATAAACGTCTAAATTTTCTTTAGGAATGCCAAATTAAAATCAAATTAGTGGTTGGCCAATCTTTAAAAATGTACCGTAAGTCTCCCGCGCCTCTTTTATCATCATAACACATCTGTATTGCGCCGCAGTGTTTTGCACAACCCTTTTATGTGTATTTTAAGCTGCTAAAACCTTGACTGAGTATGTGAGATTTTACTAATTCACTTCCATTAGACAAACTGGCCTAAACCAAACAATCCTTCCTTTATCGCTCCCATTTTACGGTTTCTTATCTTATAAATACATATTGTAACCTTTTATGACTGAATATCTGCAGTCGTTGCACTCCTCCCACACTTTTTCACAGGAGTTGGTTCGTAGCCTTTTTGGTAAAAGTCATTTAAAGGGATGAGGTTCAACGCCAATGTCCCACTTTGACTGATTGTACTTGTCATTTGGACCAGTGGTGAGCCTGTTAATGCATGACAGTGGGGCTCATTAGTTACGTGACTGTCCTCGGGGGTCGTTAATCACAATTTAAACATAACATCCAACTTAACAAGCAGGCGGCTTTTATTTTAGACAGATATTTTCTTAAGTCCATGAAATGTGTGAAAGTATTGGATTACAATGTTTAATGGAAGCAGTAGCCGTTTTGTAGTCATGCGCATTCATTTTTTGGGGGAATGATGTTGTTTTGTCTGTAATAATGCCTGTTACATGACCCATACAGTATCCTGACAGTATCAAGCATGCACAGGAAATGTTTCTCTGAATAGGTTTATTTACTAAAGCTGCAGACAAACACACAACAGTGGACTGAGCTCTGAGCTAAAGTACACAAACCAAACAGGCCATTGTCTGAAGACTGTTAAAACAATATTGAATTACTTTATCTCGATCTGCTTTAGATCCTAGAAGATTCCCAGTGGCAATTTATTCTCTACTAATCTCTTTTGTTCTCCCACCAGGCTGTATTTCATAAACTTTACAATCCGTAATGTAATCTCCATAAAATTTGAATGCTTCAAGGGATTTGTCTGTTTTTTTCTTATAGCTCAAAGAGGTCTTTTTGCAAAAATTGTCAAAGCACAATTACATGTTGTATATGTTCAATATACTTTAAACAAACAGTAATAAAACACATGAGATAGTCAAATTATTTTGCTTGTTGAAGTCAAATAAATATTCAAACTGGCCCAGTCCACTCTGACCTTTCACCTGAGCTGGCTGGGTATGAAAGAGGCGGCTCTGAAGATGTCCAGGCCTCATCTCTGGGCCAGCGCCGCAAACAGTTAAGCCAAAGACCATCTGAGTTTTTGGAAATATGCTTGGTTAGTGATGAACTGTAACTGCAATAATATCGAGTGTTGCAATGATTTAATCAAGATGCAAAACAACAAAATAAAGTACAGTGACCTTTGACATCAGAGTTCTTTTTTAAAATTCAGTTTCAGCAAATATAGAAAATCATTTGATTCTGGTAATGATCAAATTGTAAATGAAACTATTTTCAAATGCAAAACTCCCACAATGTAAATTATGGATGGATACCTGCGGAACATACTTTTGGATGCAGCAAAAAGCAATAACAAAGAAATGAATGACAAGGACGAAGCCCAAGGACTAGACTCAAATAACTTTGGATTTTTCCAAAATGGAAAAACTGAACAAATGGAGACATAAGACGAACTGACATTTCATATTCCTTGGTCCACTCTATTTCCTTTTTGAGTTTGTCTTATCACTCTGGTCTTGTTCTGTTTGCTTCTGTTTTTTGACAAGATGGAAAAGGAAAAAAAAGACAATGAAACCAATTATTTTGACTTGTTTTGCTCCAGGTTCATGAAAAAACGGATACAAATGGATCTTTTTACTTTCTGCTTCCCCGACAGCATAAACAGAGTGACGCTCAGACAAATGACTAACACTAATGATGAAACTAATGGCATGTGTCGAGTGGCTGAGGTCGGCTACTTAATAAATCACTGCTTAATCAAGGCCGGAATGAACAACTTCCTCCAACAACGAGTTTACAATTTATCAAGTAATATTTACACAGCGGACAATATTGTGAAATAACAACAGTGTCCATTGGCTGCCACTGAACCTTGTTTATCACCCTGCAGGCCTTTGTGGAGCAGGGTTCTTCCTACATGTTTTGTGTGACAGATGAGGAGTTTATCCCAAATAAACTGGAGCTGACCAAAGGCACCTGGGGTCGTTTCAGGACACGGAGCGGCTCCCGAGAGACTGGTGTTTGAAAGTGATCAAATGTCAATTTTTGCCTAAAAAAAGACACTATTAAAGTCATGTAATAACCAAAGTTTTACTGCTAAGTTCACTTTCTCTCCTGCGTGTAAAAACCCTGTCAAAGTTAAAGCTGAGTTGTTTATTGATGCTTATTTAAAAAGTTTCCCCGTCACTTTTTTATCTTGTTTGGGAGATTGTGAGATAAGGATTTCTGGATATAGTCGACCAAATTCCTTGTTGAAAGTACAATCTGAACCACGTCGGTGTCATTGTATGTTCACGGTAACGTCAGTCACACGTTTATTCTACGCTTTCAACAGTTTGTTCAGTGTCTCTGGCGCAAAGTGATCAGCCTTATGGAAGATGCAAAAGGTTTATTTTCATTATTTAAGCTTTATTTTACCATGCAAAACATTAACAACAAATTATTTACAATGTCGACATGAATGTGCTCACTTTAAGGTTTGTCTGGACGAAGAATTGTTTTTCTTGTTAGTATTAATGTGCGTGTGTTTTCCTCTGAATTTCCCCGTTGTCCAAGATCACTGCACGTCTTATAACATGTTCTTAGCAAGTATGTTTCCAAATGAAACTTAAATTAAAAAAACAACACTCAGAGAATCCCTAGAGCCTGGTGTAACGGTGGAGTTAAACCATGTTCTTACCGTAAAATGACAAAGAACAGAATATTACCAACATTACTTTTAGATATACACTCCACACCTGCTTTATACATGGATTTTTATAATTTGACGTGTGCAAGTATAAAGCTAATTTCTATTATTTCTTCATGTTCATTTGAATCCTATAGCTTACACAAAATAACATCTGTTTTGGCTCAAGCCCCACACTGTCCGTCCTCGTGGTATTTCATGAAATCCAGCCCTGTGGTTTTTTGCATTCACCTGCTGAAAGATAAACGCTGGTGCTCCCAGATTCCCCTGCAGCTCTGTATCAGATCGTCCCGTAAAAACCTCCGTATCCCGCCCCGCGCTGTAAAAGCTTTCAGATCTCTGCTCTCAGGGCAGACCGGGGCCGGGACATTCACCATCACTCGCCAACAAAATGTCAGGTTCTACTTTGGTGTGAAGGATTTTCTTTCTTGGACTTGGCTTCTTCTTGGACAACCACCATGTTAAAAACGTCTAAAAGCATTATTGCTGATAGAAACTCAAAATAAAGTGGGAATCAGATCAGCAACTACCAAAAATACTCTGCCGTGACCATTAACGTGACCATTGAAACATTATATTTTAATGGTGGGAGTGTTATAAGTGGCTTACTTTCTTTTTTTGTTGGTGACTTATTACCTGACGATATAAAACCAAACTGTTGAAGTCATTTTAGTGACTTTTTTCTTCTAACTATTTCAAATTAAGTCTGGTAACAGAATAAGCTTTAATTTCATTGCCATAAACAAAATACACATATTATGAATGTGCATTGGCGGTTTGGTGCAATCAGAATAAAAGAAGACATTTTTTATAACTGTCAGGAAGTGAAAAATAAGAAAGGATGATGAAATAAAATATTGCCTAAATTGAAATGTAGCCTATAAATAATGGACAGTATTAATACATGTACAAGTGAAAAAAACATGGCATAAATCTGTGAGTTAGTGAAATCTGTATTTATTTATGTGCTGAGTAGCCCATAATGAAAGCCAACATGCCGTTTTTTAAAAAAATGCCTCCTACACGTTCACATTTATGCCATATAAAATGAAACATGATTTTGGCAACAATTGAGGATGATGAATCAGAGCATGATCTCTAAGCTCCAGCTGTGAGCGAGAGACTGGTCTGTCTGAGCCCAAAGTCAATGGATGCTCTGTGCTTTATCTGCCTTTGTGTCTGCAGAAGAACGCACTTCCCCAACAAAACGTCACATTTCACATAAATATCATACTGTACCAGGATAACACAATATTTAAGCTCTGAAGCTGTGTTGTTCTAATAAAAGGTTTTAAAGAAGTGGCATTAACAATCGTGTGTGTACCTGAAAATACTGCATACTGATACCAGTCATTAACCGACTTTAAAGTAATCGTTCTTTTCTATATTTGACCACTTATGCCATTAGCATTAGCATTATTTTACTTAACATACTGCATTTACACATCACCTTCAGCAAACTTAATCAGCCTCAAAAATCTAGTATTTCAAAAAGATTTTGAGTACTGCAAAACGTTTAGCCTCATTTCTCTTGCAAAACATAATCAGCTTCAATTAATTTGTGGATGAACAAGCAGACTTGTGACAGTCACACCACTGATCCCTGCACATGATCAAACTTCCCCTCTCCTCAAAAGTCTGCGGCTATTGTTGACATTGGACACTTCTATGATAATATTTTGTGTGTCTCTGCCCAGAACTGATCCTGATCTAAAGAGAACAAATTCACTAAAATACCTACCTTAGTAGCTCATGTCAGCAACACTTACAATACTATCTACAAACATTTTTGTTTTTTAATGCAAATTTGTACATTTCTGATGTACATTGTTTGTATGTTAGTTTATGTGCACATATAATACATTTTTAGATCAGTTCAAGTTGAGGTAGGGCAAAGATAATGACACCAAGGTGAAATTCTTTGGAGAAAAGAGGTTTGAATGCAAAACTCAATGGTATCAGTATCAATATTGCGTCAGTTGCCATAGCATATTTGGTATCGGATCAAAACAAATATCACTGGTTTTGCCCATAACTAATAGAGGAGCAACAGCTTCTGCCATAATTTGCATCAGAGAAGAAGAGGTTGTACTTTTGAGCAGGACCAGGTCTTGTCTACATCTTGGAGACGATCCACCGTTGACATCTGGAGAGTTTTCAATATGCAAAAGTGGAACTCTTCTCTCAGCCAGGTTTTGATTAATACAGATCATATTGCCTGGATGCTTCTCATTGTGCATACTTGATGATTTATGTCTTACGCTGCTTGTCTGTTAGTTTTCTCACCATGTTGCCCCTTTGCACGGGCAGCGTCCTTTAGAGGGTCAAGGATAAATAAAGATGACCCAGGATGCAGGCAGATCTCTGGGAACGCCGCACTGGGGCCTTGTGTTTGTGTGGGACACCGGAGTTGCACCTAAATATAGTTTGTGATTTTGAGAAGAATGCTGTTTTCCCCCATCAGATTGTTTTCAGGATGGACACGGGAAAGAATTTAGAACAAAAAAAAGTCTGTTTTCGCATCGTTACAACTAAATATACATACAATCTATACATACAGTAGGTATCTTTATATTTCTGGATTGTCAAAGTAAATTTACAAATAACTGGGAATAATTTGGTCAACAGTTTATTAAAAATCAAATACATCATGAAAAAAATCAGAGCAAAATAATAATTAAAAAAAGATCATATGTATCCTAGTGTCCTTGTGTGGTTTTACTCCAAATGCTACATATAATGCAATACAATTAGGTCACAAAATTAGGAAATGCCAATTGCAAGAGTAAACAGAACTGCATAAATAGAGTTGTCATCATGAGACAGTAATGATTTGTAATGTTTAGTCTGCATGTGCTCATATTCAGAAACAATGTGTGAAAAAAACACTTCCTTTGTCCTGCATTCACTGGTCACAGCTGTGAACATCAAAAACATCTACACCCACCACAAAATGAATGACATAATACTTGTTCTGTGTCTCACCACTGAGGTATTCTCATGACTCAAGCTGCTATTGTCTCTCTAAAACAATGTCCCAAGTAATTAGCTCTTCCTCTTGATAACTTTTAGTCCAGTAGTCGACTCCTTAATCCTCACAGACAGTTCTGGGCGTCTCTACTAATAACCCAAACAGTGTGTAACCCCATCCTGAGCTGGTCCTGCGACAGTGAGTGCGGTCAATGGAGCGCGGAGCGAGGTTTGGTTCTGTCCCAGAGGAGAGACTGACTGAAGGGGACGAGTGCAGGGCCTGCCAGCTGCAGCAGCATCAGGGCCGGATCGACCTGCAGATGATAAACTAGTGTCTGTAATGGAGAGAGTAAACGGGCTGTACACCTTTTTTTCATGTAATAAAGTAGAATCTGTTTTGCCACAGGCCTATACAAGCCCTAAACAAGATTTTGGTTGTGGGACACCAAATGACAAACACTGTTATTAAATAGATGGAGTTTTGGAACCTAAAATAACGATTCAATTCAATGCATATTTAGTTATTAAGAAATGAGTGCTGGCCTGGGGAGAAAAAGTGACCAAATCATGAGTCATTTCTTGTATTCTGATGCACTTAAGTGGTAATATTTTAACTCATATTTGAATATAGGCAACAAACAACACACTAAATGTGTACTTTTATATGTGTTTATATTGGGCCTAAAGTTTGGGTTTCTCTGCTTCTCCCCCTGCATCACTCGTATGTCGTGCTCACAGACTTCACTCTCTGCTCTGTGCTGAGAGGCTCCAGAGAACCACTGCAGTCTCTTCTGTCTGAACATGTTTTCTGCAGCACGTAGCCTACCAGTGCACTTTCTGTGAACAGATTTGATTTGTATTACTTGCTTGACATGGACCTTTTTCTTGTTTTCAATGTTTCTAAGTGAATCCGAGGCGGATTCTCATCTAATAGCCAGTGTGTTTGATCAACCTGTGGCTCTTCCGGTGCTGGTGGTGCTGGTGGTGCTGGTGCTGCTGGTGGTGCTGGTGGTGCTGCATGCCTGTGTGAGAGAGAGGGCGACACGCTCAGTCACCGGAGCATGTGGATGTCCAAGTGCTTGTGGACCCAACAATCACTTAGTTTGTTTATGCCACGGGCCGGCCCTGAGCCTATATATTAAAAAAATCAGCTCTTTGGGTGAAAATGAGACTGCAGTGGGCTGTCGGCCTCTAATTTAAGAGAGTTTTATTCTCCACAAAGCAGGAAGTGTGCTGTTAGAATACTAGTTGTCATTAGCATTACCACTCACTCCCTCTGAAAGTCGTGAAAGGCGCTTATAAACTCATCGCGGTTAAAATGATCTTCGTAATGCATTGGGTAAGTGAGCACGTTTTCCTACCCTGATGAAAAGCAGCAGGAAAAAAAAAAATGCCCAGTAGTAATAAAAAGACACATTTACAACAGAAAGCTCCACAAAGTTTAAGTGGTGCCGAGTTTTTACCTCCACACCTGAACTACTGCTCATTTCCAGGACAGAATCTGAGACCTTAAAGCAGCTCCAACTGTCATGGAGGCACAGAACATGGACATGTGCATGATCAGGTGAACAAAGACCCCTCCTTCAGTCTGCAATGGCCCCTAGTTTCTTTTACAGGTGGAGAAAAGCCCCAAAGACCAGATAAACTATAGCAGCCAAAACACACTCAAACAAATGGAGTCTGCACAATGTACAGGTTCATGTATCGTCATAAATTACATGTTCAGATGTGGCTTTGCAGGTTTAACTTTCTGCGTTCACACTTCACTAAAACAACAAATGTAGACCAGGGGAATGACTAACTCCACTTAACATTTGTTTTGAGAAGCTGGGGTCAAATATGAGGTTGTAAAGGTGAAATTCCACCGTGAGCTCACAGGTGGCCTCAACAAAATTCACTTCAAAACTTAATGTTGTTCCTTTCGGAAAAATGCAAAAGAATGCACTGTAACTGCACTGGTTTTTTAAAAAAAGATGACAAAGTATGATTTATTCAACTTGAGCCATCATCTGAAATTCAAAGAGGCCTCCACGAGCTGCAGGTTTAGTTGAACATAAAACAGGACTGACCCTGGGCCTTGGAGGGCCCTCACTCCCTCCAAATCTTTCAGACATGAGCACCATAGAAAAACAACCAGTCTCCAGCAGCTCTTTGTGACGCTGGTCACGCCACACATCACCAGGGCTAAGTGCGAGCCCAAACATTTTTCCCACTTGTCAATGCCCAGGCACAGTCCATGTTAGCTTTAGATTACTCGGCCAGCGTTGAGTTTATTATTTCTGCGCAATTAAATACAAACCTGATATGCTGAAGAACAACTTTAAAATGCACAAGGAGAAATTTGATGATTGAGTATTGATTATTTGAGACGATAAACTGTCATTTTCTTTGGTATATTTTACAGATACATTTTGTGCCAGCACAACACATTTGCTGCTTTTTTAGAGAAAGAAAACATATAAAACCTAAATGAACCAGGATCAAAAGGCAAAGGCAGTCCTCCTGGCCAAGCCTAGCTCAAGAATAAAAATGTTAAGCCACAACCAACTATGTATCAGGCTACAGATTTGTATGAAATATTCTCTTCAAACCTTGAAATCCCTGCATCCAGTCCTCCGATGCCCAGTATACTTTGTGTGAAAGGAAAAACGTTTTACCCTCACCTTTCAAACTCCGATATCAATTTCCCCACGCTTCACTGCAATTAAAACACCAAACATACAGGGAGAGATGGGAGGCAGCTGAGCGCAGAACATGTGGTACTTTATAGCCTACACAAGCCTGCTGCCGCTAGTAAAAGCAGCCGCACTGATCACTGACGACGTGCAGAGTGTGAGGCTCAAACCAACGGCCGAAGCAGAAATAGATGCGTTTTTATTTTCTTATAAAAAGCTGGGCAGGAAATAAAGTAACACGACTTGACTGGTAAATGTTAATGAGGTGTTAGGAAAGGATTTCACTGAACTTAGATGTGGCTACAATTTGGATTAGACAGTCTTTTCAAATGGTGGTCGATTACGTGAAGAATCCAGAAGGCTGCACAGAACAGAAGAGTGTTAACATTTCACAATTATGTTCCTTTACATTGTTTGTCTATATATAACATGATTACTGCAGTTAGCCCCAAAGAGCATAACATTCAAGCTAAATAGTAGTGTCATGGATAAAGAAACTGTAGAGAGTTTCTTATCTGATGACAACTGAACATTAAGGAAGATGATAGGCTTAACCGCAAAAGGAAAAAGGACAGAAGAATGTCCAATGTACAAATGGCACAATATCCAAAGACAAATAGTGCATTTATTTGTATAAACTAGCAGCACTTATAGTTTCATAAGCCTCGCACTGATGCTGAGATAGAGATCAGTGAGAGCCTGACGTGATGGGGGTGAAGCTTTGACGAGTTGGCTGTGAGTCAAATGGAGGCATGAGGACAGCTCATGTCCAAGCAGACGGAGAGCACATGCATCATACAGACACCGGCAGACCCTTATCTCTGCAACAGGGGACACTTTTCACACACGGCACAATGAGAACTACTTTTGCTCAAACATATATTTTAGTTGAAAAGTACAAACACTGTATATTGCAACAAATGAGCCACTTAAAAAAAAGTTGTGATTTTTGAAACAGTACACTAAATAGAGCTAAGTTTCCTACAATAAATACGAGTAACATTTGAATACGTTTTGAACCCGTATCATTCCTTTACATTAGACTCACTCAGCCGCAGTGCGTGACAGAAGAGACTTCCTTTATCGTTTTGGGCTCTCAGCATTCACGTGATCGAGTCGATAAACCCTCGATTGTGAATGAAGAGCCGCGGGGCCTGTTCCTCTGGAGGAGCCTTTGGGGCCAGTTGGTTTTCATCTCTCCCTGACACAGGAGCAAACTGCATTCCAGATACAGATACTTTTTTCTGCGTGCACCCAGTGATGTTTGGGACAAAGGGACACATTTTGATGTCTGCGTTTGTTCTAATGACTTTCTATATGTTTCTGCGTTGCAGTAGTTTGTTTAAATACAGTAGATACCAAACTGAGCTCAATGTGGTTTTGTCCTCCTCACAAGCCTGTGCACTTTTTGAGAAGGGTTGAGCCGATGCACAAATAAATTCATGGGGTGTGATTTAATGACTCAAGGTTGAGAATAGAAGGACAAAGGTACGTTTTTGATCTGAAGAGAAGTCACATGTTGGCTGGACGACCTCCCACTACACCCAGAGTGCCACATGTTTTTTCTTTTCTTTTTTGAAAATCAAATGTGACATGTAATTGTATGCAATCGTTCCAGATTTCACTAAACCAAAGCACATGTCCAAGACATTAAGGACAATAAATCATATTAAATACATTGTAATAGTACATTTTGGATTGTGGCCATGTTGAAATCTAAATGTCATTTGATTATTGTAATTCATCATTCTGTATATTCAGCAGGTGGTGGTCACATTGAGCCTGTTAAAGTTTGTTGACACATGTAATTCACTTTATCTGGACCTTTCGCTCAGTTCAATAATCAAAGTGTTGAAACAGCTGAGAGAGGAATTTACATTTATTTGTTAACCAAATAATCACAACCATGAATTAACTATTGCTTATCTCAAGTTTTTAAACTGTGCAAATCTGATGAGAGCTCTTTACTTTAGGCCACATGTGGCTCTCCTGTGGCACAGCGTCACAATCATCTCACAGACCTGTCATCACGGTCGCGACATGTGCCTCATGCAAATACTTTTATAAATACTCCTTTTAGTACTGCGGAGAGTCTTGATCTTGTGATGGCACCACATTAAAGTCTGACTTCATTTCATGCATCTCCGTTTGTACATAATGATTATTATTTTGTCTATTTGGTGAGGACAGTGCATGTTAATGAACATACATGATACACATGCTGTAAACACACCGGATTGTTGCCATGGGTTCATTTAGATCCATTGTCCCACATTCACTCTCACAAACACACTTTCATTCATACACCTGTACATGGACACTTAAGCCAAGGTGGGTGAAGTGTCTTGCCCAAAGGACACAATGACAATGTGCACTGTAGCCCCACTGTGGCCATGGAAGAGAGAAGAGCTGTGAGGAAAAGAACAGGAAAATAAAAGCACAAATTCGTACGTATCTGTTTGCCTCATGTTGACAGTCGGATGCTGCGAGTTTGTAGTATATGCTTTACATTATGAAAGACTGACGTGAAGGTGTCCAGCAGTAAAACGACTAAAGCTTCGACCTTATTTAAAGACATTACTAAATAGTTTGATGCAAAGACCCAAAACTGTCTAAGAAACAGCAATAACTCTTTCTGACATCCTTCATCTGCTTTAAATCGCTGTGAATCAATTTCCCGCCTTGATCTTTTCCACGGGACATGTTGGACAAATAAAGGGGTTACCTGTACTTCCCGATGACCCCCAATGGTCTGGTGACTTGGGTGGTGAGCAGTTTGACTTGGCTCGCATTCAGTGTTTGATTTTCTCAAATGATTTATTGCCCAGCATTAAGATAAACAGTGAAATTCTCCACGAGCACATCTGCTACTCACGTGTCACAGACATCAACTGATTCTTAACTCTCTTAAATCTCTGCGTCCTAAATGTGAAAGATTCCATAAGTTATCATAATAGTTGCTTTTGGATCTGTCCGTCCGGCAGCTTAGGGAAAACATTTGGTTTGCTTGACATTATTTTCTGGCATCAGTTTATCTGTTTTCCTCAGAGGCACGGAGACAAAATAAGTTGACAGATCTGATGGATTATGAACCTTGAATATTCACCTGCGCTGACGCCATACTGTGTCGGACAAGACTGTTTTGTCCCTACACTGAAATGGAATCCCGTACAGACCTAAGGCTACTGCACAAAACATGTTATATTGCTATCAGTTAGGAACAAACCCCCATGGAGCTTACATAAAGAGTCAATATGACTTTTACAACAAGTTTATTGTTCTCTCCTTAAGAGTCTTAAGCAACTGGGGTTTCTGGGGTAAAAATGTCAAGTATGCTGACACTGGTGGAAATATATATTGGTAATTTACTGCTATGGCCTGAAAAACATGTGTAATAACGTGTAAATGGTCAATATTTCTAAGGACATTTACAAAGGTTTTCAAATCAGCAAAAGTGTAACGTGTGTGTGAGTATTTTTCAAATGTTAATAGTAGTGTTGACAACAATATGTAATATACACAACTAAAATACTATCTGTGTCAGTATTGTACCATTTTCCAAGCCTGAGCGAACAATATTGTATGGACATCTGGTGTAGATCTTATTCTGAGCCGATTAGAAGCAACTGATTTGTTTGAGAGACTCCAGAGAATCATCTAAAATAAGGCAGACACTATGAAGAAAAGTATAGTGTAAAGGTTGAATTATTAGCAAACATTTTTATAATTTTCTCTGTTCATTGCAGCAATATACAAAGGACAAATGACATATGTTCCTAAGTAAAGTATAAACTGAGCATGAGTAATTTAAATACGAGCCCCGTTTACGTGCAAACAGATTTGTTGAGCCTCTTATGGAGCCTATAGCCCATATGTAACCCTCGTGTGTGATCATTAAAACTCCTCTGGTCCGTCCTACACGTCCCAAGAGCACCTCTTCTTTCATTACATCAGCCATCGCTGCCTCACTCACTCCATTTGTTTCTCCCAACTGCTTTACAGCCCAAATTAATTTAGACTCCAGGGGAGAACATGTACACATCGAACAAACTCACACATGACTGACAGCTCACAGCGGAGGACTCCACTGAGGCCTGGAAAACTCACCTTTAGCCCAAAGGAGCTGCAGTGACCCGTGGAGCCACACAGCTGCAGAGAGACAGGAAATTACACATTATTCAAAGTTTACCTTTGTCTTTTTGTTGTTCAGTGTATTTTGTACACCGTTGTTAATAAAGTTTTGACTTTAGAAATCTTCAGCGTCAGAAGATACATTTTTCATGCAGCTCTTGTTTCCTCTTACTGACTTCCTACAACACGCAACACGCAACTTCAAATTCATTATTTCAGTTGGAAATGATGGCTCTGTTTGGTGCAACAGAATTGTTTGTCCATTGTTTGTTGTTATACATTGCTCAAATTAATGTTAAACTCACTGAATCATTTGTGTGTTGGGACTGTCACAACCTGTGTCACATTATGACACAAGAACTAAAACGGAACAGAAAAGTACTGTAGATTATGTGAATGTTGAAAAGTATAAACTTTAGAACTCTAGAAATATTTATTTGCTCCTCCATGATGCGTCATGGGAGTCTGTGTGTCCATCTGGTGTCTGCGCTTCATGTGGGTTTAAAAGGACAATAAACAAACTGTGTGTCCACTTAGTCACACAAGAGCGTCTTGTTAAACAGGCACAACGAGTGATGAAGCTTCTATATTTGCCACAAGGATGGCTCCAGTCTGGGTTACTTTCTGCAAATTCATAACATGAGAACAATCTGAAATATTTCAGCAATTCACTGGTCTCCAGTGCAGTGTTGAGACCTAACCAAGCTTTCGAGACGTTAAAGGAGACATATTATGCTTTATGCAGTTTCTTAGTATTAAACCATTACATTTATAAGGGGTAGAAGTTTTCAGAGCAATCGAATCTCTGTTACAAGACACTACAGAAGTATCCAAATATGCATGAATCAACTTTGAGTAAAGTAATGATGAGGAAGCACAAGGTTAAAAGCTCAATAAAGTGGATTTTGCATAATATGTCCCCTTTAAACATTCTATTGACTGTAGAGATTTGATCAGATCTTGAAGCAGTCTGTGTAAGCCCTTATACGTCCAGGAGAATTTAGTCCTATCAAAACAATATATTGCTTAAACCTTCTGGGTAGAAAAGGCAGTGCACATGTGACACTGAGCGCCTGCTTCTTCTGCTCTGCTCCTCTCCCGCACCAGCCACTGATGCACATCCCTGCTGATCTCACTAGTTCTGGTTCAGTAAGACCTGGTATTCGTTGTCTGCAGAATGGACAGAAGAAGAATCCCCTCTAAGCCTGTCTGTTTGAACGAGGCCTGTCATAAAGCTGTCGCTCCACTGGTATATCCTTTCACCCGCCTAGCACCAGATAGGCTCAGAACATTCCCGGACGCTCTTAAACGCGGCTTTACGGCTAACCTGTCCACCCTGGGATCATCTGGGGTTTATGAGAGACCTATAAAAACGCTGCTGTGGTTCAGAAGCTCCCTGACTCATGCTTTGGTGCTACGTTCCTGCCCGCTCTGCGCTTCTCTTTCTGTAGAGATTAGAGAAGAACCAATAAAATCATCACTGGACCACTTCTTCTTTGGTCACTGGAGTGGAGCGGTCAACTCTTATCACTACATTAGAGGACTTTGTCTGATCTTATCTAAATGACTTGGTCAGTGGGCTTGAAGTCATTAGTGTTCTGATAGTGATGTTCTTCACATTTTTATTTGACTGGCTGCTAACATGGCGTAATGCTTAGAAAAGGCGTGTCACTGAAGGGTTCGCTAAGTTCTTGTGATTGTGATTTTGCATTTTGGCCGCAATTCCTGTTTGGTATGTAAAAGCTACTTGATCAACCTTTCGTAGTGAGATTTATTCAAAAATAAAAGAATAAACAAACGAAAAAGTTCTTTAATCACACGCTAACCTTTGTTGCTATTAAACGCAGCTTTTGAGGCCCTATCATAACATACTTGATCAAAAGACATTGTTTCACATTTACTTAGAAGAGGTCATAGACGTCTGTTCATTTTTTCTCCAAACACAGACTCCAAAATGGTGGATTCTTGTTTATAACTTTAGTGGTCAGACTTTACTGCGTCTGACCTCCCCTCTATGTCCATCAAAGCAAACACTGTTTTCTACCTCTGTGAGCACAAATTGAAGGTGACAGTTTTAACAGGGGCAACAAATGTGGCTCGGGTCGTCCATAAAAGTGTGGACAGGGGTCAATGAACCAGGTTTATATTTCTGAGTGTGGGTTACACAACACATTCTGAAGTCAAAGCTAATATAGGCCTGTTTTTTTATTTGTATATCGACACGAAGTGATCATTTGCTTCTTTACTGATCCTTAGCATCAGATCACGTTAGTAATAAGTGTGTCTAGTACTATGGTCACCAGAATGTCATTTCTTGTATAGAAGCAGAATCACATTGTCTGGTGAGGCCATTCCTCCAACTTTCTGTTTGAATGCAGACCAAAGAGTGCATCAGACAACAGTCCAATTTTGGGAGGCTCCTTCGCCGCTTATTTGTCAGACGTGTCTCCCAAATACGGAAGACATTTCCTCTGAATATCATCGTAACATTTGGAAAGAAAACTTCTTTTACCTCAGATTGATACAGTTGTTGATTCTGCTGATATCAACGTTGTTTCTCAATTCAATGCTTTTTTAAAACCTGTAACCTGCTATGTTTGCTTCGATACCAAAAATCCATGCGTTTCTCTGATTGGTTAAACAGCCTGTTAATCACACTCATTGCAAATTGGACAATACATCTTTGCTAAGTATTGTAAAAGTATGTGGTCTTGGCTGGCCGAGCAAACAATCACAAACAAATTAAGAATAAGATCTGATTCAAGAATATCCATAAATATAATCAGTGTAAGGCAAAGGCGCAGGTGTAGATAATCCATAAAACCAGATGACACAGACACTGCATCGATGTTCCTTTTCTCGTCTCCCTTTGGGTTTACGTTCAGTGAAATGTGTCCTGCTCTGAGCCAAAGCCAAACAGATGTTGTAGAAAGATATAAGAAAAAACCTACATGACAAATTGGGCCGTAAAAGCACAGGGGATATAAAGATTTGTTTTAAATGTTCCGAATGACCCAAAGTAAATAAAATAACAAGAGGTTAACAACTAGAACTATAATACTTTGTGCAAGTAATAAATAGCAAAATGTTGTTTCCAAGTTTCCATTTCATGCATTTGTAGAATTATATTTAGCATATCAAAATCCAGAGTTTCCAGTGGGAATAATAAAGTATTTATCTCATCTAATTCAACATCTCTGGGGCTCACTACAAAGGCCCAGTGCCAACAAAGTAAAGTGGTTGTTGATTTGTCACAATGATAATTCAACTCAAGATACTGAGGAGAAAGCAAATTTCAGACATATATTTTTACTTTTATGTCATTTGTCAAATGAGTATTATTATACTACAAAGAGTAGAAGCAATAGTAGTAGTATTGCATTGTTTTATTCTTATATACGTTATACATTTTTACTGCATGAACTTATTTTGATGCAGTAAAAAATGTGTTGATGGAAATTGCACCTTCACTCAGGACATTTTCAGCACATTCAAGTGACAATGGCCCACACCTACAGTCGTGGTTATTACAGTAATGCAAACCACATGTAAAAACTGCAAATGGTTTTAACAGAAGCAAGTTTCTGCCTCTGAGCACTCTTCAGCCCTCAGCTGGTAATATTATTCCATAATGATAAATTATGCAAAACTTGAAATGCTACTGTTTTTGTGTGTCACCAATATAATATTGAAGCTGCATTATCTGTTTTTTTTTTTAGGGTTTCTGATCTAACCTGTTTGAAGCTCTCTCAAACCTTTTGGCACATTGCTAATGAGCATGCATTTTCAACCGTGTGCACAGTTTTAGAACAAAGTGAATGCTTATGATTCTTCTAACTCCAGAGGGCAGAGAACTGATATAGTCACAAAGTACTTCGAGTTAACTCTTTTAAAAATGGGTACCCCACCTTTAACTGTGAAGTATTAATGGGGCTGTGCATTTAAAACACTGAGACCCAAACCCTTTCTTACTGGGCTGCCCTTTTAATATGATGCCTGAAGCCAAATTGAAGTTTTGCGTGAATGACTTTGACAGAGAACAGACATGAATGGGGAAAACAGTGCCATGGACTACGAACATGAACGATATGGTAAACGCTTAGATACTCTTATCCTGCCCAGGTGTGCAAAATATGAAATCTGAAACATTTGATAAGGAATGAAGAATAGGATCAATTGGAGCATTCATCTAAACATACAGTCCACATTATGCATTAAAAACTGAGGCTATTTACCGTTGAGAATGTTCTGGTTTAGTGCAGGTCTGATCCACTCTATAGGAGAGGTGACCCTGACATCTTCTGCTAAGGACTGAATAGACACATCTTTGGTGAACTTTGACCTTGTGGTTCAGCTCAAGACGCTCTTAATGACACGCATCAAAAGCCTTGAACATCACTGAGCACCCATTCACAGTTCACTGCTCAAAGTCCAACCATAGACTTAAAAAAACAGAAAAAAAGCTTTGAAAGTTTCCCTTCTGAATAGCTTTTGTGGCTCGACCAGTGGAACAAGATGGGATTTTTGAATGATGCCTGTCCCCCGAAATGTGCGACTGAAAAGGAGGGCAGTGGAGGGCTCCTGTTTGCGATTTGCCTGGAAACTTCACAAAACTAACATCCTCTGAGTGGTTTCTATAGAAGCGAGGGCCATTGTGTGAAAGTCATGGGGTTAATGCTTTTTCGTGAGGGATTGGGGGGTCCGGTTTGGATGTCCCGTAGTGGAGTGCCCCTTGTTGTTGACTCTCTTGGTGTGTGGTGAGGCTGTGTACACTTTTGGACGATCCGTCAGCCCAACTTATTTGCGGTGGCTTAAAAAATTGGACGCCTTGTGAGGTTGATAAAAGGAGGGCATTTTAAAAAGTCGGCCATGGTTTATCTGCAGTGGTGACCTTTTGGGTTGTTGGAGAAACCTGTGAAGTGCCCCTCAAAGAAATATTGAAAACTGAAAACAATACTGAGATTTTTTAGATGGGGCTTAAAGGTGCCCTGTGTAACTTTTCTGGTGGGGATTGCACCACTTGCTTGTCTCCAGGGAGACGGATGTGAATGCTTTCCTGGCACGTTCCGCAGTATGACATTTAAATGGTATTTTCACTGCTCGAAAATAGGTTTGAAAAATATGCATTCCTCACCTCTCATTATATTTAGAACATTTATTGGTTGACAAAATACTGAATACCTTCATCAAAATGTATTTTTGTAACATCCGTACAATGGTCCGATATGAGTACTGTATTCTGAATACTAAATTTTCTTCCACATTAAGTTGAATATTGCTTGTACAATACTCTCTCCTTTAATTACAGTTATACTTTTTAATAACGTTCAAATAGTGAAATGGTTCTCATGCAGAAAACACATGTAAATGTTATACTGAGGCCTGGGTTGGAATGGTCAAGAAAAATCATTGCTTTTATGGCCACAGGCAAAGGGTCAACAGTAAAACACACTCAATCATTATTAACAAGGCTTTGACCTCACGTAACGTGGTCGATGGGCTGGTACCACCCAAAACCATCTTGATTATTCATAATTTACTATTTGTAAGGGCTAATGCTAACGGCTATAGGGAAAATGGCTCCAGAACACTATCAATTTCCCAGACTGACTTGAAGGCGAGCTATTGATAGCATTAGCATCAAACGCTATTATTTATACGATAATAGTCTACATACATAATATTAAAATAGCTTTATCTTTGCTATTTATTTATCACTGATTAGAGAGGACAAAATCACATACACACCACAGCTTTGTTTTCTATAACTGTGCCGTTGGAAGCCTAATTTGCATGATCAAATGTATTCAAAAACTCATTTTTTCCATCAGTCAAACTTCCAATGAACAAACTAAAACAGCAGTAAAGCTGAACAGAGCTCTGTGTGTGTCTGCAGGACACAGAGGAGGCACTCTTTTTGTCCTTAGAGCTGTTACTCTCCTCAAACTGCAGACTGTCTGATGAATCCTACTGTACTGAGACCTTTTGACAGAGACACAAATGTTTCTGCAGCTGAATTTGACTTCTCTCAGGCTCAATAAATGATCTGTTTTTGATGCACGTACTTATTACTTCCCAACACTCTCAATAAATAACAACAGTCACCAAATTACTTTTTCATATTCCCTTTCTCCCAAAAATGAAACAAATTCCACCTTACACCTATAGTGACCCATGAGGATTTGCCCATGCAGCGAGCCAGAGACCCAGACACTGGACATGTTTGGGTCCTTTAGCTCTGAGCAAACCCCTCTTTATTGATGAGGATAAAGGCTGTATGGACGACTATAGGAGCTCTGCCTGTGTGTGCCAACAGTGGTCTAATCCTAGGACAGGGCAGGCGCATGACCAGACTCCCAACTCCCCCAGACTAAACGCACGCAGATTGACGTGGTGATTGAGACGTTTCGATTGGTCTTTTGTTTGAGTGGATGTCCTGCTCCTGTCTGGGGAGATGCATTAGCCGTTTCAGTGTTAAGTGTGAGCTTGTGTCTCCAGAGGGTTGAGACTTGAGACATTTCCAAACGACAGCATCTGCTCCACGATCCTTGGACCACGATGATTAATAGATGAATGGCTGCGCTGAAACAGAATCAATTCTAAAGCCAAAGATATCTGTAAAGGTATCTGTCAAGACAGAGTAAATATGTTAAAATGATGAATGGGATCATTCTTGTAAAACTGCCACTTTAACTTAATATAAAATGTTACGTTAAAGTTAATATTTTCTTGCCCCAAGACTGTAAATGTGATAAGAAGGGCATCACAGTTACATCTATGTAACTGTGGCAACCAACCCCTGCCAAAAAGAAAGCAGCCAAAATATAAAAAGAACACTACTTTCAAGCATTTCTGATCATTTGTTTTTAGTGTTAATTTTTTAGTGCACTAATTTCCCTTTTCAATGTGCTAGAAGAAGCTGTTCTAGCGCCCTCTGCTGTTTTGTATAGATAAATTCCATGCTGTTAAAGGCTTTGTGGTGTTTTGTGGTGAAATTGTGGTGAAATTTTCATACATGAAATACAAAGGTGTACAAATAAATGGAACTACAATTAGTATAAACATGTTCAGTTGATATAAGCTATAAAAAAAAGGACGTAAACTTTCAAGCCAAATGGACCTCTGTCATGTCTGTTCACGCCGCATCTATGTCCAAAATGTCTAGTGTGAAAACAGAACAATCCCTGAGCAGCAACTCAGAGAAACACTGATTAAAGCAAACAACTGCGAAGGTGAGAAATTGAGTGTTTATTTTATAGAAAGCTGATTGGTCTTGACATAAATCAGTTCAACCTCAGTGTGGGAACAGTTACTGTGCAAATAATGTTGTATTAATTATAAACCAATCACCAATCACAGGAAGTAATGGAGGAAAAGTATGTGTGACGGGATTTGACTGTGGGCCTGAAGTGATTGGGACCATTAGGGGGCGCTGGTCAGGGGTTATTACAGGATTATAAAGGATCTGTACAGGGTCATAAAGTCGGGTCTGGATTATATTATGAGGCTCACGGACCACAGCAGCTCGGCTCAGCTCGGGCTCATGTTCCTGCCGCTGGAGTTCAACAGAGGAACGCACAAGGATCACACTCACTGTAGCTTTAAAACATAATCAAGCACTTTACCTTTACATCCAACCACGTAAAATGAGACTACAGCCATGAAAAGTGCTTGAGTTAGATTTATTCTCAGTGGCGGAAATTAAATACGCAGAAAAGTAAGAGTACCACACTCAGGTAAACTTTTAAATCATCTGTACTTTACTTGAGAACTTTTGAACTTCTACTTTATCAACAAACAGTGCCTTGACCTTTTTGACTGCTTTTTTAAATGTTTTTTTTTTATGTTTTTATTTTTCAAGCATGGTCACTTTCATTTGATCACGCTGTTTTTATTGTGTGCGGTTTTATGTTGTTTTTTTTAACAAGAATAGCCACTGAAGTACTCTCATTTTCTGCACTTGAATACGTTTTACTTTTACTTCACTACATCTGAGAGCAGGTTTTACTTTCTACTCCATACATTTATTTTTAAGAGTTCCAATCCCAGTTTTTTGAGCAAACTAAATTAGGCTGTATAAATGCTTCTGATGACCAATAATAAAGACAATTCTTAATCAAGATCACAGTTTTACACGTAATGTTCTCAAAATCTTTTACGTTTTACTCTTAAGGTAGCGGTACATTTTTATAGGTGCACTTTTTTTTAAAATTATTTTATTATATATTTTTTAATGTGACACTTTAACTTTTACTTGAGTATTTTTTATTTTTTTGTTTTTCTCCTGTATCTGTACTTTTACTTAACAGGATGGAGTACTTCTTCCACCTGAACTTATTCCAATGAACAGTTTGATTATTTTAGCTTCATCTAGTAGTCGTTTAGTTGAAGTGTCTGGCTGAACGGCACGACAACTGCATGAACAAGTCAGTGGCGAGCCGTTTTAGCTCTTTCTCCTGCTCCATCCTTCAGTTCACAGCCTCTTCCCTGTGTATGTGTGTGTGTGTGTGTGTGTGCGTGTGTATGTATGTGCTGTGTGTGTGTGTCTGTATTCTTTAGGCCTTGACGTGTGTCTGTAGTGTGTGTGTCTGTGTAAATCCTGCCGCTCACAGGGTTCTGATAATGAACTGAGCCGTAATAGAAACCAGAACTCCTGCTTGACGCCATTTTTTTGTTAACCCTTTCCTAAACTGCTTTAATTAATCTCCTACACACACACACAAACACACACACACACAACATCTCGCTAAAACATTCGTCAGACGCTAATCTCCTATGTCCGGCTTTGAGGTGTTTTGGGGCCGCGCGCTCAAAATGACAAATCGCACAAAGGGGAAAACATGTACAACTGACCGGGGGCAAGCTTACATAAATATTTGGGCCCATAAGGCAGTTAGCGTTGACTTTCATAAATTCATAAAACTTGTTCAGCAGCCGTGTAAATAAACAGCGCGGCAGGACAAAGCGGCCTCTCTGTGCAGGACGTCCCAGCGAGGCAGCCCCAGCCCCGTTCCACCTGGACAGCACAGGTCATTGCGCCGGTGTGGGCCCAAAGCATGCTGGGATGTGAGTGGTAAAATCAGTGGGAGAGGAAGTGTGTGCAACAGCTCTGCAGAGACCAGCGTGGAAAAATAGTCAGAGGTGATTCCTTTTACCGTTTGTCGTTAGGAAGGAGTTAAAGTTTATGATGCGTTGGTTATTTGCTCATAAAATGTAAGTCATACGTCGGACAACTACTGGGCCATGTGTCCATGTGCGTTTGGTAAAAAATATACCAAAAAATATTGTTAAAAATATCGTACTTTATTAATTAAGGTAATTAGAGGGTAGTAATAGAAGTAACAGTAGTAAAATAAGTCCTTGAAATAACAGTAATTAGCATGTATAATAAAAACTATCAGTATCATCTGTTGTTAATCGATTAATCGCAGCTAATTTAGTAATTGAATAACCATTGACTGGTCTATGCACAGGTTCCAAAACATGCCATTAGCTCAGAAAAAAAGTTTTATGACACAAACTGAAAATCACACAGAAAATGTGTAAATGTTGTGTATTTGATTAAAACGAGTGTTTAATTGTTAGTCCATAAAAGTACTCAACCAGGCTTCACATCACAGGTTGATCTGGTTCAACATTTACAAAAAAAAAAGTTCATCACGTGACTTTTGCATTCTAATCGAAAGAATAGTGCTAGACTAATTGATTAGCAAAATAATTGTTGATTGCAGCGCTAATCATATGAAAGCCCGCCATGTCCAATTAATTAACAACTAAAAACATTATTATTTAAAACGGCTTTCAATGTTAAGTTGTATCTTTTGCGTTGCATGTCTTTCTTTGTAGAACTTTGAGATTGTGCTTATATAAAGTGTGTGATAAATAAAATGTATTATTAAAATTAATATTAATAATAGTTCAATTTGTCAAAACAGCACCTAAAAATACATTTTAAAGATGATTTTCCCTTTATTATTGACTTGTACTAAATCACAACTACAATTATTGAACTTGTCCATCACCTTTCCATCCTCTGCAGAGCTTATGTTGTTTTGGAACCATGGTTCCTGTTCCTGTCCCAGTAGAGTCGTCTCAGGGTTCATCCCGGGCCACACATGTGAACATATGTAAGAACATTCATCATGAGGACAGTTGGACTCACACAGTGACACTGATAAACCAGAGCAACACACAAACCTCTGTGATGGATCATGGACAATGAGGTCACCGCAGGCACAAAAGCATGTAATTAAACACATCATTATGTGTCTTTACAGCCTGAATTAGCAATGATAAGTAAAAAAGTTAATCAAGTTGACAACTGTTTTTTCAAGCAATTTGTTGATGCAATTTGTTGACACCTGCCCAGGGTCTGCAGATAGAAAGTAGCAGTAGCTAAATCTGGTGCAGATCACCTTTTCTCTTGTAAGAATGATTTTGTGCATGGTCCCTGACAAATAAAGACTAAACTAAACTGAACAAATGTTCTGATTAAACATGAAATATATAGTTCTTTATTTAGACAATCTAAGCTTGTAATGCATGTGCAGAATTTAAAAAAAGTTAAATATTATCAATTCAATGCACAGGGTTCAAGTTAATGTCACTCCATATTTACTTATACTTAAATACTGTAAAAAAAAAAAAGTGTTTGTGAGAAGCCCTCATGGTCATCTTGTTTCATTGCACTCTTCCATGTCGTTCACTCTGTGCAGCTCTGTGCGCCGACGCATGTGTCCGGACATGTATCTCTGTTCTCTATTTCACCCTGAGATCCACTTCACAAGCTAGATTGTGGTCAACACTTTTTTAATGCCTTGCCGTGTACAGACACAGTCGGCATCTGACATCTAACAGGAGGTTGGAACACCTCTGTAGGTTAAGACGCACAAAGAGCTGCTTTATCTAACCTAACATACTGTTCAACAACTACAAGAGCAGACACGGACATTAGGAGTTGTCTTGTTTCTGCTAAAACCCTATGTATTGTGGGAAAGGCATCTACTTTTTCACCTGCTGGACATTTGGACAGCACTAAAAATGTCTCGTATTGCATGTGGTTGCATGAGAGTATTTGGAAGAGTTTAAATATGTTGTAACAATATTCTTCAAACTCCCATATTACATACAACAACATCTTGTGCTGTCAATCAATCAAACATTACAAATAAATAGACAATGGGCTGCACTTAGAGACGCCCCCAGTGCAAACTCTCCAGGAGCTGAGCCGTGTTGTCGGGGCAGGTTTGGCTCCTGGCTGAGGTTTCGTCTGTGGGTGCTGAGCTGTTTGTATGTTTGAGCAGCGCGGTTGAAGAGGCGACCTTTGACCTCTACGGTGAGCGTATGCCACAGCTAAGTGCCCGGTGTTTGTGGCTCAGCAGTGATAATGTCTACCAGATTCTGCTCTTCTCATCTCATCACGTCAGAGAGAGCGCACAAATGTCTAAACTGTTTACAAGCGTTCTCTGATGGAGCAGGACGCCTCAACACGAAGACAACAAGAGGACGGGGAAATACACTAGATACGTTCTACTTTGTTTGTTTGTGAGGAAACCAAGCACCAGTTTGGCCAGATGGTTAAAATGACCAAAACACCCTGATTGTTTTATTTGGGCAAAGATAAATTGGTGTATTTTTTTCATATTGGCAGTGTCTGAATCCTCTGCCCTGCTTTAGTCATCAATCATTACAAATCACATCATGTGGAGTTTGTAGTTGTGCAACAAGTATAAAGTGAGTTGTGAGGAACCGATTAGGCCCATCCTTCATTAAACTCGTTCAGCTCGTTTTAAATGTGTTTATTGTGTGCTCTGTCTGCAGCGGCCTCGTGCAGTGCTCAGTTTAAATGTAGTTCTATCAAAGTTTCATGGAGTTTATTCTCAGAAAGAGAAACAAAGGTGCTCTTGTAAGCCCATTATCACCAAAGTTAGCCATTATACTTATTCAGCTTGGCTGTTTTTTAATGTTTAGCAACAGTGCAAATCCATTTTTTTTTCTTTGAGCATTTATTCATCAGGAAAACAGTATGAGTTAATAGTTGAACTATTATTTTGTGATTTCTGCCATGTCTTTGTGATTTTAATGCATTTTTTCCTGTTGTGTGAAGCACTTTGAATTGCCTTGTGTATGAATTGTGCTCTACAAATAAACTTGCCTTTCTATGAGTAAGAGTAAAGCTGATCACAAGAAGCTCACAAAAGAGAGCAAGTATCAGGCCAACTATTTTCAATAGAAATTTACTTTACAACTTTTTCAATTCCAATACTCAATGCCTTTTGTGCACCACTGCTTTTGAAAATTAATACATAAATCAATGTATCAATCAATCAATCAATCAATCAATCAATCAATCTAAAACAATACATAAATAAACAAACAAAATTGTCATTTGCCCTAACCCGAGCCCTCAAAAATCCTTACGGCTCTCAAAGTGTTTTAAACAATAAACAACCGAGTCTATCTGCAAATGGAAGCGAGTCAGCCCTGGACCATCTGCAGGATCTCTCCTTCACTGTGGTTCTCCCCGAGGTTTCTACTTTCTCCAAAGCGTTTGATAGTTTTTCCTCACCGAGAAGGAGAGACATGGGATGCAGGGCATTTATCCATTTGCTCATTTCCAATGATTTAAGATTTAGATTTGTTTAATCTATTTTCCACTGTCGCCCTTCGAGGCAATGGCTGTTGTGATTTTGGGCGTTACAGAAATAAATTGAATTGAATTAAACAACACACTTTTCATGAATATAACTAAATATTCAAAAGCCTCTTCCCCTCTTCAAAGTGACAGTAATCCTCATATAGTGCACTGTTGCCATTGCTGTAGAGTCACCTTCTGCTCTTCCTGTCCACTCAGGCTCTCAGCGTGAGGTGTCCAGATCAGAACCGTATCACAAATAGTTTTGATGACATAAAGTTTGGTTTTAGTGGGAACAAACCTTCTCAAGAGAGTTGCCAAAGTCATGGAAACTTGGTACCAACGGACTGAGCCAAGGTCACTGAGGCAAATGTAACAGAGATGATGCATGGCTCCACACTCAGGGGTTTCACAGATCCAATGGAAACTTCTGTCTGTTTATAGAAGCTGCTGAACTGAAGGATGGGAAGACAAAAAGATCCCGAGATTTAAAATATATTTAAAAAAAGACATTGAAAAAGACATCCACTATATATGTTCTGATCTGGCTTTTATTTGGGTAAGACACAGGTGATGTCTAGGGCTGGGAAATATGGACAAAAATGTATTCATTTTATTTTTTCCAGGAGCCCAATAGCAATAATCAGAAGGTAATTTAGTAAGTATTAGACAGTGACAAGGACTATAAAATTACCCACAAAACTGCAGGCATATCCCTTTATAGCCTTGAACCATATACGTTTGTTCCATTAGTATCTTTAATCTTGTTTAAACTTGTTTGCAGCATTTTAAGTATTTTTAAATGAACGATTTGATCTATATATTTCACGTTTGTATATCTTCCAAACAACACGATATTATTTATGATATTATCAATCATTCATTTATACTTGTTTTATTGTAATGGGCATGTTATGTAAATTTGACAATATTAACTCCAAAGCAAGAAAATGGCCAGCTTTGTAATGTTTTTTTTTTAACAACTGTATGTCCATTGTTTGCTGTGGTTGTTTTTAATATTTGACTGTGCACCCTGAGCCTTTTGCACATGTTTTCCAATGTGGTTTTCAAACAACAAACGGTAAATAAACTAAACTGAAGTAATTAAATCAAACCTAAGTCCTAATGTAACCAGAGTAGGGCCGTATTCACCTGTCCTGCTGCTGAAAAGCTCAAACCCAAACAATGAGATCAAAGATGCACACATCTGACACACAATCCTGGTGCTGCTCCTGGCTCTGCCCTGTGTCGTGGCATCTTCTCAAACCTTCTCCAACCATCTGTTCCTCTGCTCAGGCCAGCCTTCGGCCTCAGGCTCCATGCAGCGCTCTGATTGGCCGACAGGTGGAGGACATTGACCCGGTTACACGACCTCCACGGCACAACAGCCCACTTCAAACAGTAGGACGCTCTTTTTTATTGTTTTAAATGGCAACGAAAAATGTTCATGCAGTGTGTGTCCAGTGGCATTTGTGTCCAGCGGTGTCTTTCAGACCAGTCCAGGAGCATCTGTCAGGAGGTCATTAGGTGTGAGGCGGCGTCTCTATCCATCATGTTTCTAGACTAAAGGATCGGGTCTCTAAGAGCTCCACAGACCACACACATAAGTACTGTCCACAGGCAGAAATGCCCAAACTCCCCAGAGCTCTCCTCAATTTACTCTGATCGATCCCCAAACGATTGAGTGTTAAAGGAATCAGCCTCGGCCCTTTTGAGAACCTGTTTTAGATCTAAATCCACTTTGAGTGACTAATGTTGGCAAGCATACAGTTAGCAAAGGTTTTCTGTGAATCTGTTATGAGGGTTTTCAAAAGTTTAAAACTATAGCATCAACTACAGATACACATTTGATACTAAAAAAAACAACATAAATAAAGCACATGGTTATACTGAAGAAAGTACTTTTATTATTGTGTTGAAAATGTCAGTCTATTGTGTAGAAACGAGCCTTCAACAGGATCCAAAATGCTGCATGTGTCTCCCTGGATACGAGGAGGTTTGTTTTGATAAAAATGATCGTGTGTCCAACCTGTGCCACTGTGTGATGTGTCACGTCACATTTAGTTCAAGGATTTGGTGCATTCTTCCATCTGCTAACCATCTCACACTCGTCTTATCGGCCGTCCACAAAGAGAAGAGAGAAAGCGCTGTCCTGTTTTTACAGATGGCTCATAAATTGGCCGTGCGCAGAAGAGGGGCTCATAATAACACTTAATGGGCTTCTTGTAAAAACTCAGTGGTGAAAAATGATTTGAGCCTTGGCAAACTTTCAAATCAAGAATATAGAATTTAGATTATGAGCAGTATAATGGGACCAAGATAAACTGTAACGAAACAGGAATCATTTTTACAGTGGTGAAAAAGTTATAGAGTTGTGGTTTTTTGTATATTTCCTCCAAAAAAACCATTAATGCCGTCCTAAATTTAGGTCTTTCTGTAAACCTTATGCAGCAGTTTGAGTAACATCTGTGTTCAATATCTCCTCAACAACTGTTACACTGAGTATTGTGTAATTTCCGTTGTTGGATCCTGATTGTAAACCAACCAAAGCGAGGATTTTCTTTTTGTCATTCAGTATGAATTACAAGTTGAGGGCTTTTTAATGGAGGCTTGATTTGGAATAGTTTTCTTGTTTCCCAGCAAAATCTGTCAGTGGAGCTAAAATATTGCTTTCAATAAGTTGTCGATCATGGTAGTGAGTTGAAGAAATGTTCTTTTAAAGTTTCATTGTTTTTTATATATTGGAAGCTGAAATATTTACATTTGGACCACAGTTGCACAGTTTGGCAGTTGTGTTTGCTCAAGATCAGTTGTCAATCAAGTCTCAAAGAAAAATGCTGGGAAAACCTAACATCCATCAAGTTGTGCATAAATAGAAAGCATAAAATTTGATTAAAGAGTATTTTTGTGACTTTAATAAATGTATGGTTGGTGGAACGCCAAACTGATGGAAGCTGTAAATGTATAAACATACCTGCTGTCAACAAAACAAATGAGAAGTATTAAATTAAACAAACGGCAAAAAGTTTGAGATGAGGGGTAGAAATAGCACGTTTATTTTACAATCTGCATAAAAATTGGGAGGATTTAAAGTGGCAGGTACGCCACCTGCTTGTCCGTGAAAATGTTATTGCTTTTCCTGGAATGTTCCACAGTGGGGCATTAATCAACCCTATCTATCCTCACAAGCAAGTGACACCAACGGCCAAGAGACACTCACAGTGAGAATCCCTGTTTTTCAAGGTATTTTTTGTGCTAAAATCCCTTGAATTGAATAAATGCAGAGTAGATTTGTTTAAAGGTGCACATTTCTCCATGGAGATACTGTTTCTTTACCTGGAAACATCCACAGACATTAAAGTATCTATCTAGCATTTATTTCAGTATGGGTCTTTTTATTACTGTGTACTTTCTCCTCTGCTCTTCTCCCTGTACACAAACTGCCGCACCTCCAGCCACGACTCCGTAAAACTGATCAAGGACGACACCACCCTCATCGGGCTCATCTCGGACGGGGATGAGTCTGTCTACAAAAGGGAGGTAATCGAGGACTTCAGGAAAGTCCCAGCCCCCCAGCCCCCCCTCACCATGACAGACTCCCCCATCACCACCGTGGACTCCTTCCGCTTCCTGAGCACCACCATCACCAGGACCTTAAGTGGGAGCCTCCATCAGCTCCCTCATCAAGAGGCCCAGCAGAGGATGTACTTCCTGCAGCAGCTGAGGAAAACCAAGCTGCCAGCGCAGATGATGGTGCAGTTCTACACGGCCATCATTGAGTCCATCCTCACCTCCTCCATCCCCGTGTGGTATGCTGGAGCCACAGCCAGGGACAAACAGAGACTACAGCGCATTGTGCGTTCTGCTGAGAAGGTGATCGGCTGCAGACTTCCATCTCTGCAGGACCTGTACGTCTCCAGGGCTCTGGGACGAGCAGGTCGGATCACAGCTGACCCTTCTCACCCTGGACATGGACTATTTGAACCACTCCCCTCTGGCAAAGAGCTACGGTCCATCCGGACCAGAACCTCCGCCACAAGAATAGTTTCTTTCCCTCTGCTGTTGGACTCATGAACACTTCTTAAACACCTGTCACTTTAACTGCAACTATTCATCACTCACTGCACTGTCACTTTCTGCACTACAACTGTACATTTAACTGGACTTTTGTACATAGTAATGCTTATTTTTACTTTATACTATAGTAATTTGAAATTGTTTCTTAATGCATGCCCTTTGGATTGATATATTTGTTTTTTATTATTGCTCAGTGTTTTATGTTGCACCTTCATGCCGAGACAAGTTCCTATGTTTGTGAATTTTGTTCATTGACAATTGCAATAAACCCTTTCTGATTCTGATTCTAAATTACAATTTTTACTGTGCCTCTTCCCAGATCTGACCCTTTACTTTGCCCTTTTGTGTTACACGCTTGTCTCCATGGAGATGGACAAGTTAGATGCCATACATGTATAACGTAGACAAGCAGGCGACAGACCCACCAGAAACATTATAGTGTAAAGTTAACAGAACATTTGATTAAGAACTTTCATTTTTTTGTCCTGCCTCCCAACTGCCAAAGTCACTACATTTACATGCACAGAGAACTCCGAGTGCGCTAAACAATCAAACTCAATTTGTCTTTGGCCCCAAACCTGTCAGACCACTCTTATGCTAAAAGAAACAGAAAAGATGCAAGCGACGGCTGAGGGACGTGTAATAATTTAGCAATAGCACCAAAACTGCAGCTATTATAGTAAAAAATGTCTCTCATCGTGCATAACCACACTTTTGGCAAACACCTAGAAGCACGACCCATTTACGTTTTCAGCCATGAGGAACTGCATTACTCACAACTTCTCAGCGCTAATAAACACACTGAGGCTCCAGTATAGTTTTACTTTATTTTTAATGCCGCGGATGAAAACAAAAGCACACGTGCTATTCCTCGGTGAAAGGGATTTAGTTTGTCATCTCTGCTGATCTAAATAGAGTAAGTCCACGAGAACACATGTTTAATAATAATGTTGTGGCTGTTTCTACCTGGTGCAGTTGGACCCCTCTCTTCGACTTTTCCTGTCTTTAACGGACTGCACTGTTACATGAAACAGGAATACGACTATTTTTCCAGATGTGTGATGTTTGAGAGTCAAATCAAGACACCTCAATTGTACTTCCCGGGTTTACATGCTTTTAAATTGGCCACTTATCAGGTTTTCCTGTATAGTGAGTGGTCCACTGCTGCTGCCTTGTGTCCAGCCCCTTCACCCCTGTGTGGCCCCCGCTCTGGCCGCGGTCCCGCACTTTTTCTTGTGTGCAGGTCCAGCAAACTCCTGTCTCCAAAGTGGATGGATGAGTGGGGCATCGGCTGTGTGTGAGAAGGCCAAAGCTACGGCACATTCGTCCCTGATGCCAGACACTCTGCTCATTAGACGTCCTCCAGACCATACATAATTAACATCACAAAGATCTGCAAACCTTTTCCTATTCAAACACAGCTTCTGGAAACCTGGACCAGAATAAAAGATTTGAAAAAGCACAAATTAGTAGTTACTGTTTGAATCTATGTGCTCAAAATCCTAAAAACCTTCGGTTTCCAATTTTGTGTCTGTCATAGATCTAGTTTCTTGTCCGCAATGGCCAAACTGGGAAATTAAACAAGCACAGGACCAGCCCCATTGATCAGCATCACCATGGGAACCAAATACATTAAAAGCTCCAAGAAAGCTAATGGTGAATAGTGTCATGCTCCACGCAAAAGGGCCTGGATGTCTCTCGGTGCTTTAAAACGTCACTGGAAACCGTATTAGGAGGAACAAATAAACTGAATGTATGTCACAATAACTGTCATTCCTTTTCTTCACATTTCAATGTGCATTTATTTCATAGCTCTTGCCATTTTTATGCAGAGCTAACAATAAAAGCGCTGACCTTTAAGTAATTTAAATAGAGAAAAAGGCAATTATTAACCTATTTTTATCACACTGCACAAACCACAAGTTAGTGTTATTTTTGGGTAAAATACATACTGTACATATCTGAATTCATGAATTAATTATTATGTAATGTCATTATGTCATTCAAATGGAAATGTATAGTGTAATGTTTTAAACTATCAGTGTTAAGTCATTCATTATGCATGTTTATATGATACTGATGATGTAATTAATACTGTATGAAATAAAAAATAAAAATATATGATAATTAAAAAATAAATAGATCAAAAAGGTAAGCAAAAGTATGGCCTCTTAACTTTTAACATGTATATTTTTGCCATTGCCTATACAAGCCAATTAAGCTTGTCTGTGGCCTCTCATTAAAACTACTTCTGTCACCACTTCTGATGACATAAGAGCTTGAAAACACAGCGACACGAAGTTGCTCTGAAGGACGCCCTCTGGACCGCCCTCGCTTTTCTCAACATCCCATAATATATACAGTACGAAGGAGCTGAAACCATGGCAACGGGGTCAGGCAGAAAACATGCTCTTGACAAATATATGAAAGGCCGGGATTGAGCGAGGAGAGCCGAGGCGGGGCGGTCGGCCATTTTGCCTTTTGTTCGGCAAAAGCTTCCATTGAGTTCCTCTTGGTGTCAGGCCAAACTCTCCCATCGACAAAGTAAACTGGATTAATCACAGAGAGAGAGGAGTAAGTGAAAGGAGCAGACTCAGATTCAGATGGAAATGCCTTTATCATGAGAGCAGCTTTCTGACTGTACAATGTGATACAAGGCCGGGATTAAAACTGTCAAGAGGAAAACTTAATGAGGAGCTTTGTGAAGGCCATGTCATCTTGTCTGTGGACATATGCTCTGATTATTAGCCATTATTCATTTAATTTAGTAGTTTGTCAAGTGTCCATTCAGACAGATTTCAGTCAGTTTTGAACTGCGTCTTTAAATCATGAAGGTGCATTATTCAAAGTATTTTTAAACCTGCTGTTACATTTATAAAATATATTAAAGTACCACCACGTTACTTTCCGAATTTGGTATACTTGCATAATCTATAGAAATAGAAAGTTAAAACCATACTTCAAAACATTCTCCATGGGGATAGCTCTGTTTTATGCCAAACTGTGGAATCTTACAGCCAAAGGAACAACATTTCCATAGAAACAAGCAGGAGGAGGCGCTTCCAAGTCAAGTAGTCAGATTTGTGGAAATACAAGTCCGCTCACAGTAAGGACACCTAGTGTGTAGTAATGTACCTCACTGTCAAACAGTGAAATGAGGAAGTGGTGTTCAAATCTGTCCAACTTGTCCCTCACTCTCACAAACCCTTTGACACATATTCAGTGTGTTGGCTATATTTATCGAGACATTGTGTTTTTTGGCCGTAATTAAGTCCTTACAAAAACAGCTGCTGAGACTGAGAACTGATAATAGGACCACCCCATCAGCAACGCCCTCTGCCCCCTTCTCCTCACTCAATCCCGGCCAAATCACTACCATAAACACACTGACCGATCCGAGCAGCAGGTCATCATCTGTGTTGAATGGAATTTAATATGCCCTTAACTCTGTAATCACAAATGCACTCAACACTTCCACTTTATGATCATTTGGGTGCTCCTGAGGCCTTGTGTTGATAAATGCATGTTTATATGAGTTAATGTGGCTGTGGATGTGCTACTGCTGTTTATCTAGGCTCCGGTGGACAGAGAGCTTTCATCTGCTCTGACATCATAAAAGTAAAAGTGAGCTCAAACGGCTGGACAAACACAATAAACTCCTAAAAACCAGTCTCCTCCAGTGCCACGTAGCTCTGCGACAGGAACAGTCCTGGTTGGTCATCACATGAGAGATTAGCAGCAAGATTAGATGTGTTTATGTGGATCATATTATACACAGAAAAGGGAAATGAAGGCTTAATGCTACACCTGCTGCTGAAAGATGGGGGGCTTTATGGAGTTCATAGTGTAGGGTGCTACTTTTTGATATAAGTTTCAGCGTGTTAACAGTTGACAGAACAGAACAGTTTTATAAAAAATGTTTGGGTTTTTTGCTTTTGTTTTTTAATTCAAGTCTCAGGGCCTATAAAATATCTAAATATTAGTATCCACAATTGAATGTTTAAAATAGTACGTAAACCTCGAGGGCACAGTTGGAACTTTCTGGTCAGTGGAAAAATAAAGTTAAAACCATGGTTCAGAACATCCTACATGGAGGTAGATAGGTTTCATGCCATACTGTGGAATATTATAGCCAACGTTACCAGAAACGCTTGTGCAAAAAACATTCACAACTAAAACAAAAAACATGCTTTTGTTTTAGTCTATTTTACTTGTTTTATTTCATAATAATATGATTATAATATTTTTTTTTCCTTGACTCTATCTTTGTCAAAATTAATTTGCAACCAAAACTTTTTTTTATTTTTCCATGCTAGCAGACTGACATTCAGCAATGTATTGATGGTGGTGAAAATCAAATGCGTTGTGCAGTTATAAACTGTACATGAATGATCCTGCACATTCTTTTACAGGACAGAGAATTGGTATTTATCAGTCCTCATTAAAAAACCAGAATACTTCTAACTCAACCGCATCCTGTTGTGATCAATTCGACTTTTACAAGCTCCAATCTCGGAACGATTTAAGTAAAAATGCCTTTATTGCACCTAATACGTCTTCCATGGCTGGTTAGCTCGTTTAAGTGGCCTGGCTTGCATCTGCTCTCTCCCGTGTCCCTCAGCGCTGCAGTCATTTAGGTGAAGCTGTCTATCATGACCTGCCTGAACAAAGAGCTGGCAGCCCTCCACTGTAACCCAATACAGGACATGAAACAGCGACTTCTGACCCCACATGGGCTACAGTGTGAGCCATCTGAGCTGCAGCATGTTAGCGCTTGACCGGCTAAAGCACTGGTGACATTAGGCTGCACTGGTAAATACTATTTGGTGAGGTGATGATAGGACTGGTATGTTTTCAGGGGGATTTGGGGGTTGGTACATATACGTAACAGAACAGAGGAAATCCAGTCATTGTATTTTAATAGGAGTGACTGACTGCCTTACAAATTCACATCTGTTTTCCAGCTATGTGCAGCATGTAATAATGAGCGCGTTTACCAATTCTTTAAAGCACTCTGATTGCGTGTTTATGGCCCCACAACAATGCCACACCAATATTTCCTATTCAAAAAAACAAAAAGGACTTCTAGTTTGAGACTCACTCAATCAAACATTATTTGTGCAGCGATTTACAACAGCAACAACTGCATCAAAGTACAAAGACTGAATATTCAGCCCTAATGCTTATTCTTGCTTAATCTTATTCTATTTTTGATACCAATTTGACTCTGCATGCCTGATATTATCTATAATTATTGTGATTATTATATATTTAGTCAGTAGAGTTGAGAAGAATACTTTTAGAATGTATTTAGTTAAAGAATACTGATACCTGCATTAAAATGTACTCATTTCATTACTTTGTCTAATCAGAGAACTGTATTCTGAATATTTTCACATTGGTGTAACTGCAGCATAGGATAAAAACAGCGTTATATTTGTCGGACAGCTTGTTTTGCATATATTTCTCTCAAATAAAAATCTAAATTTGTGGTCTGAATACATAGTTTTGGTACATGTATGTAGTATTGTCATTGCTTTGTGTTGTATGTTTGCACCATATCACCAAAGCAAATTCCTAATTTGTGAAACTCTGCTCACTAATATGACAACAAATAATATTTGGATTTTAAAAGTTAAATTATAGGCAGTTCTACAGACCTTGCAAACATATATTTACTTTCGCTTGTGGAGGAAAATAATAAGGTTTGTGTTCGAAGATCTGAGATTCCTCTGCAGAAATGATTTGAATAGTTTTCCTCAGAAACAAATAAACAAACGGGCTTCACTCAAGCTGTCTTCTGTTTATAACTCATGTCTGCTGTGACTTTCTTAGGACATAAACATCAGTGAAGATACATTGTTTGTGTGAAGAGTTGAGTAAACTGGACAGAGTGTGTCGGAAAGAGCCCTCTCCTCAGCCCTGTTTCATGTGTGCTTTGGTAATGGCCGTTATATTGAGGGAGTTTGCGGTTCGTTGTAAACTGAGGTCTTTACGGCCGCCCCACCTGTGAGCGCAGCAGCGGCAGCAGCAGCAGCAGCAGCAGCAGCAGCCTCGCTGGTGGTGATTCGGGCTTGTAAACAGTGAGCGGACCAGAGCCAACAGACTATGTAGAGGCGGCTGGTTCTAATAGTGAGAGTGAGGCCGGTGGTGACAGAGGAAGAGAGAGCCAGAGGGGGTTTGAATGAGGTCCAGCAGCTCCACATTCAGTTTTGGCATCAAGACTATTTGAATACGCAGCTTCACAGTTTGGAAAAGGCCTATAAGAAGTAAACCCAAAAAAAAAGCCAGTAAGAGAAAACCAACCAGAGCAAAAACTTTAATACATATAGAAAACACTCTTTCGAGATTATTTTTTAAATGTGAATTGTTAAGTAGGACGTAACAGTAATATAAAAACATCTCACTATAATATCATAGACAGTGACAATAGTTTTGTTGTAGCACCCGAAGAAAGCAAATGGAACTACAGAGGATCCTCAAAACCACTATAAATAACAGCCTAAATCAATAAATCAATGAAACAAAAGACTGTAATTCGGTACTTTCACAGCAAAAGACTTATAGAGACTTCACACTTGCACATAGAACAGGGACTAAACCAGGACAACATCTGGAACCAACCCAGGGCTAATCCAGGACTTGAACATGACCAAACCAAGTCAGGACTAAACTGGGCTCAAAACAGAACCAAATCAAGTGTGAACGCGCCCTTAGAGATGTTTACATGTCTTTATTAAAGTGACTTTCACATAAGGATTGTAAATCATATCATCATTGTAGGCGAGTGATATAATAAACAAACATATTAGAGTATCTGCAATTTGGAAGTTTGTAATTACGACGTCCACAAGGTATTTCTTTGAAGCCTTACATCGCAAAACCCACCTCCTTACTTTTCAAGGATACAATTTTGGACAAGCTCCTCACCTGGCAGAGAGCGATAGAGAGAGAAAAACACTTGGCAAATTGGGAGTTTTGTTATGTCACGTCGGTTAGACAGAATCCACAGTTGATCCAACATTCACCTCCCTCATGTCTTTACATATAATTCAGCATTAATATCATTTGCCGTGGGAGATAGTGTCCTAAAAGGGCTAATAAAGACGTAAAGCGCGGTGTGAATGGATGCCAGATGGGACAGGGCACAGCGAGGGCACAAAAATATACAAAACTTGCGTGTTCCTCTGTGACACACATTCAAAAGTGTAACACCAGGGGCACGGACTGGCGCTCTACACTCAAATTGACAGAAACAATGCGAGAATTCCCCCCAGACTTTCTCCTTGATACTGAGCCAACACACTCACACTCGAGGAAGTCCCTGCGACCCCTCCCCTCCTCATTCTGGGACCCCCACCACCACCACCACCTCTCCCCCTCTCTGTCACCCCTCCCTCCCTCGCTCTCTCTCTCCCTATGGGCCCGTCCTGAGAAAGTGGTGGGTCTCCTTCCTCAGTAGATTTAACAGAGGAGAGTGGAGCTGCAGGCGCACAGTCGAACTCGGGATAGTAACAGCCACAGACGTCCTCACAGAGAGTTGACCTGCCGACATGGATGTCAAACTGCTGCCGCTCGTGGCACTGCTCGCTCTGGCCACACACGCGCCGGTGACCAAGGGTGAGTAGAAGAATTATTCATCCCATTTTAGCAGGAGAAATTAATATTAACAAATTATGGGTGAAAGTTTTGATGGTTTCTTCTTCTTCTTCTTCTTCTTCTAAGTGTTTTTTTAAGTCATGGTAAAAATCCCCTCTACAGTTTTGGAATAAAATATAGAAATTGCACAAGGTTGGTATGAATTTCCTTTTGCTACGATCCTTTGTTGATGATGTTTAACATGTTCAGAACTGTTTCAAAATTAACTGAAATATATTTATTCAAGAAACTTTACTGATCCATTTATTTTTGAGAAATTGATTGTCCATATTCAACTGTTATAATGGAAAATAAGTTCAACATTTTACTGTTTCTATTAAGCCAGTTAAACTATTTTGAATACATTTTAAGCTTCATGCAACATAATATGTAGATACATTTGTTGGATAAAGGTTTATGCGTTTAAAGCTGAATTTCATCATGTGACAATTGGAAAATCATTGATAACCTCTTCGTTTGCATGTCACGTACATTCATTTCTTGTATATATCCAAATTGTATTGTGAACATCTTCAGTGCGTTGGAGGCCACACAGCCGCAGGTCCGTGTGTGTCAAGTGGCCCACACGTCTCTGCCTTATGCTAAGCTTGTTATTTTGGCCCCCTGAGCTCTGCATATTTAACCGTGTATTTGTTTTGCTTTAATGACTTTCTAATTAGAGATAAACAATGCTATCTGCCGTGATGCCTTGGCGTTGCTGCTTGTTGCATAATGATCCTCTTCCTTTGCATGAAAAAGGAGCCGAGAATGGGCCAGTATCATTAGAGTGATATAAGTGAGGATTTACCATTTGGCATTTGTTGAGGCGATGGAAAGGTGCATGTCATTAGCAATAAGGACAAGTCACAACAAAGACATGTTAGAGATTCTGGTTTAGCTAATGTGGGATTCTCCGGTGGAGGAAATGGAATGAAGTCATCAATAACTGACTAAATACATGTCACGAGAAAGTTTTTTTACCTGTACTAGTTGCAGTAACAGTATGGCTATAAAAGGAATAGTAACAATGGACTTTATCACAGTAGCAGTAACGAAATGAGTAAATGTACTGTTACTTTCTTTATTCAGTTTAATGTATTTGATTTTATCCAAATCACATGTGAGGAAAACCCTGTTCATTAACTTTTTCCTTCTCTAATTAATGATAAAAATGCATAAAAGGTGAAACTGTTTTTATGTCTCGGCTTTACACTGTCATATAATTATAAAGTATTTTTAGTAACAATGCCTGTAAACATTGTTACTTGGCCAATTACTTGACCCACATAATCTTTAGTTATTTTGCACGTTGCATTTCACCATTGGAGTTACTATAGTTATAACATGAATTGTTGTTCAGCATCCATAGAAACACTGACGATTTGCACTAAGTTGGCTGAGTGTTTGTTGAGTGGAGGTGATCGAGGCTGTGGCTGGAGTGGCCCTTTACAAATCAGCCTGAATATTGGAGATTGGATGTGGAGGGCCCTCGTCTAAGAGAGGCCAGGGAAAGCATCGTGAATGCACAGAATGAATAGGCCTAATCTCTTTTTAATGAGCGCCTTGTTGTTCCGACTGGCGCAGGTAAAGTCATATGGTAAGGGGACTGCACATGCTTAAGTTTGTCTGTTTTGGAAAGTGATGAGGCATAAGATAAGATCACAGAATAAATAAGTAGTACCTTAATACATAAACAAAACATTGTGAAAATCCATATTATCAGCTCGTCCAATTAGGCCTGTTACAATAACCTATTTAAAGTGTGATACATTGCAATAGAAAATATAATAATTACCATAATAATAATATTGAAACTATTGCATGCCACTTTTGAGGACTAATTTAGAGTTTTCCCATGATGCATGACCAGATTTTGCGTACACATTCAATCCAAGTGCACAGGTTTATTTATTTCACTTTTTTTCTTTTTGTGCATGTTTAATTACTCGGTCTGTAGTCGACTAAAGAAATTCTTTGTTGACTAAAGACTTGCCCTGACAAAGGTGTGGAGCTGGCAAAAGCTCTACACTATGAAGTATCTCTATAATCTAATAAAATATCTGACCCACATTGCACTTACAAGACCACAGCTAACAAGATTTCATGCAAAAGTAACGATTGGTACAGAAAAAGCTTCAAGTAGCCTGAATATTAACATGTAATTAAGGCAGAATAAACGGCAAATGCACTTCCAAATCCTTATAATCTCAGTTAAATTAGTCGATTACTAACATACATTTTGGTCGACTAAAACATCATCGAACGATTAATCGACTAAACGACCACAAATCTACAGCTCTATTAAGTACTGCGGTAAATGCATCAATTAGGCAGGTAATTGAAAGACATTATTCAAGAATTTGCACATTATTATCCACCTTTGTCCATAACATTGTGTGTGTTTTGTGTCTCTGCAGCGAAGCCCATCAGCCTGGTGGAGCGCTGCTGGTGTCGCTCCACCCTCAACACCGTCCCGCAGAGAAGCATCCGAGAGCTCAAGTTCCTGCACACGCCCAACTGCCCCTTCCAAGTCATGTGAGTCCTAAAACCCCGCATCAGCCCGTTACCACACACCTCAAACACCCAAATACCTGCCTGTGCCCGAGCGTGACGTCCTTCTCCACACCTCATGAGCTGCGGCGCGCACTGACAGAGAGCTATATTAGCGCCATATCGCACCGATGCATCTGCAGATATGAACAGCGCTTTAGACGTGCTACGTGCTGTTTGAGGCGTTGAACCGCAGTCTCATAAACGCTTCTACCACTGAAAAATAAAACGTACAGCGGTTTCCAAATGGTGGGTTACCCTTGAACATCGAAAAGAGGAATATGTTTAATGTTCTTGGAGTCAAACTGTATATGACTGGCATCATTTGATCATTATTAGACAAAATTAATGTATGTCTGCTATATCCTTCCTTTCTTGTGCGACATTCCGACAAAGGAAAGTGATAATGGCCGGAGCTGTGTCTGTGTCATGAAGGAAGCAATAACTATAGTCAAAGTGATTTTCTTTGTCTCGCTGCTGAGCCATTGTGTCTCATGCTCGCCCTGAGACTGCACAGTATCTGCTTCGCAAATTTATATTCTTGTATCGAGCATGATTTATGGGTGGTTTTCAGATCCTAGACTCACTGGTTTGGGGCAAATGAGTCCGTTTTTCTTTATTGATCGCACAGTATTGTCATAAGGAATAAGTTACATTTACAAATGTTGAACCTGAATATTTATTTTAGTGACTAGATTCTACACTGTTATATATCAACAAAAATCAACAATATACATTTTTGCCGTCTAGTCATTCTAGTCATAGTTTTTATTTAATCAGGTAATTTTCTTTGACATATAGTTCATACCACAAGCAGGTCCTGGTGCGACCCTTTAAAGCAGGGCTATTCAACTTTATTTTCCCGAGGGCCAGATTTTTTGGTGCACCATACGCCTTTGTAAACGCCAAACATTTTGGGTCGCACATTTCAATACATTAGTTAATACATAAAATAACTACAGCTAGATTAGATTTTTTGTGAGAAATAACATACAAAATACTTTACCAACATTGCTCACCCACCGAGGACTGAACCAGAATTAAGTTAGAACTAGAACCAGCTAGGTCTGAACTAGGACTAACCCAGAATCAAACAAGGACTAAACCCAAGACCAAACCATGTTCTAATCGAGTGCTAACCCAGAATTAAACCAGTAAACAAGATTTTTTTTTTTTTTCAACATATGGAAGATGGGTCATGGGCCGAATTAATTTGCTTGACAGGCCTGTTTTGGCCCCCGGGCCTTAGGTTGAATAGCCCTGCTTTAAAAATACCATATGACGTAACTTTTTATGAGCCTTTAGCCATGTAATAACAGTGTTCCATCATCATTAACATCCGTTATATTGTCCTGCATTTGAGGCTTGAGCACTCAAAAAAGGTCTATTTTCACCTACCCCCCATCCACGCCCTATACTGTACTTACTTGCGACTCCAGGTCACATGGAGTTAAAAATGTTATATAGAAATGTTTCCACAATAAAAGTAAGTGAGAGGTGAAATGCCACTGTGAAGAGACCATTTTGAACATAAAGTCAATGGACCTGTTTCTATTATTGAGCCGACTGAGCTCAATAATGAGGTTAATCATGAACAAAATGTTAAAAAAATTATCAAAGTATGTTGTAGTTTAAAACTGAATACCCCAGAAAAGCACCACATTTTTCCACTGATCAAGCCAGGTTTGGGTCCGGCACAAAAACGAATTTGATTTGTGACTATAATTAAATTGTAATTATTCTGCATTACAAAAGTATTATTGTGTCGTCAGCGTCTTCTTGTCCAGAGATTATAAAATAAACACACACAATCACGATAGGGAAGAACGCATGAGATTCTGAAAGGTGAAGCTACGGTTAAAGGTGAAGGAAAGCAGTTGGAGTCACACCTATCCACAGGAGGCAAATACTCGTTTCTCTTTTTGGGACAGATGAAAGACAGGCCCGTAACACTATCCGCCGCTCTGTCCCACCCCCGCGCTGCCCCGGCCCTGTCCCATCACACTCAGCCATCCCAGCATGCTGTTGGTCCTAACTCGCTGTGAAGTAATTACTACCTGCTGCTTGTGGAACTCCAGTGCCCAAATTCCAACCAAGTCAATTAGGACAAAGGGGGTTCTCTGTCAGCTGGTCCGCCAGACTCCTCTCTCGCAGACAGGACAAACAGGACGAAGGCAGAAACATCAAAACACAAAACAGCAGCGCCCCACTTGGAGATGAGCAGGGCCACCCCTAATAAAACATGAGCAGGAAGGGGGGAGGCCAAGGCAAACACAGTCATAGAGGTGTGGGACTTCAGGGTTGGTGTGTGTCTAAAACCAAGGCCCAAATCCAGAAAGTATTAGAGAGGTAAATACCTGCTGCGAGGTGAATGAGCAAAGTTACAATAAGGAGGACTCGGAATGCAAACAAAAGCAGATACATTTTCAGCAGATTCATCATTAAATATTAGAGCTGCAACAAGTGAATCGATTATTGAGATAACTGTCAACTAACCGTTATGTGGACTATGAACAGACTCCAAAACATGCCATGCGTGAGAAGAGGCTTAATTACTCGCACAAAGCAGGAATTACATAAAAATGACACAGGACACGTGTACATTGAGCATCTTTGATCAAACTTTTTTTTGAGTGTGTAATATTCTATCAGGGCGATGTCAAACCATATCATCTTATCTTCATCTTGGTCAAATTGAGTAAACATTTGATATTTACAGGCATTTTGCGTTTTAAACAACTAATTGATTAATCAAAAGAATAATCGATTACTAAAATGTTTGTGAGTGGCAGCCCTGAGTAATTACCAAAACTATTGACCACAAATATTGAAATCACTGAAGGAAAAAACATACTACTAACAGTTGAACCTTGTGAGTTATAGCTCAGTATCAACCAAATCAGCCATAATTTCAATTGAACATTTCAAGACACACTAGCAAATAGTCACGAAATTTGAAACCATTTTGCAACGTTAAACAGTAGGAAGAGTTCATCTCCATTTGGAAAATTTCTCACAACGTTATTTTCTTCTACAACTATTATTAACAAGCTTATTGTTGAGGGGACCTTCTCAAGAAAAGGTGGACTATTCTTTTTATTGCACAAAAAAAGACAAAGTTAATTTTGACTTTGAACTTGAGCGCTCCCTGACAGCCTGAAGAAGCGTGTCGGGATTATAGTGGATGTTTTGTGCTGGAGTGGCATGATGATCTGGGGAGGACAGATACAGCCCGGAGGTGCCAGCGCTCGCACTCACACCCGGGACCTTTTTGCCACCGAGGCGTCAGATCCACATGTTTTTGAAATGTGTCGACAGCCCCCCGAGCTCCGCTGGCCTCCCACTCATGTCACTGTGATAACACACAAATCCACTCATAAATATTGAGCTCAAACATCACTCACAGAACGGCTCCAACGAGAGGCTGCGTGAGAAACAAGTCCTCTGTGTTCGGTTCAAGGGAAAGGAACGCTCATTCAGGGAAGAAAAAGTGCTCAACGATCGTGATAAGTACTAATACTTAGTAGTAGTAGTATTAGAGGCATTGTGCTATTTAGTTTGAGTACAGGTATCTGGTAGTTTACTGTGTACATTTATTGCTAATTTATTTAGATTCATTTGTACACCAAAAGCTCTTGCTGACACAAACTTAAATGTATCCAGGTTTGAACTGGCATAAAGGCTAAGAAAACCAAGTAAAAAACCTACTTTATATTGAACTTTCTCTATTCTACTGCTGCTGCAAGGAAACACGTCTAAAACAAACCAGCCAAACTCTGTCTTTTCCAACAAAATCGTGATCAAAGATGTTCACCAAGTCGTTATGTAGTCTGTTTTATGAGATACTGGTCTTGAGTCTTTGGAGTCAGAAACGATCCAGCTGGCTTTCACCACCAACAGCGCTATGACAGTGTTAAATCCTGTAATCCCTGGATTAAATTTTGATAGATAGTAGGAGAGATTTTGTAAACCGAATTGGGTCTAGTTCACACAACATAGTGACATCTTAAACGCGTTGAAGATTTGGTTTGGATTTGGACGTGTTGTAAACGATCTACGTTTTTCATTTAAGTTTATCTTGTGGTAAAGTGGTCTTATCTCCAAAAGGATGTGATATGTCTATATAGATAAGATTTAGTGAATAGGGTTAAGATTTTCCTCCTGAACTTTAGAACCCATGAAATATTTGCAGAGGTGCTCGAGTTTCATTAAGCGTCCTATTACCATTTGGAAATTCACTTTTGTTTTCTTCCTCTCCAGAGCCAAGCTTAAGAACAACAGGGAAGTGTGCATCAACCCTGAGACCAAGTGGCTTCAGCAGTACTTAAAGAACGCCATTAACAAGTAAGAAAATACACACTCGCACTTCACACTGCTTAAGGCATAAATCTAATACTTTAGACGACCCCGAGTGCCACTTAAGAAGACATAAACCTCTGGAGCTGGCAGTTTTTCTTTGAAACGTACACAGTGAGTGAAGGATTATCTGTGAGATTGTTAGCACAAGGCTAAATCTACAAACTGTCAGCGCAGTCGACATGAACAAACCATTTATAACATGACATGTACAAGTTTATGTGAGAAATGAAACTTGAGAATTAGATAAGATAAAAATATTTTTTTTTAAATTATGAGAAAGTGAATAAAAGAAAAAAGTAGGCGATTCATATAATATTAATAACATTGTCAATGATCAGCTTGGATCTTTTTAATCAAAGTCATCAGCTAATTCTGTGGCAGTAAAAGCATATTTGAAGCAGAGTTCAGACTCGATTGACAGTTTCTTGTGATGAATTAAACTGATAAAACTCTCTCTTGTTTATGTTCAGTAAATAATATGCTTTTGTTCAGGAAAATAAATGATCTTCGACATTGTAAATGTGAAATATCAGACTTTGTGGTATCACCCCTGAACTAGACCATCTTGATGTTACAGCTTTCTACCACAATGAGAAGGGTCCAACAGTCTGGCATGATGCATTTTCTATTTAAAGCCTTAATTGGCTTTTATTGACTGTAACAAAACCTCATATTAGCAGAATCAGAACATGTTCACAGTAAACCGTTCCAACGTTAACAAGCAGTACAGTTAAAAATGGTGCTGGCCTTGTAAAATGATGTGAGTATTATTTGTCTGGGGGTGATTATGGCCCCGCAGCACGTCTGTTACTCACTGCATCATAAACACTCCAGGTGGCGCATTAGAACAGTAACAAATCAGAGCATTTACAACACTGTTCATTTTTTTCCCCCTCGTTCCATTTCTAAACAAACTTGATAGAACAGTGGCTATGTTTACATTACAAAAATACTACAGTCATCTGATATTTCCTGGCATGTACATTTCTTTTCGTCTTAATTCAGATCGATCTTAACCCCTAGTTTTTGAACGTCACATTTGTATTTTGAAGCAAAGTGAACCCACCAGTTTAGATGATGAGAACTTCAATAACGTACTCCTTAATCCAGTGGTGAATTTGATCTGCTGCATCAAGATTAATTATGTCGATAGGGAATTAGCCAAGTATGAAAGCGAATAGTTGACATATTTGAGCACAAAATTGCTGTGATTATGGAAGAAACTATTAAATCGTTCTCTGTCTTTCAGGGTGAAGAAGTCCAGAAGACGCAACAACAAGAAGATGTAAGTTCTGAAAGTCTACTGCGTCAGCCATGGTTACTCCAGGGTGAACCCATATATACCTCCTCCTTATCACTGCTATGGATGTACTTGCTGTATGACCCATCGCCTCTCCGCTGGACTGCCTTAAAAACAGCACTTCAAAATCTACTGTCCACGGGAACGCCTCAAGTCTGACTGTGAACAACGAAGACGCCTACAAAACGCTGTGTACAGCCCACTTACTAGAGACCACCACAAAACAAACGCGTTACAAAATAAATGCCCACTAACGGACCTCTGTGGGGGAAGCAATCCATTAATTTTAATGTAGAAGAGCTGCTCTGCCACCTACTGTCCAACCACCAGGAGAACAAATGCGCTTTTAAGGAGTTTTATTGTGACAAATACAGATAGGAAAGCAGGGAAAAGAATAAAATAGTCCAACCACGACCCAACAACTATCCCAGAATGCTAACGGCAGCTGCGGGCGAAATGCTACTGCGATGCGAGCGCCGCCTGCTGTGTTTTTAGTTTTCTGGGGTGGGGCCAGGTCAACAACTACCAATAAGACAAAGTTGTGACTCGACTTGAATTTGTTGTGCTAAAAATACGCATAATACGTCAGGAAACATCCTAAAAGAGGGACAAAGTTGTGTTTCCCATTCAATAAACATAGAGTTTTCAAGCGTGATAAATGTATTTTCAAATCAAGTTATTTTCGTCAAACCCAAAATCTTCCCAAGTCTTTCCAAAATTTTGATTTTACCTCAATAGATGAACATTCTCTGCAAGAAAAGAAAAAAAGTGACCCAGCAGCGCATCAGGTGGTTCTGTAGCTGTTGAGTCAACTTTACACTTTAGACATTCTGCATGCCTGCGTCGAACATAGTGTTTTGTCAATAATGTTTGTTTTTTGACGTTCAATCCCAAACTAAACAAACCGCAGCTGATTATTCCTGGTATTGCCTATCCAACACAATTCTACAGCCACCCAGGTTTATAATATCCGATGAAACAGACAGCATCAGGGTGACATACTATTACATGTCTTATACTGAGATTAAGCTCTGATCTTATGGTGCTGAATATATGCAGTCATTATGAAGGGGCATTCATTATATGCATTTCTCTTTTGTTTTGTATCTTTCACAGTTTTTCAGTTGTGATCTTGATTGTGAACGTGTTGATGAGGTGAAAGTGGAATTGCAGTTGTTATGCTACGTGTATTTGGGAAAGACAGACCAAATATTTATAAATTCACACCAATCACTCTGTTGTGTTGCGACCGTTGTACTGTTATGACAACCTGTCTTTTATTGACGGTCAATGTTAGCGCTGATTGGTATACAGTTAAAATCTATTATGTTTTATATATTTCAAGGGAATATTCTTTATCATAACAGTGAAATGCAGTATTTTCGTACCAACACCGGTCCTTGGTAGGAATGTAAAGCTAATGAGTCGTAACAGCTGCATGACAGAGGGATTATAGTGACGGTGGTGAGATCGGAGCCTGTTCTTTATTTTATTATATATATATTTGAGCCACTTTATTTGAGATGTTTCTTTTGTATGTAATTGTTTCTTTTTTATATTGTTACTAAATGCTTTCTAATGCAATGTACAGTAGATGATAGCAACTAAATGAAGGTTGTAACAAAAGGATGGTTCGTCTTCCTCGCTGTGTTATGACATCATCAGTCTGCGCCTTAGACATTGACAACAAAATGTAATCATTAGTTAATATGGGAAATTGAATGATTTAGTTGGACAAAATAGGTGGAATAAAATCTTAAATGAATAATTATAAGAGATCTAAATATAATTGTACAAGAAACGTAAACATATTCATGGCTTTCAGAGTGATTTAAGATTGTGACTGTTGCCTCGGCAATTGGCAGTTCAAAATACTCTGTTTTGTATGGTCAAAAGTCCTCAACACGGTGTCTACCAAGAAGCTGAAGCCCTTGAATATACAGTATTTTCTACAGAAAGTACATGCAATTCATTGGTCTTTGGGTTCCCAAGGTACTGGCTTGAAATCCTAATTGTTGACTCATTTCTCAAAAGGACCAAATCGGGAAAAGATGTTCGAGGACCATCAGCCACACGAGAGATTTTGATTGTATATTAAAAGTCAAGAACGTTCTTTTGAGTCACCGTTCCAGTATATGTGGATGTGTTACTTTAGAACGCGAGGAATAAAACGTTTTCCGCTCGCTCCATCGTCCCGACACTTGACGTGCCTTTTTACAGTCTCCACTCACTCACAACGACGTATGTCCGGTCAAAGGGCCACAATTCAACCTCTGAGATGAATCCAACATGTGCTTTCAATCGAGACACTCCCCGCACCCAGCAGGCTTTTCTGTTCACATCCACTCAATTGTTCCTCCGCTAAATACTTCTGCATCTCTGTTACCCTGAACTTGATGTTGAAGTCCCAACGGCTGTGGTCATTCTTATCAGCGCTGTTAAAGTTATTTGGTGCAATTGCTCATGGCTACAAGCTGAATTCTATGTAAAGATCATGAAATTGTCTTTCCTCACCTGGTAATGCAAAAAGCTAAGCCTACTTTTGCCAACGTGAATGCAAATCGCTACAACTATGGACCAAGAAACCACTACTTATACTAACTTTCTTTTGAGGCAGCTTCTGACACAAATGTATATGTAAAATGTATTAGCCCTTTTGTAAACCAAAGTCAGTATTTTGGAAACAATACTCTTTTTAATAAAGTAGAATGCTATCAAATTGTGACGTCTCAGCTTTTTTGTAATGGGAAATCCAGTTACTTTTTCAGGAATATGCCCCATGTGCCCACGTATTGTCGAATTATCTTATTCTTCAAGACTTAAAATCAAAGTTAGATATGGTGCAGTGGTGGTCAGGTCACCCACTGCTTATTTCATGCCAACATGTTGTTAGCCTTTGGTATGGACACAGCGCCAACTACTTTATATGTCAAATCAAAATGTAGCCAGAGGAGCTCCAAGCAAACTGAAGCACAGCTGAGGCAGATCAGTGCAGTTGAATTGGGTTAAACAAAGATCGAGTTAGGTTATTTGAGTTGAAGTTAATAAAATGTGGCTGCGTATGTGGGATATAGAGCGTGATGAGCTCATTATGACTCTGGAGACTTATTTCAGAAGGTCCAAAGGAATGAAATGCCTCAAACAATATTATTCAATTTTACGGGAAACAACTATTCCATCATGAATAATTTAGTGTCACTTGTCACTTTACACTGAAACCTTTAATAGTCCAGGGCTGAATAATTATGCTGTGAAAAATGTAAAATATAAAAATACATAAAGCTGTACTTACATTGTTTTGTTATAAGTGATATTTTGTTTTCCTCACTTAGCACATAGTGAATTAAAAGCAGAATATTTTATAACACAATTAAAAAAAATTCAAGCATGTAGAATAAAAAGGTCTCGATCTCAATGGGTTCTCACCTGGTTAAGGAAAGGTTAATAAATAAATAATGTGAACGTTATTGATGTGCCAAAGCGTTTGAGAGAGCAAGGAACGAGACAGACAGATTTAAATATCTACTTCGACAAACAAGAATCTATAGTTAAATATTACTGCAAAAAATGTAAAAGAGTTTGCAACGTATAAAGAGAAGTGCTGCGTAACACTTCTGGAACAGGGTCTGTCACCTTTATAGATGAAGGTATAATAAAACCATGTGTAGCGAAATAAACTCTAGATTGATGAGTTTCATTTCAGGTAAAGCCATAACATCTCCAGGCAAGTGTCGGACCTTTCACACGAAAAGTTGTACAGAGCCCCTTTAAGTAAGTATTCAAAGTGAGTAGTTGTAAAATTGCTCATAATATCTTTTGAAATACCATGCTTTCAGTCTCTTGCTAAATGTTTTCATAACCGGAAATGACAGTTATATATTGGTTGCTAACGTTCTGACGTTGCTGCGTATGTGAATTGGCAGCGTATTGATTGGCACTAGTTGCTTGCACGGCTCCACAGAGAACATGCAGCGCTGTAAAGCTGTCTGCTCCAATAAAGCTGAACCTCGGAGATGGGATTCATTTCGTGGTACAAGTCTGCACCCTGACCCATCTGTGGATATGTCCGAGAACATGAGACCAGCTTTGGACCGGGACCAAGGGGTTTACAGGGCCATAGAAATGCGTTTGGGCCTTTTGAGCGCATTCAGAAATGATTATGGGATTTCTACTGGTGCTTGCTCAGCTGAGGCAGTGATTGAGGTGAAGTTGACAACTGGACTGAACCTGCTCGAATATGAATTTAGTGACACAGAGATCGGTCCAGTTCAGGGCTTTGGCAAACAAGTACAATTCTCTACGGGTTGATAACATTTTACAACGCTAATAAAATAAATGTCCAGCGGGGCGATTCAAACTAGAGCCAGACAAGACGGAGGAGGAAATGTTGATACAAATGGTGTCAGTTCAATAACGAAAGTCATATTACATTAAAGCAATGTTCTCCCTTTTGACTGGAGGCCAGTTGTAAATCAAATTAGATGTTGTAGTTCTTGGATAGCCAACAATTATGTGTTTGGAAAGTGAACATAATTTTGGGCAATATTAAACAAATTGCACCTGTCTGAATCACACAAACCATAATATCTTTTAGAAGCACACTAAAGACCAGACCCTCTTTAGCAAAGGTTAGGAAATAATGCGTTAATCTGAAACTGAGCCATGCATCTTCTATAGTTGCTTTGGAGTCATATTCATGACATCTAAAAGTAGTGAAGAACGACTGAGCTGCATCCACACCACAAGTTAAAATGCCTGTTTCTATCTACATGATGTATTAAAGTGCTGGAGAAAGTAGAAAAGACCCTTTTGACTCCTCTTGATAAGGAACATTCTGAAACCTCAAACTTAAAAACGTATTGAGAACCCAGGACCATCAACTCTAATGACTTACGTCAGTTAACATGAGCCAGTTGGAAGATAAATTGCTCGCTGGTTTGGTGCAGAGAGTTATGGGTAATCCACAGTGATTTCAGGCCCTTTACTGTACAATTGTGAAGGACTTGATATTAGGCCGACTCGTGAGCAGTAATGGGAAGCATGTTTCTGCAGCAGGACCGCGCTGTGTGGTACGTGTCAGTCACACGACTGTGAAGGATGTACGCCTCAGCCCATGCTGAGTTAGACTATAATACATACTACTACTACACGCTTTTGCAGTAATGTTCCTCCTCCTGTTTTATTTGATACATATAATTGAAAAGCGGAAACAATTAATAGTTTTTTGTCCATTATTAACAAAAACATGTTCAGAACTCATTAATAAAGTGTCTACTACTATTCTGCTAATATCTAGTGTTTCCAAATGTTCATAAGATTTTACATACTGACAAAGCAAAAACTGATGTCTTAACTTCAGCCTCATGTAGTTGTTTCTTTATTGAATCAAATCAAAATTAGTTTTGATTTGATTTGATGGTAAAAAAAATGTACCGCTTCACTGACTTTACAGTCTGTGTTTTTATAGCAGATTTTCATGCCACGGCCGAATGCCCTCATCACTCACATGTGTTTGAATGTGACCCTCTGGCAGAGCACTGACCCCCTCCATCTGTGCACCCCGCGGCCCCCTGCAGAGGGCCCTGCACAAACACCACCACAGAACATCCATTAGTTCATCTAAATGCAAATGTGGGATAGATTTTGGGCAGAGGATGGAGAGGTCAAGACAGAACCACATATATCCCATAAAGCATCTCTTTCAGGATGAACAGCATGACGAGGCTGGACATTCATTGGACATAAGTGATATTAATGATGTTAATGATGTAAACATGCCCTTTTTTGATTGAATATATGTTGTTTTATTATGACTCAGTGTTTTATGTTGTACCTTAAGGCCGAGACAAGTTCCTATGTTTGTGAATTTTGTTCATTGACAATGGCAATAAACTCTTTCTGATTCTGATTCTGATTCTGAATATGAATGCATTAATAAACCTAAAATAACTGCCTCTCTAAATGCCTCTGACTTTGCCTTGTCCCGTTATCACATCCAAAAAGAGCCAGCTTGGACAGTTCAAACATCTTTTAGCGAAATAAGAACTAGCAGAACACACATTTTCCTCATTTTAGTGTCACATTTCTTTCCATATTTGGGTTGCAGATACAGAATCAGTATTGTAATGGAGGAATGACAAGAGGGGGGACGCAGAGGGCACATGTGGAGGCGATCATTCATGGCTCATTACGCCAGACGTCACACACAAAGACTGGCTCTGATCCACATGTGTTGAGTCCAGTCTGAGCCCGGTGCTGCTGCTCGACAACCAGACAAGCTCCATACTCAGGGACAGTTCACGATGATACAGGCGATGTGACATACTGCGGCAGTACAATGAAACGACTATCAAGCTGTGTTTGATTTCATGTGTGGGGAGAACAGACAAATACTCCTCAAAGAAAACACATCGTAGCCAAGTGATAAGAGGATGGCCAATAGCAAAACAAATCAATCATATTCACAGTCCTGTCTTCAAACTTGCATGTATCTGCATATATATCTGGGTTAAGGGATGAGGCAAAGTAAAATGAAACACAAAACCGCAGAAATTTAATTTTATAGAATTTTTCTGTGAAAGTCAAGTTTTACCTTCCATATGAAATTTTGCATGCCTTCAAGTACACCTCAGAATTTGGACTTTTGAGTACCACCAGATTTAAACCAGGGATAAAACTGGAGTATTCCAGGTCGAAATTATGGCCAAATCTGGTCTCAAATATGAATCATAAACTATTGCTGCGCACTTTATAACAAGGAAGGACACAAAGGAAGACAGAATTATGGATTAACTTGACTCAAATTAAATAAAATAAACGTTGGAATTGCAAAGGAGTCCGCACCAGAAAAACTTTGACGTTGACAATATACATATATAATATATTACACAAGATAATTTCTCTATTTCTCTAGTTATTTAAATGTATTTATTATGAAGTTATCATTATTGGTGAATCACTCTAAAATCAGACCAAATTGAACTAAATTAAATAAGACAGGAACAAGTTTAGCATTTCAATACATCTTCAGTCTATGGAACTCTATGTGTAAATATATGAAAAATCCAAAGATTTATTGAACTATGTGGCCTAACAAGGAAACTGAAGACTTTAATTTTTCAGTCTCATGAACCACAGAGTCTGCACACAAAGCACATTATAATTCACTTTCTGGACAACACCACGGAGTTACAGGCACTGCTTTTGCTCAAAGATTTCCTTGTTTAGTCTTCACTCATTTAATGTGTCATTTTGGACCTTTGTGGCACGTACATGGTTTGGTGAACCTTGGATCTCGTCTGAGGGCCTCGAGGAAGCTCTCCATCACAGCACCGCATAAACAATGTCTACACTTATTCTTTTATTTAGTATATATATTGTCTTACTCCACTTTTTCATGTGGTCAGTCTGTTTATATTTAATGTAATGCAAATACCATTAAGTGCATACTTTTATATTTGGAGGCGCTAGAGCTTAGACAATATGACGAATCAGGAGAATGAATGCTTGTCTGTATACGTTTGTAATTGCTGGTCTCTTTATGTAGGCTTGGGGCTGACTTGTGACCCTTGTGGCGGGATTGAAATAACTGTATATATAAGTATTTTCACAATGCAAACTTTCTATTGTGCGGTCCTATATGTGGCTGTGATTCCAATGTAAACAAGTGATAATGTTACCTAATGTGTCAGTTTAAGTCAAAGAAGAAGTGAAGTAACGACAGGAAGCGTCTCCACTGCCCTTTCCATAAAGCGTTGGCTCGTAAAAAACAAGATCTTTCAAAGTGTTGTTGTACTTAATTGGATTGGACAGTTACTGGACTGACCCACCATGGGACACGGTTTAGTCATGTAAAGGGGGTGAATAAGTAATGAGTTTTTCTTTCTCCTCTCTTCTCTTTAAAAAGGGATAAAAGGATTAATTTCGTAAATGTGATGGTCAGTTGAGTGTAGCACCGTTGACTTGAACACAGAGATACCTTTGGATGTAACATTTATCTGTTAAATAAAATGTCAAACCTTTTTTAACTTTTCATTCAAAGAGGAATCTTGCTCAGGATAGTTTTTAATATATTCCGGTTGTCGTTTGTGGTCAGTTATGAGTCAGTTTAGGCAAATAACCTGCTTTCCAATATGCGAGAATTACATCTAGATGCCTTTCTCTACTTAGCCAAAGGGTTACTTGCAATTAGAGCAGGGCAGTTGATGGAACTATTATTAAGATCGATTCAGTCAATTCTAATCGTCATTGAATTTGGAGGTGGAAATTTTACCATATTTTTGCGTTGAATAGCATTTAATGTTTAGAAAATGTATATTGAACGCTTTTTAAAAATAGAATGGAATTAAAATATGTGATTGATCAATACAGTACGAGGAGAGAAAACATGAAAAAAATCATCTTGCACAGCCATACTTGAAAGTACATTGAGCTTCTGTAGCTCATAGTGTCCCAAAGGGTGGGCAAAGTCTGCTAGCTCCCAGCTCTGCGTAGGTCAATAATGTTGACATTAAAGAAGAAACACCTCCTTACAAGGCCTCTATGTAATCTGACTATAAATAAAGACTGCATTTTCTCTTGTTTTTTAGCCTTAACCTCATGTCAAGAGCAGAAAATGTCTCATGACTGATGACTTGACAGCTTTATATTGTTGGCATTAAAGTGAATTACATGGACGTTTTACTCCATGGCTGAGCTGGCGACATTTGATCCATAAGGTGGAAATCCCGGTCTTAAAAATAAAAGACATGGCCATTAAACAGTTGGACAAACACAACAGAAAATAGTCTTTGTTTAATTGTAGCAGACTATAACTCCATATATTTCATGGTGTTTTGAAAAGACTAATAAAAATGCACAGCAGCACAGGCAGAATTGAACTTTGACTGCCCCCTGTGGTGAGACGTGATTTGACCGTGTTATGCCATAAAGTTCAGAGGTCGTGGAGGTAGCTTGGGTGGTATGGTTGGGTTTTCCCGTACACACTCGTCCTGGGGGAGCCATGGGGAGACTTAATATAGATGTGAACGAGGACAGGCTTGTATAGATCTGTTTGAGCCACAGATTATTCCCCTGTGGACGGTGTGTGCGCTGGGAACCAGCCGCGGACATGTGTGATGAATGGACTGATACAGCAACAATAGTGGGCACGTATGGACGAGAGATAGAGATCAGACAACTTGTTTCCAAAGACATAAACTCTACAATACCATAGTAATCAGTGAGAGCAATTTGACACATTCAATGATTTATGAGAACGTATGTGTTTGTTATGTTTTCAGAGGGAAACGCTCTGATCACGTTCACTATTTTGAGAAAGTGAACAAAAATCCTTCTTCAAGTGACTTGAGTGTTTGGCTAAACTGAGAATTTCACCAATGATTCAATGTCTAACGAGTTTAAATGTACACTATGTAACTTTTCTGCTTATCTTGAGATGCATTTACTTTGCCTGGAATGTCCAACAGTATGGCATTAAACGTATCTGTCTAGTGCTGCCAGTGATGTAATGGTTTGAGGCGTTGCACATTTGGTTGTTACCACCTTGCCGTTTTGGGTTTGCTTTCCAGCTTTGAACATTTGCCGAATGTCCCTACTCTCGCTCCCATAATTTTTACGCTACCGCTGTCCTGTTTAATTAAGTCTTTGTGGCAGAAAATAATTGTTTTAAACTAAAAGGCAATCAGGCCTTATAGGTGTTTTTATTTATTGCTTAAAAAAACCTTGTTGTACATGTATTCTTGAGGTGAGAGGCCTCGCTACTCCACAGGTCTGACCTGTAACTGTAATAGTGTCACCTGCTTGTCTGATGTAGTTACATCATGACAAGTTTTTATTTCAATTTTTATTTCAATTTAGTTTTAAATAATTAAGCTTTAAAAGTAGGGTATGTAAAGCTTTTTTGTCCTGTCGTGTGAAGCACTTTGAAACTTGCCTTGCCTTAATCTGGCTTGCCTTCACTCAGTTTGCTAATTCTCCAGTTCCGTAAAAATATGTCTCTGACAGCCTGCTCTACTAGAGACCTAACACTGATTAATGATGATTGGCAGCATGTTCTGGGGTTTAAGGATTGTAGAAAGGATTAAGGTTTTTTTCCAATTTGCCAACGAGATCATTCTTACTGGATGAGAATAAAAACACAAAAAGACAACAAAAAACAAAAAATGTATAAATATTTTTGTAATTAAAAAACAAATCAACTTCACAATGGCTGTCAGTAAAATTAAGGAACCGTGTATAGCCTGCGCTCTATGAACTACAATCACAACTGATCCTGTGTTGCAGAGCCTTCACCTGCAGATAGAGGGCATGTACAACTGTTTCAGAGGCGGCACTAGCATCGAGTCAGAGTTGGCTGGGTTTAGCAAGAGGGTAGAGCTGCACACGCTGTGTGGAGGTGAGGTTCGCTGCCGTTGGCTGCTGAGTAGAACTCCACTCCGTCACATTCAGTGGCAAAAGAATAAATAAATGTTTTTTTAAAAACTGGAATAATTTATTAATTTACAATAGCTACATGGTTAAATTGGGTAAAGTTGGTTAGGGGTTGGATTAGGGTTAAACCAAACATAATGTGATGCTCGTGGAGCTCCACTTAACATGGCGCTGCCCGTCGGCTATCGGGTTTAGGTAGGTTTAAACCAACTGGATTTCAGCTTTGAAACTGGCAACCCAAATGAAAGATGCACGAGGCTCATTCTGCTTTCTGATTGGATAATCATCTTGAGAACCAAAATTATAAACATAAACAACGTGGACATCATGTCCAACTTTTACCTTGTATCTGGCAACACAGAAAGGTAATTTACATACCCTAACCTTTATATGTTGTGGATAATCCTGTGAGATTAAAATCATTAATAGAACACTTAAAACAATGCAGATTAATAAATAATCAAAAACACAGGACGTAAACTGTATTTATCAGGCGATCTCTCAGTTATTGTATGTTGGAGGGGGTGCAGATGAAGTACAGTGACCCAGAGGGGATTTTTAGGACCACATGAGACCACTAAACCAAAATAAGTCCTGGTGCTTTCCCCAATGCTTCAGTTGTACCTCACTCTTCACTATAGACAATTAGTCGCCAATACACTGTTGCTACATCCGCAATGTGTGCTGGCTGTTAAAGCGAGACGGAGACAGGATTAAAAACACTCCCTTTGATTAATCTGACATTGAACAAGCCCCATTGGGAATTATGAATGTAAATCTGAATGAAAAATGATGTGACTAAAACTTGTATTTGGAAAAAAATCTTAGCGCAATATTAAGCATGTGCTGAGAGAATAAACAGTCAACTTCAGTCTGAATTGTGTACTGTATTGGATCATCCTCATGTGTCCTATCAATCATGGAAGATGGGACAAACATATTAATGTAAATCTATATAATCTTTATTCAGACCAGTCAGAAGAATCTTTAGAGTTTGGATTGAGGCCCAAGAGAAACACTAGTAATTCTGAGAAGATAAAAAAAATCTTCATATTGTTTTATTGCTTTACAATTTGGACATATGTGATCAATAAACTTTTGAGTTTTCAGATGCATTTATATTAAATTTAAAGAATGAATGTGAATTATTAGGAAAGGTTTCAAGGGTCATCTGGACACTGTTTTTAGGAATCAAGACGTTCGACTTTCGACTACCCGAAGGTCATCTTGATTTCAAACATTTGTCTCCAGATGACAACCTTTGAAAATCTTTCCTTACACGGACTGCTCCTGGACAAATTAGGGATTTCATCAACTCTTTTTCAAGAACGTGAATGAGAATAAAATCTATCCCGCTCTAATAAAGATAAATTATGCCTCTCACTTGTGTCGGCTGTGCTTCCCCGGACAATTATTCAGTGATTTGTGTCTTTCCATCTCAAGTCTTCAGACAGTGACCTCGGTTTGTCTTGCATGTTCTTTGCACATATGACAGGGGCATTTAGCCATCTGCTGGCTGTGTGCCCAGACCAGAGCTTCTCCATAGACACCGCAGTCAAAGGGACAATTGTTAGCGCCGCATTTTTATCTCCTCCACCGGGGGCAGAGTGCGGCAGACTGGTGTTAAAAAGCCATTAGTCTTGATTAGCCGTCTTTGTACTTCTGCATGTTGTTGCCGTATGGTCTGGCAGCCTGCACTTGTAGAAGCTAACAAGACCCTGAATCAAAAGTCAACAGCCTTAGACTGCTACTATACAATGTCATTACATGTAAGTTAAAGGTTAAACGGACTGAGGTGGGCTGAAAACGCTGGGATAATTTGTCAGTGTCTAAAATTGTACCCAATGAGAAAATGCATGTGAATAAAATCAGTAAAGCAATATCAGTGTTGAAAGATATTTCCCATAAATCATATACATTCTTACATGATGCATTCATAAGAAGTAGTCAATTATTAGCTTATTAAATCATCTATAAATTTTGAAAAGAAAATATCACTCAATTGAGAAATGTTTGTTTTACTTTAACTCACAAAAATTTGAGCCAAAGTAACTATGATCCTCTGACATGGGGCTTGTAACTGCACTGTGAAGGAGGCCAACTCAAACTTATGTTAACAAGATTATTTTGACAAAATTCAACATCTTTTATGTGTGCTTTTTTGGTCAATGTAATATGAAGAAGTCCAGTTTGACATAATTGTTAAATAAACCTTCACAGTGGAGCAGGAGATTCGTCCCATGGGGCAGGCGGTAGCAAGTGGTAAATGTCTTCTTTATTTTACAGAGAAATGTTTATTGTTGCAACTGCAAAATAAAATAACTCTATCTCACAATGCTTATGATTTAGTGTCCTTTTAAAAAAGATCTAAACATGAACCAAGGACTGCCTTTCTCACAACAAAATATGCAAATAGAATCATTTACCCCTCTGAATGTAAAAAAAAGTCAAAGATGATCAATATGCGACGAGTTGGCCACTGTCCAGGGTGTACCCCGCCTAAGGCCCAAAGGCACTGGGATAGGCTCCAGTCACCCGCGACCCCTAATGGGAACAAGCGGTAGAAAATGAATGAATGAATGATCAATATGTGGCTACTCATCCCACTGTCCTCTGCAAATATTTTTTTAGCAGTCACAGATGCATGTAAATGGAAGAGAACTCTGTTAGGAAAGGACATGGTGGAGAAAAAAAGGAAAGACACATCGTCTGGTGTAACAACGATAATTGTTCATATTTTAGTAGTCTTAAAAAAAAGGAAAGTGGTGCCACTTATTTTTCGCGACCAAAACACAGCTGTGCGGATATCAAAAGATGAACATTCAAGATTGTGAAAGTGTGTGTGTGTTTAATAACAAATTAAAGCCACTCGTCCCCTCTGACCTCTTGTTCACATCTGCTCAGTGATTGCGGGAGATTGCTTATATTTAGTGAAAACAAATCTAAACTTATCACAATTGTGATCTATGGCCAACACTTTGCCTCTGTTTGGACAGTCTCCTACCTCCCTCTAACTCAATAACCAACTGGCTTTTGCAGCACTTCCTCTGCTCATTTAGTCCAGATGACATCGGACATTAGTGAAGGAGTTGATCCCTTGTGGAAAATGTGGAATTACACTGTCAGAGATAAAGCTTTTAGCATGTTGCTACCTATAAGTGATGACAATGCAACACATATGGGTGTGTCTAATGGCTATGTTTGGCTAAAAGGATATCAATAGCCTGCAGTGTTTATTATAGGGCCTTTAATCATCTGTAGGTCAGTGGTCTGAGACCTAAACCCGGAGGTGAGTTTATTTGGACATGCATGGATAAGTGCATTAATGTGAGGTGAAATCAGCTTAACACACGCTGGAGGTGTCAAGAGTTTACATTCATGGGGCCATGAGTAAAGTATGTGACACATCTATGTAAAATAAAGACATAAATTAGTGGCGCCTGAGAGGAGTGAAAGAAAGGTCTGAGGATCAGCTGCATCTTATTTCACATTAGACCAATTTAAAGAGCGTTAATAACAGTGCTGAGGCAATGCTATGGAAAATACATTATATACTGCATTATATGCATAGCGTATTGTAAATCACCACTGGTACGATACACTGAACTGAAGTCACTTTACCTGCTACTGTATTTATTCATAAAAAGATTTTACTCTATTTGCACAGGTTTGTGCTTATTATTTAAGTCTATTTAAGTCTTTAAGTCTAGTCCTGCATTGCAACAATGAAATGTCCCCACTGTGGGACAAACAAAGGTTCACTAATCTTATTATTCATATTCATCATTTGGAGCAATATTTACCAAGAACATTATTTGCTCCACCAAGTATAATTATTGCATCTGTAAGTTGGCCAGGTCAGTTTCTACGAGTTTTGCTAATGCATTGCCCTGGTGGTCGAGGGAAATAATTGTGGGATTGTGGAATAGTATCCACTCCTGAACTCATTTCAACAAATTAAATAACGGCAAGTAATCATTAGTGCCAGTGCAGATGATGGCGCAGTTCTACACGGCCATCATTGAGTGCATCCTCACCTCCTCCATCACCGTGTGGTACGCTGGAGCCACAGCCAGGGACAAACAGAGACTACAGCGCATTGTGCGTTCTGCTGAGAAGGTGATCGGCTGCAGACTTCCATCTCTGCTCTGCAGACCTGTACGTCTCCAGGGCTCTGGGATGAGCAGGTCGGATCACAGCTGACCCTTCTCACCCTGGACATGGTCTATTTGAACCACTCCCCTCAGGCAGGAGGCTACGGTCCATCCGGACCAGAACCTCCCGCCACAAGAATAGTTTCTTTCCCTCTGCTGTTGGACTCATGAACACTTCTTAGCACCTGCCACTTTAACTACACTATTCATCACTCACTGCACTGTCACTTTGACAGTACATTTAACTGCAATCTTGTGTACATAGTAATGCCTATTTTTATTTTTACTTATACTATAGTAATTTTAAATTGTTTCTTAATGCATGCCCTTTTGATTGAATATATGTTGTTTTTTATTATTGATCAGTGATTTATGTTGCACCTTTAAGGCCGAGACAAGTTCCTATGTTTGTGAATTTTGTTCATTGACAATGACAATAAACTCTTTCTGATTCTGATTCTGATTCTGATTGTTGTTGTTATATTGAGCCTTTGGTTACAAAGAAAAAAAAGAAAAAAAATTGGAACTTCAAATGATTAAAATTTATGGATTTGAACACGTTTTGACAGATTCAATTTTTGTTGTTGTAAATATGTTTCTCATTACAAGGTGAGCAGACATCTCACAAGAATCCACTTCACAATTCCTCCCTTAGCACATGTTATTATATTAGGAATGCGACACCAGTCTGTGTCGTAGGTGCCACTAGTTTGTCTTCATGGAGTTTAATGCCATACTGAGTAACATCTAATCAAAACAATTACATCTCCATGGAGGAAAGCAAATGCCACACCCTCCACCAGAAAAGTTGTGATTTGCACTTTTCAAACCTCAATTTTATTATGAACATATCTAGTACCAACAAACTGCATTTTGTCCACACCCACAGTTGGGAAAATATGCAATGACTATTAACTTACCTCAGATCTATTTATGACCATTTATCTACAAACCAGTTAAAGTGGCATTTATAAATAAGTTTTGTATTGGTCCATTGTGTGGCCGACAGGGAGTGTTTACCTGCTGTTTACGACAAACCTGGAATCCCCCTTCTCCACAACAAAAGGTGGACGTGCAGAGGTGGATGGCCCGGGCTCTGAATGCTTCTCTGATATGTGTGGGTGTGTCCTGCCCCTCTGTCCCTGTCCCGGGGCGGAGAGAGGGCGCTCTTTGAGGAAACTGTGGCGTCGCGGCTCGGAGGTGACAGCGGGAGACAGGAACAGGCACAAACACAGGAACCCTCCATTCTGAGAGAGAGAGGTGCAGCTTGAGAACTGAAGGCACCCAAATCAGGAAGTCAAATGTCCTCTGTTGTCAAGGCTGCAAGGACCAAAACTGTGTTGTGTTGTGTGGTGCGAATCCCACCTCGTAACCACAAATAATCCAACAACACAGGATCAAAATGTAAAGCCCAACCGTGAACAGTATATTTTTAGGCAAAAGAAATAGACCAAAATAAAAGCATGTTCTATTGCACCAAAATGTTTGAAAACAGTTTTCTTAGTGTGAGCGGGCTTGAATCTTCACAAAACTGACTCTTATTTGGCCTGGTGGAGCCTCCTCCAGCATGTTTCCATGGAAATGTTGTTCCTTTGGCTGTTATAAGGCATAACTTTCCAACTCCAACAATAACACAGTGTCACTTTAAGCTTGACTTGTTGATTTATAATTATTTTTATTTATCTATACAATGTATATTTAAAGTTGCATCAACTTTTTTCTATTTTGGTAAAGAAAAAAAATAATCTAATTTTATCTACTGCAAACTTACATGACACAACCATGTGAGTCACGATGAGAGCTGATTGGCCTTGCAAGGTGGTCCACCCTGCTTCCCATTCCCATCTGTAAAAGCTGTTCTAAAGCTGTGCTAGTGACAAAAGAATCTATGCATGTGAATACTAGTGATGTACCAAAGGGTTTGTGAGAGCTGGGAAGGCCAATTCATGCCTTTTACCGTCTTTTTTACTGTCAAAGCAAACACAAGGAACATTGAAACTGCCATGAATTGGATCATTAGCCCTGGCAGATATATATTAAATGTTGACCAAGCTTAATTACCACTGCCTTACAACATAACATTACTAATTCGAAATGTGTCTTATGGATATCTTTAATACAGAACTCCTTTTGTGCAACTGTGCTTAGGACTAACACAAAAAGTAGGCTCCTACCTTGTAACCTTGTGGCTTTATACATACTAGATTTGTTCTTAAATAAGTGAGTTTTGGTTGGCAGCTACTGATTGCTAAAGTTGGGTGTTGGCTCCTGCAAAATCAATAGACCTTCAAATTGTAACGAAGAGGCCAACATTCTGTCTGAATCACTATTAAACTGCTGCTTTATATATTTGATAAGCAGCTAATGCATAATACAAACGCCAGACGCAGACTTTTGCAACGCATCTCATTTCTGAATCTCCCTCCCACAGCTTTAACACAGTGTCTGTTAGCTTACTGAGGTCAACAGGCCTCCAATAGCTCTGACAATGAAATACTGCAGTTGTATTTTTTAGTAATTACAACACTCAGTTTAAATGAGCCACGGCCGATTTCTGCTGAATTCATCGCTCACTTGGCTTTATGGGGAGTGCACACATTTGTCATATAAGCAGTTAATATATTACCTTGATAGGTTTGGTCCTATAGATGTCGTTTTTATCCTGTTGGAAAATTAATATCTGATGAGGTCTTTTTTTTTCTTCTTTTTTTTTTGCACAAAGGCTCAAACTGTAGTTGCCAAGTTTTACAAATGCCTCTTTTAAGCGTCCAGTGGCATTTTGTCTGTAATGACTGTAATGGACTGGTGCATATTTTCCCTTACGTTGGCTGCGGATCAGAGAGGACAGTCAGAACAGTGCGCTCGAACTCACCAATGCCAAAAGTGAACTTATTTTGCACCGATACAGAACAAAACATGGCAAAACCAAGACAAATAAAAGCAGAGAGGCCAGAAGTGGTTCTGTCACGCACAACCTGTTGGCAAATGTTGAGCACTCAAAATGTGTTCAGTATGAAGTGTTACAAAAGGTTATTGTGCATTAGCTCCTTTTACACCAGAGCTATTTCTGTTAAACTGGGTGGAAAAGTAAACTTCAAGATCAATCATCAATAATAATGTGAGAGGATGCAGTAGGTTTCAGTTTCTTCTCAGTCTCAATAAAACATAAACAACAAAAACATACACAAAACAAACAGACCTATGCAAAGTAGAAAAAAAACTAAATAAAATACAAAATAAATTTAAAAAACGAGCTGAAAGAACAAAATTAGAAAGTAATAGGCTGGTCTCCAAGGGAATGGGGGGGTTAAAGCATATTATGGCAAAAATATAAGTCCAATGTTGTCCATTGTTTATTGAATTTGTCTATTTAGAAAGATTTATACCATATTTAGCTGGCAATTTGGCATATTGAGTGATCACAAATGTTGATTGGATTTTATTGTTTCTAAATGAAAGAAAAAGGGGTTTCAATACTAATTTCATGAGCATACCCAAGACAGACTTTGAATTAGTACCATAGTCTGAAATCTGCTCTGAAATGCTTTTGTTGATAGAGGACTGGCTGTGAAACTCTCAACTAAAATGACCCAGCTATTCATTGACTATTGGAAAATATTCAATCTCGATTTGATTCAACATTCGATAAATTGCATAGCCTTACCTGATGAAGAGTTTTCCATCTCGTACATATAGTCACAACAATGATAGAACTGGAGTTGTCCTTGTAAAGACTGCACATGATTCAAGACTTAGCAAGAGATGGAAAATAACAGCATTACCTCAAACAGGTCCGTAAATACATCCAACCATTATTGACATTTTACTATTTGGACTTAACGTAATCAAGCTGTTCTACTTCTTGTTGTTGTCGTCGTCGTCGTCGTCGTCGTCGTCGTCATCGTCGCGTCGTCGTCGTTGTTGTTAATCATCTGGTGCATCTTGTTTATGGCTCACTCTAAAACCTGTCTGAAAACATTACACTAGTGACATGTATTATTACTATACATTCAAAGTTACAACAGTAAACACAATGCAGCCCATAAACTGTCATAATTGAGTTGTAAACCTGCCCGTTACTGATTCACTAAACACATCCTGTTCTCATTGTGCCGTACCTCTATAGCTCCCACTGTAATGATGAAGTACTATTATCTACAGCAGGAGAACCCCACCCCAGACCCCCTTAAGCAGCCCTTTCACTGCTATTGTTGGATATTGATTGCTTTGACCTTGAGGAAATCCCCTGCAGAGTTAATACGGAGTCTGTCAGTCTGATGAGCTAACGCCAACCTAAACACAGCTAATTAGACAATCACCTGCCCCGGGCCCAAAGTGACAACTGCTTGTTCTCACCTTCATGCTGTTTGGGCTTGGGAAGACCACTGGGGGGCACACTGGCGCAGAATGTTGGGAGCAGACAGGTCTTCCTCTCTCTGTCCTGGTTATTGGTCTCTTGGGCTGCGTTTTAAAGGGAACCCCCTGCAGAGAAGTGAACTGTTTTCAAACAAATGTGGAGCCAAAAAGGGTTTATCTATAGGACGAGTGTGAGAACAGGTCATGCAGTTTGGCCTTACAGGGGTGTGAGCTTTGACACGTTTGACACTATGGAAAAGTAACAATGGTGTTGAAAAATGACTTACTCCTTGAGCCATATTCAAAAAATAAGTGATTCTAAAGGTAGTTATTTTTAAAAATATTTTATACTGTGTCTCTTGTTTAGTGTAGATGTGTAAATGTTTTAGACTGTGTGCTGCAAATTTTGCACTTTGCAGGACAGGTTAATAAATATCAACAAGAAATTCATGAGCTACAAGCACGGATATTTGCTTTGGAATCTGAAAAAAGACTCCAAGATAAAATACCAGTGTCATCCAATGGTAAGAAGTCCACATTTTCTACAAGAAAAACAGCTACTTTCAACCTAAACCGGACTGACTCTGTGTCGTTCCCAAAACTTTCTAAAGACTAAGCCTGGCACAATCTCGGTACAAAGCCTAAGCAATACAAAGATAATGTAACGCCACCTAAAATACAGCTTACAAACAAAACAAAGGAAAAATGGGAGACATGACGTGGCAAAAAGGCAGACAGTGACAGAGCGAGAATCTGTGCCAAACGTCAAGGTCGTCTTGATTGGGGATGGTGCGATAAGTCACGTGATGCATGAAAAAATGAAAACACATTCTTTTCCCAGCGCCACAATCACTGAGATTACGTCACGCATTTCCTGATGTTTTGGCCACATATAAAGGAGTTAAACAGCTGATTGTGCACGTGGGTGCAGTGGACATACGACGCGAAGAGACTGAAGTTTTGAAAAGAGACTTCTTGGAGTTATTCGACGTGCTTGATAAAATGGAAATTAAAGCATTCATAAGTGGACCACTTCTGTCCAAAGTGTGTGCACTACATTGAGAACTTCTATCTATTCTGTAAACGAGAGGACCTGTTTAAGAGAAAATGGCCCACACCTATGCAGAGGTGGAGTGAGGGTGCTGATAGAGAAACCTGCTCCATGTACTGAGGCATTGGACTGGGCCTGGACGGGCTGGGCCTGGACAGGGTCCTGAGCAGATAGTTAGAGAAGAGAGGAATGAGAGAAGAATTCCTGCTCCATCAGAGACCGAGCCAATGTTTCAGCATCAGCAGCACCACAACCACACTCTCCATCAAAGGATTTATTAGCAGCCGCTCCACCACCACCAGCAAAGGATTCAACTGCAGCTGCTCCACGATCACCTCCACCACTTACAGTTAAGGACTCACCAGCAGCATTACCACAACAATCTTCACCACGGCCAGCACAGGAGTCATTTCAGTTCTTTCCCGCAAGGTCCTCATCAAAGGCCTTGGACCCATCTGTGCCAAGCCCTCAGAGCAGCCCTGGATCCCCCCTGCAACATCTACTCCCCCTACAGATTCCTCACTCTCCTTTCCATCTCCACTATCCCCCAGGGGCCTTCCCAGCCATCTTTAATATCTGATCAAATCAGGCATTAAGATGGCTCCACTCACGCCCAATATAATAAGATCAAGAGTTCTAACTGATGAACTCTCCCCTGACTGCTGCTAGACACACAGAAACTCCACCTAAACCCCCCCGCCTTTCACCTGGTCCCAAACTCTCACCGGCTCCCGCTACACCAGCAAAAGCCCCCCCACCAATACCCCCTCGCCTTTCACCTGGTATCTCCCATAGCTAGGGTGCACTGGGTCTCACCGTTGCCAGGACTTATAGTCATAATAAAAATCATACCAACCCGGGGCCCTGTGTAAAAACTGCATCCCCTAGTTCTATTTCTGTAGTCACATCACAAAGATGGGAAAACAAAATGCGAGTCAGACTGCCCAATCTGAGAAATTTGATTCATATTCCCTGCAAAAAGATAACGCCCAGTCCCACTGAAACTAGTCTGAATACTTGCTGTGCTAAATGTCAGATCCTTATGTAACAAATCATAATTAATAATTGTATTTCTTCTTATAATCTTGATTTTATGTTTTTAACTGAAACATGGCCCGACTAAAAACACAGGAAATTTAGTTCCAATAGAGTCTGCTCCACCCAACTTTAAGTTTGAATCTGAAACACGAGAAAACAAAAAGGGAGGAGGTGTGTGTGCTTTTGTTCGAGATGAAATTGTTACCCACAGGTTGTCCTTTGGGTGTTTTTCAACATTTGAGTACGTTTCCTTTCAAATTGAGCTAAAACAGTCTCCATCCATTCTCTTTATTGTTTTATACAAGACTCCCCAGCACTGGGATTGATGATTTTACTGAGATGCTTTCAGTTGTATGCACAGACTTTGATGGTTTGGTCGTAACAGGTAATTTCAACATTCATGTTGAAAATATCTGTGACAGAAACACTAAAAAAGCTTCATGCTGTCCTTGAAACTTTCGGTCTTACTCAGCACGTGAGTGGCCCCACCCTCAGCAGAGGGCATACTCTAGATCTCCTAATTCAAAAAGGTGTTAATATTTTAAACGTCAATGTGGTCGATGTTGCTCTGTCTGGTCACTTCTGTGTCTTCTTTGTCTGTGTCTGTTTTTCCCAAACCACCAGCTGGTCCTGCAGTTGTTCGGAGGAGACACATAAATGACAGCACAGAGGAAAACTGTTTATGGAAATGATAAACTTTGAAAATGTCTCATGTTCTAATGTAAAATGATTTTGTTGAACTCTGTTACATCTAGTGTTTTGAATGTTCTCGACACCATTGCCCCCCATTGATCGTCACCAGTCTGAGTTCATCTACATGCTGCCTCGATGTCTTCCCCACCAGATTTGTAAAGTCTGTGCTGAACAGTTTGTTAGCACCACTCACTCACATAGTTAACATATCGCTTCAATCTGGAACATTCTCAATGAAAACTGCAGTCACAAAGCCTCTCCTAAAGAAGAGCAGTCGTGATGCCGCAGTACTGAATAATTACCGGCCCATCTCTAATCTGCCATTTTGGGGCAAAATCCTTGAAAAGGTTGTTTACCAACAGCTCACTGATTTCCTCTTAATAAAAAAAATAATTTGATGTTTTCCAGTCAGGTTTTAACCTCATCACAGCACAGAAACTGCTCTTGTCAAGGTGACAAATGACATCCGCCTGAACACTGACGCGGGCAAAACCTCAGTCTTAATTCTGTTAGATCTGAGTGCTGCTTTTGACACTGTCGATCATGGGGTCCTCTTACAGAGACTAGAGGACTGGGTGGGCATCAATGGCACTGCCCTAAACTGGTTAAAGTCCTATCTGGAAGACAGGAAGTACTGTGTTGAAATTGGTAACTGTGTCTCAGACCCCTGACCTGTGGGGTTCCCCAAGGGTCAATCCTGGGACCCCTTCTGTTCAACCTCTACATACTGCCATTACGTCAGTTGATACGCAGTGAAAATGTGTCCTATCACAATTATGCAGACGACACTCAGATCTATGTTTCACTGACGGCAGGTGAATATGGACCAGTGGATTCACTCTGTCACTGCATCCAACAGATCAGTGTGTGGATGCAAAGCAACTTTCGCCAGCTGAAGTCAGACAAGACTGAAATCATCGTCTTTGGCCGACAGAAACAAAGAGAAAGTGTTAACAGTCACCTCCAGAGTCTAAAACCTACAAATCAAGTTAGAAATCTGGGGGTAATAAAGGACTCAGACTTGAACTTTAACAGCCAAGTCAAGTCAATAACATCAGCAGCTTTTTACCATCTAAAAAACATTGCCAAAATCCAAAGTAGAGTGTCTAAACCAGACTTGGAGAGACTTATCCATGCGTTTGTCTCAAGTAGATTAGACAACTGTAACGGCCTGCTCACTGGCCTCTCCAAACGAGCTGTAAAACAGCTGCAGTACATCCAGAACGCAGCGCTGCTCGGGTCCTGACTAGAACCAGGAAGTACAATCACATTAGTCCTGTGCTCAGGTCTCTGCACTGGCTCCCTGTGGCTCAAAGAATAGACTTTAAAGCAGCTCTGCTTGTATTCAAGTCTCTTCATGGCCTAGCACCAAAGTACATCTCGGACATGTTAGTGCCATATGAACCATCTCGGACTCTGAGGACCTCAGGGACCGGCCTCCTGCTGGTGCCCAGTCTGGACTAAACATAGGGAATTTGCGTTTCAGTTTTATGCAGCTAAAATCTGGAACAGTCTTCCTGAGGATGTGAGACAGGCTTCTACTCTGGCATTGTTCAAATCTAAGCGCAAAACTGCTTTGTTTAGCTGTGCATATGAATGAAATGATCTTATTTGCACTCTTCTCTTTTATGTCTTAAACTATTCTATCATGTCTGTGATTTTAATGGATTTCTTTTCCTGTTTTGTGAAGCACTTTGAATTGCCTTTGTGTACGAATTGTGCTCTACAAATAAACTTGCCTTGCCTTAAATAAATAAATCCCACCAGGACAAATTAAGATAAGATAAGACTATTTGTCCCACAATGGGGAAATTCCACTGTTGCAACAAAGGGTACAGAAACAGATTATGCACAGTATAATAATAAAAACAGATAACTTCAACGTTAAAAAAAAAAAGAAAAAAAAAAAGAAGAAAACTTTTATTTACAGCTGTTATAATGACAGAAAATATTGCACAGGGATGGTTGATATTATGTCACAGTATTGCAGAGGAGAATAACAGTATTGCACAGGATAATAACAGTATTGCACATGGTTATGAAAGCTGAATGACACGTTCTGGACAGTGTTTGTTGTAAAGTCTGACAGCAGCAGGAAGGAAAGACCTGGGAAACCTCTCTTTCACACAGCGAACGGTGAATCAGTCTGTCACTGAAGCTGCTCTCCAGAGCGGACAGAGTGTCCTGCAGGGGGTGAGACTCATGGTCCAGCATAGACGTGAGTTTAGCCAGGACCCTTCTGTCCCCCACTTCCTGCACCGAGTCCAGAGCACAGCCCAGGACGGAGCTGGACTGCTTGATGACTTTGTCCAGCTTCTTCCTCTCCCTCTCTGTGATGCTGCTGCTCCAGCAGATCACACCGCACAGGAGGGCTGATGCCACCACAGAGTTGTAGAAGGTCCTCAGGAGGGGCCCTGTCACTCCAAAAGACCGGTGTCTCCTCAGGAGGTAGAGCCGACTCTGGTTCTTCCTGTACAGTGCGTCTGTTTGATGAGTCCAGTCCAGTTTGTGGTTCAGATGAACACCCAGGTATGAGTCCACTCTCTCAATGTCCCTTCCCTGGATGTTCACTGGTGAGGGGGCAGCAGAGTGGCATCTGCGGAAGTCCACCACCATCGCCTTGGTCTTCCCCGCGTTGATGAGGGGGTGGTTCTGTTGACACCAGTCCACTTAGTCCTGCGCAAGTCCTCTGTACTCTGCGTCGTCGTCGCCCGTGATGAGCCCGATGATGGCAAAGTCATCAAAGAACTTCTGCCGGACACAGCTATCCGTGTTGTGTCTGAGGTCTGCGGTGTAGAGGGTGAAGAGAAAGGGCGCGAGGACAGTGCCCTGGGGCGCCCCCACACTACACAGTCCCGGGCTCTAAAAAACTGATGTCGGTTTGTGAGGTAGTCCAGGATACACTCCGCCTGGTTGTAGTCCACCCCAGCCGTCTCCAGCTTGTCCCTCAGGAGCACCCAAGACACTGGTACCACACAGGAGGTCTTCCAGACCTGTGGTACCACCCTCAGCGTCAGGCTCATGTTGAAGACATGCTCCATAACTCCACACAGCTCATCTGCGCAGGACTTAAGGAGCCTGGAGCTGATGCCGTTTGGTCCTGCTGCCTTCCTTCTTTTAATCCTCTTCAGCTCTCTCCTCACCTGTGCTGCTGTGACAGCAAGTGGTTGGCCGGTGGACTGTGTGCTGGGGGGATGGGTGAGTCCAGGTGGAGTGGTGAGCTGAAAGGCCGAAGCAGAGGTGTGAAGAGGAACAGGTGTGGGCCATTGTCCAGCTGTGGAGGTGAGAGCATGCAGCTGTGCAGGGGGAGGGCTGGGTGATTGATCAAATCTCAGGAAGTGAGAGTTTAGTTCATTCACCCACTGTAAGTCCCCCTTCGTCTGGACAGGGGGATTTTGAAGCCTGAGATGGTTTTCAGGCTCCTCCACACTGAATGTTCTGCTGCTGCAGTTGCTCCTCCATCTTCCTCCTGTAGCTGGCTTCCGCTTGCCTGATCTTCCTCCTCAGCTTCTTCTGCACGGTCTTCAGCTCCTCCTTGTTCCCTGACTTGAAAGCTCTCTTCTTCTCCCTCAGCAGAGCTTTAAATTCACGGTTAATCCACGGCTTGTTGTTTGGAAAACACAGCACCTTCCGGGAGGGTACAAGGTTTTCAAAACAGAGGTTTATGTAGTACGTGATGCACTCTGTGATGGTGTTGATGTCCTCCCCATGTGGGTCATAAAGTTCAGACCAGACAGTCGTGCTAAAGCTCTCCTTGCTCTCAGCAGTCCACCTCTTCACCACACGGGGCAGCACAGGCTGCCTGTGCACAACGGGTTCATACACAGGCCGCAGATGTACAATAGCGTGGTCAGAGTTACCCAGCGGGGGAGGGGGATGAAGAATAAGCCTCTTTGGTGTTAGCAAAGAACAAGTCCAATGTTTTTTTGTCTCTAGTGGGGCAGGTAACATACTGGGTGTATTACAGGTCAGCTCTGTGCAGAGGCAACCACGCTCACAGTAATGCATGTTTTTGAAGGTATTTTTGAGCAAAAAAAAAAGGTTGTAATTGAATAAATGCAAGACACGGTATACAAGTCTAATGCCATAGTGCGCAACATTCCATTTCCATGGAGACAAGCAGGTGTAACATTGTGCAACTTCATTTAAAAAAAGAAAACCGTATTAAAAGACGATTGTTTGCCATTTAGTGTTTTTGTTCTGTTTTAGGCACAAATTGTAACCAGTTTATTGCAGTGGACCAGTTTATTCTGTTTTTTTTAATTCCCTGATGCAACATTGTAGTTTGATTAAACAAAGACTTTATTTAGGCTTCATGAATCTAACCCTGTGACATTTCAGCTCGCACACAATTCATGTTGTGATGCTGCTTCATATTGTCCATTGTCCCGTTCCCTCGGCCTCACCCCGAGTTACCCCATAACACATGCTCCAGACTATTACTGGAAGAAACACAGCACCCAAACTGCCTTTGTGTTGTCCCACTAGACCAGACTTGGACAGGACTCGGCCCGCTCGATGGGGGTGGTGAAGCTTTGTAAGAAGAACAACTGAATGAATATAAAGCGTATCTAAAAACCTGGCTGTAAAAACTGAAAATCTAAATGACAATTGGCACACGGGACAATGTAACTGATGCAGACCGAGCATATTTGATTACATTTGAGCACGAAACCTTGGTGGGAAATTTGATTACTGAGCATTTGCATGTCTATTCTGTAAAGCAGAAAAAGATGGATCCAGGACTTGGCTTATTTTTCAAACTTTTGAATAGACACTTTGTGTGTGCATTACTATAGTTTTTCAGCTCAGCAAAGTGTTTAAGTAATTAAAAAATTCTGATCCTTCGCAAGATATGATGTAAAACTTTTAAAGGAAGACATTGTATGCTTGTTTCTAGTATTAAGAAAGCAAAATGAAGCATAGATCCTGATTTTACATTCTGTTCATTGTAAATGGCAATATGTATCTATAATAAAAGAAACCGGTTCAGTGACCAAAACTGCAGAACAAATGCTCCATGGCTGGCCCAGTCTTTTCATAGTGTTTTCATTTCATGAAAAGAAAAGGCTGTGTTTGACCTGGAATCTGATTAGTAAAGGGCTGTGGGCAGGGACAGGGGGTGGAAATAGAAATGTTACAGCACTAGAGTGTTGGATGCAGGACATTGCAGGAGTATACTTACATGATGATGGTGAGAGAAAAGAAAAACATTACGGTTAAAAACTCATATTGTATTTTGTATTATATGTCTTCAGGAAATATCCAATAGAATCCAATAGAGATATACCTTCTCTGTCACCATCACCTGCTCACACTGTGTTGGCCCAATCTCAGTGCAGCCCGATGCCTTGTGGACACTTTCCTCTCTTTGTTAACACCATGTCCCGGGACGTTTCCTGAAGCGAAGTGTGTTTCCAATTATAGTCCTGATGCAGAGCTTGGTGTACTTTCTCTATAGGCAGGAGGAATTATGGGACCATGGTTTGATTTCCCCCCAAACCCCCTAGAGACCAGCGCAGTTCACTCTGTGTGGTCATAAATCGCAGGTGCATGGCCGGTAGCTGCCACTCCAATTTCCAACTGCAACTGCTTTGTGCAAAAGGTCACATTCATCGACATGGGTTAGAATAATTAACAGCTTTCATGCAACTTCTTACAATAGCCCTATAAAATATTACATTTCCCTACATATTTCCAAGTAGTTGGCGGTAACTACCAGTAATTATTCTTAGCATGAAAAAATACTGTATATGATTATACTGGCAAAAATGTTACCCTTTTCACACAATCCAGATTTCAAAGGCAGAAAAGATAAACTTCTGCCTTGGCACTGAAGCTTTGAATATGTATAATTTACCTTTGCACGCTCTAAAAAGTTAACAACATGCAAATGTGTGCAGAAGAGAATACATTACTCCCTATTGTAATATAACAGAATGAGACCATTTCATAAAACCAACTCAGGAATCTGTATTTTTCAAATAAATTCATCAAGGGTTTTTGCAGCAAAGTAACCACAAAGACACCCAGTGAAACAGGCACCGTAAAACGAACAATATTTAGTCTGCAAATAAGCACATAGTTTTGCACTGACGCTTTAAGCAATTAATAACAAGCTCCACACTTAATTATCAAACCAATATTAAATAAAGCTTTGGGTTATTTTTCCACTTGTGCATTTTGATTATTAGAAACAAGAGGAAATCCTCGTAGACAGGAAGGTATCTCATTTGTGTAATAAAGATTGTAAATAATGTGCCAAAACAATCAGGAATGTGTTGAACAATAAGAGAACAAAATAACCGCATGACAAATGTGTGGTCACCGGGACCTGGCATTAAAAAGGCCTTCCTCATCGCGCTATCAGGGAAACGTCAGGGAGTTAACGGCCTAAGCCTGGTGCTCACAGAGTGATGCAAACACACTGGTATTCCAGTTTGCATACTACAAGCCTTATGGGCCACTTTCCTATATATTGTTTTTGCCCAATGAGTCAAAGAAACTCAGCCAAAAGTGCATAAAGACAGGAAATTGTACTGAATATAAAAGCCAAATCACTTGGGGAACAACATAGTCAAGGTCAATGCAATATTGTTAATAATAGGAAGCGTGTCTTGTTATTAACAATGTCAAAAACAAACAGAGGTGGGTCTAACTGACCGTATGGAGCAGGACAACAACGTGAACAAGTGGGGCTTTCCTAAGGCAGTTCTCCTGGGCCCTAAAGACATGAAAGACATGTTTACAGCTGCCAAAAAAACAAGCCAATTCACCAAGAATGAATTTAGATGCTTTGTTTGTGTTCTCAAGAGTTCCTCTCAAAGTCCACAGGTTTAAGGTACAAGCACAATGATCGTCAAATTATTAAATACTACCTATAATAGTTGGGACGTTTAAACGTAATGTTTATGTTTTAAACAGAAGATACCAACCAGGAAAACGATTGTATATTGTGATATAACCCTAATCAAAATACATTATTCAAGTTGAACAATTAAGAAAAAAAACGGTGAGTGCATTTTTGATGAACATTTAAGGAAAGAAAACGCCTTTCCCACTTCCACATTACAAGAAACTTCACTACATTTGACTGGTGTGTAGTGACACCTGGTGTTGTAACAGAGTCATTGCAGGTGGAGCTCAGAAATCTCTCTACATGCTTAATTCTCTCAAACTTTGTTACCACTCTAGTTTATATGAAATAGATTTGTTTTAGACCGGTTTAAGATCTGCTGGTACTCAGAAGGCCTCCTTACCTAATGCCTCAACAGGCTTTTTTTTTTTTTTGCGGCGGGGGATTTAGATGGTGTCTCGGATAACTTGGGTAAGTGCTCGAGCCGCAGTAGCTGCAGGCCTGTTGAGTGAGGAGCTGTTTATTTTTTACCTCTACTGGCTCTGCTGGTGTGGCCATACATTCTGTGGCCTGCTTGAGTGAAGAAGGATGTAAGTAAATACTTTTGAGGTATTTTTTACTAATTTCTGGTGCACAGCGTCTTTAGGCAAGTATGCTCAAGCCGCCACTTTGGCCGGATCCAGCACCCTCCTGGTTAAGGTCTGCATCCAGACCATGGATCTATTAACATATCTAGATAAGGTTCTGCTAGCTTAAACGTGTCGCTAGCAGCCCCAGTGGCCAGTCCTTTGGTACTGCAGCGAATACGATCCTTATAGGCCACCTACAGCTTTCAGAAATGTATGATATAGTGGCAATTTTTTGGTCATTGACTTTTTCTCAGTGAAAAAAATTGCTTTTTTTTCTTTTTTTTCTTTCTTTCAGTTTCAGTCTTTAAAATGCATTTTAAGCAGTTAGCGTTGGCTATGCTCTAGCGCGCCATTGTAGCCCAGCTCGTGCGCTGATTGGTCAGAACGGTATCTGTCCAGACCAATCAGCGCGAGTAGGTGATGTGAACAGGCCGAAGTGCTGATACGTGCTGTAGCGCCACTGCAACTTGGATTTTTGATAAAATATGGCCTGTTATCTGATCTCAGAGAGGTAGGGCTCTCAAATGGAGCTGTAACACGACCCGTGTTGGGTAGTGTTACTTTTAAAAGTGACTTGTTTCTTATAAAAGTTACACGTTTGAGTACTCTTGCGTTACCAATAATTAACATTATTGTATAACCTACATCGTTTGCCGACAATCCCTTTGCGTTGCTCATCACAGTAACGTAATCATTAAACTATCAAATAAACAAGCAAAGTAAATGCGTTTGACTGAGCTTTATTTATCTTTTATGTTGACAGATTACGGCAATACAATGCCATACAATACGCACGTGTAGGCCTGTCCTCAAGCAATGAAGAACATCACATCAGCAAGAGCAGCGCACAACAACAGAACACGGTTGTTTTAGCACAAAATAGTGGTTATAACAACGAAGAAGGAGTTTTTGACGGAAAATGTGCATCTGAAGGTTTATTTCTCTTTGGCGCGAGGAACTCACACTAGTTGGGCACTGCGCATGCTCACAACACGAAAACACTGAGTTAGCGGTGGCGAGAGGAGACCATGGATCGGCAAAGAGATGATGACGTAACAAAAACCAACCGGTTACTCAATGTAACACTATGGATACCAACCGCCATAAAACACCACCAAACAAGAAAAAAAAGAAAACATCACCAAAGAAGAAGAACTTGGGGAGTACTAGATTACACGGGTACACAAAACTAATGCGTTACGTTCCTCGTTACTCGTTACTAAAAAAGTTATTTGAGTACTCTAACGCGTTGCCCCCAACTTTAAACTAAACTAGAATAGATCTGTCAGGTGTTGCTTGCAGCTGGACCTCTCTTTGGCCGTGGTGACCATGCTGCAGCTGGGGGATGAAGTGACCCTGTACTCGGTCATCTTCGTGGTGGTCCTGCTCGGGACCCGCAGCCCGGTGTGGACGTCGGCGATCACGGTGTCCAGTGTACGTCTTTGTGGCGGGTGTTCCGGTTCCCTCAGGTGTCTGTTGACGGAGCCAGGCGCAAGGTTCGTGGCACCGGCCAGGGCCCGTTTGGCATACGAGAAAGGTGTCGGCCATCGCGCACTCGCGGAGGAGCGACACGAGCCGCGGGGCACCAAACAAATCGGGCAGCGATAAGAGAGGTGCAGTGTTTGTGTCTGTGAAGGAACTAGAGATCAGCGGCCAATGACAGGTGGGGTTAATAACTTCAGGTTGTAAACAAGCAGAAGGTGGATGAGCAGCCAGAAATGGTCAGTAAGAGTTACTGTCAATATTATTCAAGTCAAAGTAACAAGAGGATAAGTCCTAGAAATGGGAGAAATGATCAAAATCACCCCTACATATCTGAACAAAAAGAGAAACATAGTGGGGTCAATCTCTACTTTCAAACTAAATATTGACTCGAGGTATTACTCAACAAGTACAACAAGTACTACAGAGTACTCATTCAATTAAAAAGTGTTGGCATGTTATCGAGTTATTAATATTACCCATCATTGTTAAATAACTTATTGTATTGCGCGTACAATGAATAGGCCTTGAACTTTCAGCTCTTTGTCTATTCATCATTTACAGTAATATACTACATTTCTACTGTGGGTGTACCAGGGCGACACCTCAAATTCGCAAGAAAAAGGAGGGACAAGTTGTTTGAAACGTGGTGGAGACATGGATATAACACATTAATATAATAACAATAAGTCATATGATTATTATTTGTGAGGTCAATCCGAGGGGCTTGGAAAAGAAAAGGAATGCCAACATACAGGTTATTACATGCCCAGAATGTCTGTACAGCCAAAAACACTTGATACTTCTTAAAACAAAAGTTTTCTCATGGACAATCAATCTAAAAAGTGTGACATTCTCTAACATAAGTGTGCCGAGGGACAGAGAGGCCTGAAGGACGAAAAGAGGGACAAGGTGGTCACTATAGTTGTACCTCCATGTGTGTAGTACCACTAAAGTGAATTTTGTGTCTGTCCAGGCCAGTCAGAACGGTGCAACAGGGGTGGAGTTTGGACTTGGAGTTTTCCGGCCGACGGTGTCCCCATCCTGATGCATGACGACACTGTGGACCGGACCACCAACGGGTCAGGACCACTCGCAAAGAGCAACTTCTCTGATCTAAGGAAGCTCGACGCAGCGGCTAAACACAGACTCAGGTGAAGGGAGAGTTAAGAGATAGTGGTAAACAAAATGGAACAACATGCTAAAAAATTAACAGACTTATCACTGTGTCCCATTTAGGTCACAGTGCATATTTCATTCTCTTTTTACTCTTCAATACTCTTCAGACAGATTGAAATGTTGTGTTTTGTTTTTCAAAGGAGGCAAGTTTTCTGGAGAGAAGGTCCCGACACTTGAGGAAGCTGTTGAAAGAGTGCATCAGACTTCGGCTCACTGTTTACTTTGATGTAAAAGGACATCCTGAAGAGGGTGTGTACCTGCTCCCTTTTCATTCATTTAATTTGCATCTTTGTTTTGTGGACAGATAGGTTTAAAGAGCATGTTTTCACCTGTTCGTTAATATTAATTCATATTGTACTTTGGACAAATCAGACCTCCTAACCACACATATTGAACCCATTGTTAAAATGCACAATGGACTTTTAATCTTTAGTATTTTATCTGCTCAGTTTGTGTTGGATGTCTGAGGTTGAGTTTATGTTTGTTTTTTTCATTCTGTTGTATTTGTGAGTTTAGGGCCCACTGGGGCCCTCCAACTGTTGTGCAAAGATTATAAACAAAACAAGTTAGAAACATTTAGCTGTTTCTCTTTTCTGTCACAGGCCGCTGCGGCTGCTCTCAAAGCTTTGTACAAGAAGAACCCGGTCCTGTACAACAGCAGCATTGTCTGCTCCTTTGAGCCCAAAGTTATCTACAGGGTAAAATGTATTTGTTTAACCTCAAAACTATGAATTATTTATAAGGAAAGTTAAACATTACAATCCATGCAGATACACTGCATGAAATTAATATAGCGGACTAGAATAAATTACTTGAATTCAGAATTCTTAATTTTTGTAGTTTTGTTCTAGTTAAGATTCTATTTAGTCGACAGACCAAGATTATTTGACTTGTTTCAAGTTTCTTACTATTATTTCTTCATTTCCAATTATTTGCAAGTGTTTAAGAAAGATGTTATTTACTCCATTGTCAAATAAATGTTCTCATTTCAAGCTAAATTAACTTTGTAACCTAGTCAAACACTACTCAAATCAAGAGAATATTACTACTATTACTAATAATAATTCACTTTACAGCTATAACCCAGTGGTAACATGTAAGCACTGGCGTTCAAACTGTGAAACTGCGATATAAACATAGAAAAAACAGCATTAAATTGTGTCCTTTCTCATAAAACAAAACACATGCAAAATAATTCAAGTGCATGATCCGTGGTCAAATAAAATACATTTGTCACTGTTTTACTGATCATGTCTTTTCTGTGTGAATGAACTGTCCCAGATGAGACAGAGTGATCCTGAGGTAATCACAGCTCTCACTCACCACCCCTGGAGCCATAGTCGCTTTTGGGACGGGTCCTGGAGGTTCTCGTCTCCATGGAAACACTGCTGGATGACCCTGTTGGACGTGGCGTTGGATTGGGCACAGCATCACTTGCTCTGGAGGCTTTGTGGCATCTCAGCTTTCCTCATTCAGAAGAACTTTGTATCACAGTGAGTCGATGAAATATACACTTAACCATTGTTAAAGTTAGGGCTGGGCAAAAGGACAGTTATTTGCCATTCATAACTTAAAAAAACATGCATCGCTTTGCGCAACCCTCTACTTCAACAGTTTTAGTCAAATTGCAAAAATTGTAGCTTCATAGCAAATGCATGTGTGTCAGAACTGAATTGTCCCTAGTCTTTGAACTGGGCCTTGCACCTTCATTAATGCAAGGCTGGGCTTTTTCTTTATTCATGGATTTGGGTGTTATTAATAGAGATGTGCCAAAATATCAAACTATTGATATATTGTGATACTAAATGTGGTGATACAGTATCGATATATCGCCATGAGTCGCTTTTGGTATAATTTTCCAAATTATTTTCTGACCGGGCTACAATTTTTTTTGCTTGTTTTAAAGAAAGGAAAGTTGCATACGCAAACCCTTTGACATTTTGACTGTTGTGGTCATTAAAATGGACGGTTTTTTTTTTTTAGTTTGTGCAGGTGGTGGTTTAGTTAAGAAAAATGTTGTTAACATGTATTATTGCATTTATCGCAATATCGTGATGTTATCGTCTTGTGAGCCATGTATTGTGTATCACATTGAATCATGAGGGACCCAGTGATTCACGGTTACATTTTTTATCTCTTAAGGGAAGAAGCCCTGTGTTAATATGTTGTGCTTGTCTCCAGGGATTATGTGGAGTACTGGGCCCATAGAGGCGTGGAAGTGGTGGCCTGGACAGTCAACACCAAAGTAGAAAAAGATTATTACCAAGACATTCTCCAAGTCAATTACATGACAGACAGCCTGGTGGAGGACTGTGAACCACACTACTGACCACTGCAATTATTACTCAGTTTATACATCCATTTGATCAGGTAAAAGCGATGGACACTTGTTTTAGTAGAGCTTATTCTGGGGGGGAGTTTTCTCTCTTCATCAATCTCTTTCCTTTTTTTTTTTTAAAGGGAATATTGTTAAACACATACTTTGAAGACGTACAACTACTATAGGTGGCGCTAATGTAACACTTTATGGATACCAACCTCCATAAAACACCAAAGAAGAAGAAGAAGATTATTTTGGGTTATTTTGGGCTGAAATATATAATGCAATACTGGGTTTTTATCAATACACACTTAATACTGTAACTTAAATACTTTAAATGGTATGATCATGTAGTAATTTCATCATAATATAATTGACATCTGCAAAAGCTCATATTCTTGAAAGTTTTAATTTAATGTAATAATATTTTTGTCTCGCAGAAACTATCTTTAAAATCATCGTTTGACCCACCTAAACCCAAAAAAGAAAACAAGAGATGAATATACAAGGAATACACAAGTCTGATAATGCTACGGGACCAAGACAAACAAAGCTGCCTACCCACGGCTCCATTGGAAAACAGCCCGCCTCACAAGCTAATGAGGCTAACATGGCTAGCGGGCCATATGCAGCGGACTGCAGTTCTTCCCCCTCGGAGGGACTTGCCCAGATAAAGATTCTCACTGATTCTTTCCATCGGAAAGAGGAGAGGAGATGATTTTTCAGTTATGATGTGTGAAACATAATGTGTGAAACAAAATGCGAAATGCATCGAGACAATGCATCGAGATGGCGTTTCTGAGAGCGGAAGTGACAGCAATAATCGTCTCGGAGCTGAAAACGGGGGGAGGAAGCAGAGCATGCATGGATGAAGCTGGGCAGCGTATTTCAGACAATGCGGATGATCTGCAGACAACGAGGGCTGAGATGGAGGCACTGCTGGCTAAAGAAATGACGCTGCAGACGGAGAACAAGAATATGAAATATAAGATCCTGGATTTGTAGTTCCGATCACGTACAACTTCAGACTTGTGGGGCTACTGGAAGGAGAAGAAGGAGAATGATTCTGAAAGTTATCTGGCGAAGATCATCCCAGAGCTCCTTGCAGTGCTCGCCCCAGAATCTTTTAAAGGGATGGTAAATATGCCTCATATGGGGTTGCATTTTCCTCCAAGGATGGTTTAATATACCATCATTATTTCCAAAGGTACATGCACCCTAAACATACTATTAACACTATATAGGCCTATATAATGGACTCAGATTTGAATTTTAACAGCCACGTCAGATCAATCACATCAGCAGCTTTTTACCATTTAAAAAACATTGCCAAAATCAAAAGTATAGTGTCTAAACCAGGAGCCTGTGAGAGACTTATTCCATGCGTTTGTCTCTAGTAGATTCAGACTACTGTAACGGTCCTGCTCTCCTGGCCTCTCCAAACAAGCTGTAAAGACGGCTCGATACATCCAGAACGCTGCTGCTCGGGTCCTGACTAGAACCAGGAAGTACGATCACATTAGACCTGTGCTCAGGTCTCTGCACTGGCTCCCTGTGGCCTCAGAGAATAGACTTTAAAGCAGCTCTGCTTGTATACAAGTCTCTCTTGGCCTAGCACTAAAGTACATCTCGGACATGTTAGTGCCATATGAACCATCTCGGACTCTGAGGACCTCAGGGACCGGCCTCCTGCTGGTGCCAGAGTCAGGACTAAACATGGGGAATCTGCATTTCAGTTTAATGCAGCTAAAATCTGGAACAGTCTTCCTGAGGATGTGAGACAGGCCGCTACTCTGGCAATGTTCAAATCTAAACTAAAAACTGTTTTGTTTGGCTGTGCATATGACTGAAATGCTTTTCTTTGCACTCTTCTCTTATGTCTTAATTATTCTCTTTTATGTCTTGAACTATTATTTTGTGATTTCTGCCATGTCTTTGTGATTTTAATGCATTTTTTCCTGTTGTGTGAAGCACTTTGAATTGCCTTGTGTATGAATTGTGCTCTACACATAAACTTGCCTTGCCTATATAATAGGCCTATATAGTGTTAATAATATTTTATTATATATATATAGGCCTATATAGTGTTAATAATATTTTATTATGTATAGACATGCAATATAAAGCAGGGGAGAGAAGTCATACAGATTAAATAATAACTAGACTAAATATTAGAAGATTGATCTTATAATCACCTCACTTGAAGTTCGTTTTAACTATAATATTAGTTATTAATAAGACAAGCTCCATGGTAACGCTGGGAGGAGGGGCTTGAGACGTAGAAAAAGTCAGCTTTCCTTTGGGTCGCGTCAATAACAAACTGCTCTGACAAGGACAGAAACAGCGTGAACAGGTTGTGTCTCCTCCTTCTGCTCCTCGGCCTGACTCCTCCTGCTCCTCGGCCTGACTCCCTCTCCTCCCTCTCCTCTCGCCTCCCTGGCTAAACTCACATCTATGCTGGACCATGAGTCTCATCCCCTGCAGGACACTCTCTGCTCTGGAGAGCAGCTTCAGTGACACACTGATCCACCCACGCTGTGTGAAGGAGAGGTTTCACAGGTCTTTCCTTCCTGCTGCTGTCAGACTTTACAACAAACACTGTCCAGAACGTGTTATTCAGCTTTCATAACCATGTGCAATACTGTTATTATCCTGTGCAATACTGTGACATAATGTCAATCATCCCTGTGCAATATTTTCTGTCCATAAGACAGCTGTAAATAAGAGTGTTATTATTAAGATTATAAGAGTTTTCTTTTTTTTCTAAGTTATCTGTTTTTATGATTCTACTGTGCATAATCTGTTTCTGTACCCTTTGTTGCAACAGTGGAATTTCCCCATTGTGGGACAAATAAAGGTGATCTTATCTTATCTTAAAAGTTCCAACACATCTGTGAGGCGCTCAGGAAGAGAAGACTGAGACATGGGTTCTCTTTCACACATTCCAGGCTCCATGTGCTGCCGGCCGCAGTATCGTGCGTTCGAATCCTGGCTCCGAAGATTTACTGTATGTACTCCCCTCTTATCCCCCTTTCACACTAGTCTGTCCTGTATAATAAAGCCTACGGGCCAAAAAATCCTCAGGAAGATGCAGACACTGAATGGAAAATACATGCAGAGGGCAGCAGTGGGACGTGGTCTGCTGAGGAGGTAATATATCCAGTTCTTTGTGAGGATTGGAGTCAAGAATGGGGAGTTTTTCGAGATCATTTACATGATCAGGTTTTGGATTCAGTGCTTGTCTTCAGCATGAACCCTTTTGTTTTCTATTTTTATCTTAAATCCGTTTCTTGTTTCTGCAGTTCTTGTGTTTATATGTCGTGTTCGACCAGAGAGTTTAAAAACATTTGAAAACTATCATTGGCAAGATCAATACAATCCACCCAATGTCATCGAAAGTGTTACAGGTAGCATCCTTCGTTGTGAATGGCATACTGAACGTCACCAAACAAAAATGTTAACAAAAATGAAAAAAGAGAGAATAGACATTGTATATTTACAAGAGACACATTTGAACGACATTGAACATAAAAATGTCAATGATTTTTAATTACAAAATAAAAATGTTCTAATAAAAAATCTTACTATTCATCACAGAGGCAAACACAGGAGGGGAGTTGCAATATTGATTTCAAACCGAATAGCTTTTGAACAGTTTTGAATGTAGACGAGGAGGGCAGATGTGTATTGGTTAAAGGAACTATTAATGGAAAGGTTTGTGTATGCCCCTCCAGGGAGTAATATCAAATACAAATACAGATCTGATTGTAAACCATACTAAGGGAACCCTAGTCTGTGGCAGCAATTGGTATTTTGTCAAACTCGAGAGGCACTGGAGGAACAATGAATAAGAAGTTCAGTAAATTAATGAATAATATAGGACTGATTGACATATGGAGGGAGTTGAACCCTAGTGCACATCAGTATACCAATTTGTCTAATCCAAATGCAATATATTCCAGAATAGACTGTTTCTTTATCTTCAATAAAGACAGATCTAAAATCACTCAGGCAGCTATAGGCACAATAGATCTAAGTGATCATGTTCCTATCTACATCATTGTAGACTTACATGAAAGACTATAAAACATGCTACACCGAGCGCAAACGTGCACGTGGCACAGCGCGCGCTCGCGGGCCAGATTCTGAGTGTGGAGCGGACCTTCCCGGACTCCTTGTGTATTATCCTGGTGATTTTAACAAGGGGAATCTCAGCCACGAACTACCAAAGTAACAGACAGTTTATTATAGTTCCGACCAGAGAGGCAGAGCACGTCTGGATCAGCTGCTACACAACAGTCAGTAACGCCTTCCGCGCCGTGGCTCGCGCTGCTCGGTGCTTTTCAGATCACGCCATGGTTTCACCTGATCCCCACGTAACAGACAGAGGCTGAAGCTCTCCAAACCTTCAGTGAGGAAATCTAAGAAGTGGACCGAATTAGGCAGTGGAGGAGCTACGTGCGTGTTTGGACATTACAGACTGGGAGGTCTTCAGAGCTGCCACAGATAGTTTGGATGAGTACACGGACACTGTGACGTCATACATTCGATTCTGTGAGGACATGCATCATACCAACACAAACCAAAGTCACTTTCAACAATGACAAACCCTGGTTCACTTCCAAAACTGAGGCAGTTAAGGCAGCCAGAAGGCGCAGCGCACAGGGCTGGAGACAGGGGGCGCTACAAAGAAGCAAAGTATGGATTTAGCAAAGAGGTTTCTCGAGCGAGATCACAGTACAATACGCGTCTGAAGCAGCAGTTCTCTGACAACAACCCCGCCTCCGTGTGGAGGGGGCTCCGGCTTCTCACCAACCACAAGCCCGAGCCCCCCTGCTGCAGACAATCAAAAACTGGCTGAGCAACTCAACACCTTCTACTCAGGTTTGATGTGACCACCCCTCCGCCCACGATGGCCACTCCGCAACGCCAACCTGGACTTCAGCTCTGCTTTCAACACCATCCTCCCTGCTCTGCTCCAGGACAAACTCTCCCAGCTCAACGTGCCTGACTCACCTACAGGTGGATCACTGACTTCCTGAACGGATCGGAGGCTGTGCGTGCGGCTGGGGAAGAATGTTTCAGACACTCGGACTATCAGCACAGGAGCTCACAGGGCTGTGTACTTTCTCCTCTGCTCTTCATCCTGTACACAAACTGCTGCACCTCCAGCCACGACTCCGTAAAACTCATCAAGTTTTGCTGATGACACCACCCTCATCGGGCTCATCTCGGACGGGGATGAGTCTATCTACAGGAGAGAGGTGGACCGGCTGGTGTCCTGGTGCAGCAGCAACAACCTGGAGTTCAACGCCCAGAAGACAGTGGAGATGATCGTGGACTTCAGGAAAGTCACAGTCCCACCAGCCCCCCCTCGTCATGACAGATCTCCCCATCACCACCGTGGACTCCTTCCGCTTCCTGGGCACCACCATCACCCAGGACCTCAAGTGGGAGCCCTCCATCAGCTCAAGAAGCATCAAGAAGGCCCAGCAGAGGATGTACTTCTGCGGCAGCTGAGGAAAGCCAAGCTGCCAGTGCAGATGATGGTGCAGTTTTTACACGGCCATCATTGAAGGCATCCTCACCTCCTCCATCACCGTGTGGTACGCTGGAGCCACAGCCAAGGGACAAACAGAGACTACAGCGCATTGTGCGTTCTGCTGAGAAGGTGATCGGCTGCAGACTTCCATCTCTGCAGGACCTGTGCGTCCAGAACCTCCCAGCACAAGAATAGTTTCTTTCCCTCTGCCGTTGGACATCATGAACACTTCTAAACACCTGTCACTTTAACTACACTATTCATCACTCACTGCACTGTCACTTTCTGCACTAAGCAATTTTAAACTTAACAGTAAACTTGTGTACATAGCAATGCCTATTTTATTTTTATTTTATACTATAGTAATTCTAAATTGTCCCTTAAATGCATGCCCTTTTGGTTTGATTGAATATATGTTGTTTTAATTATTGCTCAGTGTTTTATGTTGCCACCTGAAGGCCGAGACAAGTTCCTATGTCTGTGAAGTTTGTTCATAAACCCCTTTCTGATTCTGATTCTGGAGTTCAATGCCAGCTTGCTTAATGACATTTGTTTAAGGAAAATATGTTCTAAAGAAGTCTTGAGAGGAAAAAATTATAGCTATCAGCCTCAGAAAAAAAAGAACAAACGGAGAAAAAGCTAAATGATCTGCAAGAAGAATTAAAATTCCTGGAGGGAAATCATGCCAAGAAGGTGAGTCCTAAATTGGCTGAGGAAATTAAAGAGATAAAATGAGAAATGAATTACCTGACCTCACAGGAAATAGTTAAGAAAATGCTCTTTTACCAAATAAAGATATTATGAGAGTTGATAAAAAAAATTCGAAATTACTATCTTGGAAATTTGGAAAAACAACAAGCCGAAAGACACATTTTAAGATACGGGACATGCAAAGTAATGCATCTTTACCAAACAAGGAGATAGGATATGATAATAAATTCCCTTCTGGACACCCTCAATTTGCCTGTTATGTCAGAAGATCAAAAATATATATAATGAGTTTGTCATGTCAGTGCTCCGATAGCGCTCTGAGGCTGGCGGCGAAACGAGAGGTCTGGGCCGGGGCCCTGCCATGGGGGCCCCGCACATACCTGAGTTAACGAGCACCGCACCACTAATAATGAAGTCTATTAAGCATAACATTTACACCATCCCAGTAGTGTTAGCAGCAGTGAGGGAGTGAGGCGGCGTTTTTGCCCCAGTTCACTAAAAGTGGACGAAGGTCCGGATCCGGACCCAAGCGCCGTCTTGTCCGGACCAGAACCTCTGACATGAAACTCAATTCATGTCAGCCCCTCATTCATGGAAAACGAGCAATGCAGCCTCAGTGTGTTAGTACGATAATACAAAATAAAATTGTGAATACAATGAGCTTCCGTATGTTAGAGATGAGGATTTTTAAGAAATTGTTTCAACTGAACTGGGAGTTTGCGTCTTTCCTTCGCGCCCCCCCCTCTCTCCCTCTTTCTCCCTTTCTCTCCCTCTCGGTCCAAACACACAGGAGCCCGACACCCGCGTGCCCGTGCATCCCCGTGCGTCAGATCACAGTGCTGCGTGAGAAAGCCTTAACAGCAGCCTTACTTTGACTACATTAGAAATAAACGCATGACAGATTGACCAGAGGAACATAAAGGTTTCTGCGTGTAACGCCCATCAGCCAATCACATCGCAGCATTGCTTCATGCAGAGGAAAGTCGGAGTCCAGTGTGTGATGTTCTGACCAGAACAAACATCTCATGTCAGCTTTATATTCTGATCAACTTTTAATTAGACTATTTGTTATAAAACATAATACATTGGTAAATTGTGAAAAATAACTAGGCCTATAATAATTATGTATGTTATAAAATAATAATATATATTATAATATAAAAGTGACAAAGTGGCAGAAACACAGTCTTTTCATGACAGGTGTGGATCTTCACTTCTCATTCTGTTCATTCTCTGTGGGAATTAACATTTTTGCACTGTGCAGTTTTATCAGTGTAAATTGTTAATGCCACTGCTTATGCCATTTGTTTTATTTAATTTAAAGTATGTCCCTTTGGCAAGAAGCAACAGCCGGGATCAGTAAAAGATAAATTAGTAGAGATAACTATTAGTTTGACATTTTCAGTTAAAGAGAGAATGTACATTTTAACTTGTTTGTTTATGATTATATCACTGTTATATTTGTACGTCTGCTGATGTTTGGTCAGTTTGTACTTGACCTTCCTTGTGTTATATTATGATGAGTCCATGTTATGTGGTGATTGCTTTAATTGTCTAATAACAACACATAGTTATTAGTATTAACAAATACATTGTGACCCTCAAGTGGCACATAGTTCATTGTGGTATTTAATAAGGTATTCAACAAATACCCTGATGTTTTAGGTACAGTGGTCCCTCGTTTATAGCGGGAGTTATGTTCCAAAAATAACCCGCACTAAGCGAAATCCACGAAGTAGTCAGCATTGTTTTTTTTTACATTCATTCATTCATTCATTTTTGTCATTCATTTTCTACCGCTTGTTCCCGTTAGGGGTCGCGGGTGACTGGAGCCTATCCCAGTGCCTTTGGGCCTTAGGCGGGGTACACCCTGGACAGTGGCCAGCTCGTCGCAGGGTTAACACTTAGAGACCATAGACACACAGACAACCATTCACTCTCACACTCATTCACTAGGGCCAATTTACAGTTGCCAATTTACCTAACACATGCATGTCTTTGGACGGTGGGAGGAAGCCGGAGACCCCACAATGTGCTTAAAAAAAAAAAAAGCACTAAAATAGTCCGCGAAACAGTGAGGCTGGGAAAGGTGAAGCTCTTTTTAACGAGGTACCACTGTACATTTATTTTGTTATGAACACAATTTGACCCTACTATTTTTCATAGCCAATACTGCATTGAGTAATTAAGTTTACTAATGCATTAATAACTGGCTTTAGTCACTTTCTCCTGGCACAGTTTATTCGCATCATTTTATAGCATTACAACCTCAACATTTTAATCTTACTTTAGCCAGTTGGACCACATTAAAATGCACATACAGGAAAAATGTCTGAAAAGTTCAGGGGGAGTTCCTCCAGACCCCCCTGTTGAATCATCTAAACTGCTAATGTGGCTGTTGATCCTTAAAACCCCAATACATTTGAATCAATATCTATGAGAGGTGTGGTGTGTTATTTATACAGGTAGTAGAGATGATGTCAGCGGAATACCAAGTTGTGTTGTGGGATTTGATTCATCAATATTTGAGCTCGTGAGCTCAAACGGATGCTCTGGCATTTTGGCGCCCCAAAAGGAAAACTTTGCTTCGGGCCCCTTGATGGCTTGGGCCGGCCCGGGCCAGGCCAAGCAGTTTCTGCACCCGGCAAGGAGCGCGCTTGGTGCAGGGAAGGTGTCGGCCATCGCGCACCGAGGAGGACACAACGTGCCCGAGAACACCATCAGAAGGATTACAGAGGTGCATGTTTGTGTGAATAAACTAGAGATTAGCCAATGACAGTTGTGTTAGAGTTCAGGTTGTAAACAAGAGTTACTTCAATATTATTCAAGTAAAAGTACAAAGTAGTAGTCCTAGAAATTGGAGAAAATGATCAAAATCACCCCTACATATCGAACAAAGCAAACATTGGTTGATTTATACGTCAAACTAAATATGATGCAAGTATTACTCAAATATTACTCAAGTATGAGTAAAAGTATGGCGTCAGAAATGTAGCTTACTCCAAGTGTGCGATCCTGCTAAAAAGTTACTCTGAGTGAAAGTGTTGGCGTTTTATAGTTATTAAATATTACCCATCATTGTTGAAATGCTTATTTATTGGCATACAATAATAGGCCTTTAACTTTCTGCTTTGTCTTTTAATCATTTACAGTATATAACTACAACAATAAGTCATATGATTATTATTTTTATCAATCGAGAAAAGGATTAGAAAAGCAAAAGATGCCAAAATACAGGGATTGCAGCCCAGAATGTCTGTACAGCCAAAAAGAGTTGATTTCTTAATGGAAAAATGAAGTTTTCTCATGGAGCATCAATGGAAAAAGTGTGATATTCTCTAAATAAGTGTGACGAGGGACAAAGAGGCCTAAAGGACAAAAAGAGGGACAGGTGGTCATTATAGTGTAAAGTGTATAGTGTACTCGGTTTAACGCAACCCCTACAGAAAGAAGTCCTTTTTAAGTCCTTGTGGATTTGGGGGGTATCTTAAATGCCAAACCACTGGGATATGTCCCCTCTGACATCAGTGATCCTGATTCAGTGACTCCAAACTACCTCTTGATGGGGCAGCCAGATGGATCACTTCCCCAAGTGGTCTATCTTAAAGAAAAGTTACTGAGTCGCCGCAGGTGGAGGCATTCTCAGGTGCTTGCCGACCACTTCTGGTCCAGTTTCATCTAGCTGTTCAATTCAATTCAATTTATTTTTGTAACGCCCAAAATCACAACAGTAGTTGCCTCGAAAAAAACAGAATAAAAACAGAATAAGCAATGTTCATAGGGGCTTGGTAGGGGCTGCTCTTCCCCGGCCTGCAGCCCCGGCAGAAGTGGCAGTCATCCTCCGCCGATGGCTATGATCGTGGATCCAGTTATTATATATTAATAACAGTCATTTCTTCATGTTGTCTGAACTTAAATGGAGCAAAGGATCATAATCTGTGTTGTTTGCCTCTATTTATTTATTTTTTTAACAATAAAACACTGCATTTAAGCAAAAAAAAAAGCTTGTATTTTGAAATATTGTGACAGCCCACAATATGATTTTGGTTATTGTCACATACAGATTGTGGGGCTTTACACATGATTATTCACCAAATACACAAATTAAAATATATTAGTTGGTTGGTGTAATCCCTCATTCCTCCAGGAGTGATCCATTGTAGAACATGTTTTAAATAAAGCAAAACAATTATCATTTCAAACTTCCAAACACTTTCTCAAATCCGTCCGGGTCAACAATACGTCCATAATAAGTGGAAAAGTAAAACGTCTCTGGACGGCTGTACGTCTTCAGTTTGAGTATTGTCTCATTAGTGGAGTCCCCAGTGTCCGCGATGGTCATGACGTCCGACACGGTGAGGAACAGGTCACTGCGCCTCCCCCAAAACGTCAGATGGGAAACTTTAAGTGTGGTCTGCGAGGCGTCTAGATACATCATCCCAACCACTCTTCTGAAGAAGTAACTGGCCGTGTACAACATGACCCCGGCAAAACCAGCTATTCCCGTTGAGTAACCGACGAGGAACAAAGACAAATCACCCTGGAGGTAGAAGTAGTAGACCGGGGGTAAGATGACAACAGTGATTCCAGTCTGGAACAGTTTGAGCCTGGACACCGCCCTGAGAAGCGCGATTTGTGGCAGCCTATAGATCAACGTGTACGACTGTGAAGAGTTAGCAGAGTATTTGGCTGTTGTTGTGAGTAGGGTTGATGACGGTGCCAGGGGGATGTTTTTCTGAGAGAGTGAAAAACCCCGGACACCACAGGACATCAAGGCAGGGAGGGCGCAGGGGCCTCGGGTGCAGGTCAGCAGGTGGGACAACAGCCTCTTGAGCATCAGCGACTTCATCGGGAAACACAGGTACAAAAGCGATGGGGCAAAAGACATGAAGGCAAATACCTATCAAGTAACGCTACTGTACAAACTCCATACAGCTGCACAACTCACACTTAACAAACTAGATAACGTCAGTCACCATTGCTATTTTTATATTTACCCAACTTACAGAATCTTACAGCCTAGATACATTTCATATTTCCTGTATCTTATTCTACTTATAGTGTAGGCCTAGTCCAAGTAATTTCCCATGTGGATCAATAAAGTTGGTCAAAGCTGTGGCATGCAGGAAAACTATTACAGTCCCAACTTCAATCATACTAGACTAATTCTAGTCCAATAACTACTTTAACACATTTTGTGCCAGAAAGAAATCGACTCCACTGATAATAAAATGTAAAGGGGGGATTGTCTTACCATCTCTTACAGCATCAAATACTTTATTTAAACAAGATCATGAAAACAAAACCCTTCTTGCAAAAGCTGGCATGCCCACTTTGACCCGGAAGTGTAACAAGACCAATTCCGATGCAAACGCGTTGTTTTTTTTTAGCGCCATCATGTGGTCGAAGCTCTGGAAAACATTTAAATAAATTCAATAAAAAGGCAGAGCCGATTTATCTTATAATTTTGTATTTTGAACACCTTACTCTGGTACAGCCATGGTATTTTGCAATAACCTCGTGAAGCGACAGTGTTTGCTCGGCTGTTTTAGCCTTCATCCAGAGTCCCAACGCAAACGTGTCAAAGTAGTCATATCAACACATGGATCTATGATAATAACAGTATCAACACCACGAGAAGAAGAAGTTTGGGAAATTTACTGTTGATGAAAGAAATATCTGTGGTTGCAAAGGCCACAACTCCACATGATATTATGACGTCAACACAACCTAATTAAGAATTCCTTAAAAACAATTTTCACCTTATAGTATCGATATTTCTATAAGATGCCAGTCTTTCATTCTGTGGAAATGTTTTCTGAGTGTGTTTAAACAAATATATTTTACTAACCTCTCGCGCAAATGATTCTCTCAACTATAAAATAGTTTATTAAAAATAGTAATAAATAAATAAATAATCACGTAATGTTTTAATTGTATTTATTTAAGGTCATTTTGAAGTGCTTCCGTGTGAGCAATGTGTTCCTCGGGACTTGTCGGTGAAGGTTCGTCTCGGCCGAACGAGACGCGCGTGGCGTCACTGCAACTCGGGTTTTTAACATAGATATGGCCTGATATCTGACCTCACATAGGACTGTAACACCACCGTGGGCTTAACCAGAAAAGATCTGTCAGGTGTCTTTGGCCGTGGTGACCATGCTGCAGCTGGGGGATGAAGTGACCCTGTACTCGGTCATCTTCGTGGTGGTCCTGCTCGGGACCCGCAGCCCGGTGTGGACGTCGGCGATCACGGTGTCCGTGTACGTCTTTGGTGGCGGTGTTCCGGTTCCCTCAGGTGTCTGTTGACCGGCGCCAAGCAGGTCTTGCACCCGGCCAGGGGCGCGTTTGGCACGGGGAAGTGTCGGCCATCGCGCACCGCGGAGGAGGACACGACGCGCCCAGAACACCATCGCAGCGATAAGAGAGGTGCATGTTGTGTCTGTGAAGAAACTAGAGATCAGCCAATGACAGTGGCGTTATAACTCAGGTTGTAAACAAGCAGAGGTGGATAGAGCAGCCAGAAATGGTCTCAAGTAAGAGTTTGGATATTATTCAAGTCAAAGTACAAAGTAGTAGTCTAGAAAATGGGAGAAAATATCAAAATCACCCCTACATATTGACACAAAGAAAACATATGGGTCAATCTCTACTTCAAACTAAATATTACTAAGTATAACTCGAGTATTACTCAACAAGTACACAAGTACTATTCAATTAAAAAGTGTTGGCATGTTATCGTTATTAAATATTACCCATCATTGTTAAATACTTATTTATTGCCGTACAATAATAGGCCTTGAACTTTCAGCTCTTTGTCTATTCATATTTACAGTATATAACTACATTTCTACTGTGTTGTACCAGGGCGACCACCTCAAATTCAAGAAAAAGAGGGACAAGTTGTTGAACGTGGTGAACATGGATAATAACACATTAATATAATAACAACAATAAGTCATATGGTTATTATTTGTATCATCGAGGGGCTTGGAAAAGCAAAGGATGCCAACAAACAGGTATTACAGCCCAGAATGTCTGTACAGCCAAAAACACTTGATACTTTCTTAAAACAAAGTTTTCTCATGGGCATCAATCTAAAAAGTGTGACATTCTCTAAATAAGTGTGACGAGGACAGAGAGGCCTGAAGGACAAAAAGAGGGACAGGTGGTCACTATAGTTGTACCTCCATGTGTAGTACCCACTAAAGTGATTTTGTGTCTGTCCAGGCCAGTCAGAACGGTGCAACAGGGGTGGAGTTGGACTTGGAGTTTTCGGCCGAGCGCCCCCATCCTGATGCATGACGACACTGTGGACCGGACCACAACGGGTCAGGACCACTCGCAAAGAGCAACTTCTCTGATCTAAGGAAGCTCGACGCAGCGGCTAAACACAGACTCAGGTGAAGGGAGAGTTAAAGCAATAGTGTAAACAAAATGGAAACAATGCGTAACAGACTTATCACTGTGTCCCATTAGGTCACAGTGCATATTCATTCTCTTTTTACTCTTCAATACTTCTCAGACAGATTGAAATGTTGTGTTTTGTTTTCAAAGGAGCAAGTTTCTGGAGAGAAGGTCCGACACTTGAGGAAGCTGTTGAAGAGTGCATCAGACTTCGGCTCACTGTTTACTTGATGTAAAAGGACATCCTGAAGAGGTGTGTACTGCTCCCTTTTCATTCATTTAATTTGCATCTTTGTTTTGTGGACAGATAGGTTTAAAGAGCATGTTTCACCTGTCGTTAATATTTAATTCATATTGTACTTTGGACAAATCAGACCTCCTAACCACACATATTGAACCCATTGTTAAAATGCACAATGGACTTTTATCTTTAGTATTTTATCTGCTCAGTTGTGTTGGATGTCTGAGGTTTGAGTTTATGTTTTGTTTTTTCATTCTGTTGTATTTGTGAGTTTAGGGCCACTGGGGCCTCCAACTGTTGCAAAGATTATAAACAAAACAAGTTAGAAACATTTAGCTGTTTCTTTTCTGTCACAGCCGCTGCTGCTCTCAAAGCTTTGTACAAGAAGAACCCCGTCTGTACAACAGCAGCATTGTCTGCTCCTTTGAGCCCAAAGTTATCTACAGGGTAAATGTATTTGTTTAACCTCAAAACTATGAATTATTTATAAGGAAAAGTTAAACATTACAATCCATGCAGATACACTGCATGAAATTAATATAGGACTAGAATAAATTACTTGAATTCAGAATTCTTAATTTGTGTAGTTTTTTCTTACTATTTATTCTCATTTCCAATTATTTGCCAGTGTTTAAGAAAATGTTATTTACTCCATTGTCAAATAAATGTTCTCATTTCAAGCTAAATTACTTTGTAACCTAGTCAAACTACTCAAATCAAGAGAAATTAATACTATTATAATAATAATTCACTTTACAGCTATAACCAGTGGTACATGTAAGACTGGCGTTCAAACTGTGAAACTAATTGCGATATAACATAGAAAAAACAGCATTAAATTGTGTCCTAACTCATAAAACAAATACACAGCCAAAATATGTCAAGTGCGGCATGATCGTGGTCAAATAAAATACATTTGTCACTGTTTTACTGATCATGTCTTTTCTGTGTGAATGAACTGTCCCAGATGAGACAGAGTGATCCTGAGGTAATCACAGCTCTCACTCACCGCCCCTGGAGCTTGAGTCACCTTGGGGACGGGGCCCCGAGGTTCTCGTCTCCATGGAAACACTGCTGGATGACCCTGTTGGACGTGGCGTTGGATTGGGCCCAGCATCACGTGCTCTGGAGGCTTTGTGGCATCTCAGCTTTCCTCATTCAGAAGAACTTTGTATCACAGTGAGTCGATGAAATATACACTTAACCATTGTTAAAGTTAGGGCTGGGCAAAAGGACAAAAACAGTTATTTGTTTTTTTTTAACTTTTTTTAACTTTTTAAAAGTTCAGAAACATACAAACTTGCTTTGGTGTTCAGGTCCAACATATAACAATGAACAATAATAAAAGCAAGATAAATCAAATAAGGCATCCATTAAAAACTAATAAAATGTACTAATAAGATTAAAAATAGACTTAGTCTGGGTATATAATTATTTTATGACATAATATTAAAGACTTAAAATAGCTTGCAATATTCATTTTCTGACCGTAAACAAGACACTCTTCAAATAATTGCCACTTAAAACAAAAAACAGTCAGATTTCTTCCATGTAAGTCATTCCTTTGCTGACAGAAGTTGGCTCTTCATGACAATAAAAGAAATAATAGTAGTAATAGTTGGTCAGTGTGGGCACTGTTGCACAAATCTGCAGCAGGTGAAAGAGTCCATATTCATGCATCAGCAGCAGGAACAGGAACATGGACTTTTGATATGAGTTCTGATATGAAATGTAGATATCACAGACATGTTACTGCTGCTGCTCAAACTCAATATAAGATCACTATATTCATAGTTTAATCTTATGTAAATTATTCATGTACTGAATCAAATGAGTGCATTGTGTTTGTATTCACTGTCACATTAGTGTGGACACAGTCAGAGCGCACAGCAGCGTCATGCTGTCATGTTAATACTTTATTACACTCCGTTCAGTGTTTTTAACCTGTGGCTCCTGAGCTGTCCAGGTTTGCACACATTTGGATGTGTTCCTCACAGAGCTCCATCACAGAAGTTTGTTGTTAGCTCCGCTTTTAGCACAGCTCTAACGTCCACAAAACCCTCTCTTTTCTTTCTTCCACGTATTTCCCAAAACCACATGTCCCTTTCCCCGCTCAGACCTTTGCTCAAGTCTAATTTAGTGCGTGACGCTGCTATATATCTAACGGAAATTAATAAATATAAATTAGAAACGTTTTGCGGGCCGGATTAAAACGTCTAGGGGGCCGCATGTTTGACACCCCAGATTTAAATTGATGTACATTTTATATAGGAATCGCATATCCCGAGGAGTTTATCGATTTATTTAATGTGTTAATATGTTGTGCTTGTCTCCAGGGATTATGTGGAGTACTGGGCCCATAGAGGCGTGGAAGTGGTGGCCTGGACAGTCAACACCAAATTAGAAAAAGATTATTACCAAGACATTCTCCAAGTCAATTACATTACAGACAGCCTGGTGGAGGACTGTGAACCACACTACTGACCACTACTACTCAATTTTGCATCCATTTGATCAGGTAAAAGCAATGGTTTTGTAGAGATTAGTCTTTTTAAGGTTATGCTCATTGTTTGTACAAAGACGGATGTAATAGAACGTAAGCAGGCATCGATTGTAACGTACTGTAACTACAAACTCAGGACAGCTACAGTGAGGAAATAAAGTATTCTCACTTAGAAATTACATAGGGGTCTGAATTTGTTATCGTGGTAGGTGCATTTCCACTGTGAGAGACAGAATCTAAACAGAAAAATCCGGAAATCCCATTGTATAAATTATTTATTTGTATATTATTGCTGCAAATAAGTATTTGAATACCTGCCAATCAGCATAAATTCTGGCTGTTATGTTTATAATGACATATCATACTGGGGCTCCATGCAATATGTCACCTTGTGGTGTATCAATGATCATAAGAAAGATGAGAAATCAGCCCAGAACTACACAGGAGGAGCTGGTCAATGACCTGAAGAGAGATGGAACCATAGTTTCAAAGGTTACTATTGGTCATACACTACTGTAATGGTTTAAAATCATGCATCGCACAGAAGGTTCCCCTCTTAAGTCAGCACATGTCCAGGCCCGTCTGAAGTTTGCCAATGACCATCCGGATGATCCAGAGGAGTCATGGGAGAAATTCATGTGGTCAGATGAGACCAAAATAGAACTTACTGGTATAAACTCCACTCGCAGTGTTTGGAGGAAGAAGAAAGACGAGTACCATTCCAAGAACACCATCCCAACTGTGTAGCATGGGGGTGGAAACATCATGCTTTGGGGGGTTTTTGTGCCCAGGGAACAGGACGACTGAACTGTATTAAGGAGAAAATGAGCTGGGCCATGTATTGGGAGATTTTGGGCAAAATCCGCCTTCCCTCAGTCAGAGAACTGAAGATGGGTTGTGGCTGGGTCTTCCAACATGACAATGACCCGAAGCACAGGATAACCAAGGAGTGGCTCCATAAGAAGCATATCAAGAATCTGGAGAAGCCTAGCCAGTCTCCAGACCTAAATCCAATAGAAAATCTTTGTAACGGGCTGAAACTCTGTGTTGCTCAGCAACAGCCTGAAACCTAGATCTGCTGGAGGAGTGGGCCAAAATCCCTGCTGCAGTGTGTGCAAACCCGGTCGAGAACTACAGGAAAGTTTGACCTCTGTAATTGTAAACAAAGGCTTCTGTACCAAATATTATCATCGGTTTTCTTAGGTGTTCAAATACTTATATAAAAATGATTTCAAAATAATATAATATGATGTCTGGATTATATATTTTTTAGATTCTGTCTCACACAGTTGAAATGCACCTACGATGAAAATTTCTGACCCTTCCATAATTTCTAAGTGGAAAAACTTGCTAAATCGCAGGGTGTTCAAATACTTACTTTCCTCACTGTACATTTGTGCAACTGTTCGCACATTATTACATTACTCTACATTAGGGATGTCACGATATAACAGTTTAGTGTTACGATTATTGCGAGAAAAAAGTCACGATTTAACTATTATTCACGAGTATTGAGACTGTGACCAAACACCAGTGAAATTGTTCATTTTCTTTCATTCCCGTGGTCTAACATATTTCTGTTCCTCAAGTTTGTGACTTGTTTTATGAAAGTGAAATTTCTGAAAAACAAAACAGGTGGATACAATAAAGTTCTTAACATTAAGGACTATATATTGAACAAAAAATACTTCTAAAACTGTCACAATTATTATTTTTTGTTCTTACGATTACAATTATCGATGAACCTAATAATCTTGTCATACCTACTATACATTTAGGGCTTCTGATCGAGAGGTATACAGCCAATCCTCAGTAAAATCATTTGTTTTTGAGCAGAGTTCAGACTTTAAAGGAACTAAATAGCAATGATATGATTGAAGATCTGTATGTTCAGGAAATTAACACTGACATTAATTTAATTTAAGATTTAGTTATTTTTTAAGCGATTGATTAATATTAGGAAGAAACTGCACCACAGAGACATCTTCTGCACAAAGAGGCTGAAATAAAGCAATACTGGGTTTTATAAATAAACACTTAATATTGTAACTTAAATATGATCATGTAGTCATTTTATCTTAATTGTAAATTGTTTATATATTCAGACCAAGTCTATTTTGCTTTATTTGTAAATTCTAAATGTGTATGCATGCGCTTTTAAATATATATATATTGCTATTATTATTATTAGTATTATTATTATTATTATTATTCATTGTTGTATGCTGCACCTTAATGCCAGCAAGTTCCTAGTTTTTGAATCCTGTTCATTGGACAGTGGCAATAAACCTTTCTGATTCCGATAATATAATTGTCATCTGTAAAATCGCATATTCTTGAAATTCTTGACAGTTTTAATTGAAAGTAAAAATATTTTTGTCTCGAATCCAACCCCTTGCAGGTGGATACGTAACAATATCCAAATCTCTCAGTACAATATTATCATGATATGCATTTCACCGTACAATATTTATTTTTATAATATATTATTTTGCCTTAATGCCTTGACAAGCCTTTCATGTGAATCATTACTGTCATATTCCAAATAATTACCATATAAAAGTGCTTAATAACAGTTATTTCTTCATGTTGTCTTTTTTTGCAACAAAACACTGCATTTAAGCAAAAACAAAAAGCTTGTAATTTGAAATATTTTGCCAGCCCACAATATGACTTTGGTTATTGTCACATACAGACTGTGGAGCTTTACACATGAATCCCTCAAAAAACAAATTATAAGTGACTAAACTTGTAAAGTTAAGCCTATTAAGAGTGCATAGTGTTTGGCCCATGGTTTGGCCCCATGGCTGACCTACATAGTACAGTTAAAGTGTTGGTATCACTGGAATAAGCCTGTCTGAGCCGCTCCTGAATTACCTGCTTATCACCGGTTTGCCTTCAATGCCATTAAATATTAAGACTGTGCTGTTCTTTCATCATGCGACCTACTCACTTCCTCCCGCTCTGCAAACAGGCTTATCTATGCGTCTTAGGTTTAATGGTTGAAAGGTTGTTTTGGGGGCGTGTTAAGCGTCACTAAGGTCATACAGGCTTTAGGGGGGTGACCGGAAATTGAATCTACAAAATAAAAGGCCTTGTGGCACGATTATGAGGGACTTTTGGTCATTTTGCCAGGACTTCGTCAGGAAAAATGAATCAGTTAGTTTTTTTTTTCTGTCTGTGGCATATTTTAATCAGCATTCATTCCAAATTAACGCGATGCATCAACGGAATTAAAGTTAATCTTGTCTGACTCAAGTGTTTGGTGACTGGTTTTATGCTGAAAAGTTCTGCGGAAACGTGCACTGACGTGTCAACGGGCTTTACACGTCCCAAACGCGGTGGTCGCATTACGCGCTGATGTAAATATCCAAGTGTCCTTATAATCTGTCTGAGGAGACCCGGTGAAGCCTCTGGCAGCCCGAGCGGCGCGCACACAGTCCCGGAGCGCACGCAGTCCCGGAGCGCACACGGTCACTCACACGGTCACTCACACGGAGCACGTTACGCAAACCTCGTCTTGCAGCATGTGGAGCCGCTGGGACTTTCTCCTTGGATGACCTCCACGTCTGTTATTTGCACTGTGACCGTGGCGTCGGCGCCTACGGACACCTGCCGGTTAAAGAGGACGACTTAAAACACCGCGGGTCAAGTCTCGAGCCGCAGTTTTCGCAGGACGAGTTGGGGACACGTCTTTACGTTTGGCTGCGTGCGAGTGGTGAGGCGCAGACGGTGCCGCAGACGGTGCCGCGTTCTGGTCGACAGCTGACAATTGCACGGACGATCATTCAAACTTGGCGATAGGAATTAACTTTTCTATATTGCTGGCGTTCACATGATGTACACAATCACCAGAGGTCCCAGCAAACTTGTTACACAACGAAGGACAGGTGAGTGAGCGCCGCGCACGCTGTCGCCCCAGTGCGTAATGATGCAACGTAACGTCATTTTGGGGGTATTTCTCTGTGTTTTCATGTGGTACTACGAGGACTTGACCGTGAATAAACTGGACGCGTTTGTTTTAAAGGTCCCACGCAGCAGATTGAGAGCAAGTTCAGTGACTTGAAGCTCAAGCCTACGTCTTGGTTGACCTCAAAGTGAGTAGCGTGCCAAGTGCTTCGGTTTGGCTTTTGTTGTGTTTTGGAAATGTTTAGACCAACGCAGGTGCAAGCAGCGCCCAAGGGCCCAAAACACTCCACAAAACACTCCACACCGGCCCCTGTTCTTACTGTACGTGTCATTAGGACCTGGGACTTTGAAAACGACGCACTTTAGGGTTATTTCTGCAAGAGCCAAGACTTAATAATTCATGTTGCAGACAAGTCTTGTTCAATAGTCTATGGTTCAGTTTTACCCCTGCAGCCATGATCGTAGACTATTCAAAAACGTGTGCTATTATAACATTAAAAACATTAAAACGTATTTAACCAAAACGCCATCCAAATCAAGCACTTGAAGGCACTGGTCTTTCTTGCACGTGTCCCTCTAGTTGTTGTCCTTCACGACCATTTAGGAATCTGTCCCTGGTTCCACTCCTTTAGAGAATGTAACACTTTTCACTGGTGTCACACAATTGTATTAAAAGTGAGATTTACTCAGAAAACACATTTTTTCTTGCCATTATATCCAGACTTTTTGGGTGTAACGGCTTTCATGTGTGTAAAATGTGGGCTGCACGGTATTGAATATTGTTGCGATATGGCTGTGACGTACTGTGATACCGATATTTATGTTGCGATGTTTTGAGTATATTTTTGACACGATCATTTCAGTTAAATTAAAACGAATATGTTAAAGTGCTAGTCAAAATAAACACTTAACAGAGACAAAACCAAGACAAAATCAAGGCAAATTTTAGTTTTGCTGTGATATCAATTATTGCATTAGCCAATGTTGCAATATCGATACTTTTGCGATATGTTGTGCAGCTGCGTTTTGGCACGTTTTGCTTTTCCAAGTTCTCTGTGCATTTCAATTGATCTGAAATCCATTATGGTGTTAGTTATTGTAGTGTATTACCATCCCTCCGTGAATCTCCACAGTCAACAATGTGTCCCTCTTTTTCCAGAATTTAGAGGTGGTCATCCTAGTCCATGGCCCATTACCAACCTTTCTCAAAAACAAAATGATTAAAATGTTCATCTCATGACGCCGAATCTTCATCAAATTAGATTATCCTACAGTTTGGTTAAAGCTGGTGCTCCTTGTTTCTGCAGCTCTCCTCCTCCAAAGATTGTGTTTCATCGCCTCAATGGGAAGCGTTACAGTGGAGCGGCCCCTCACAAGACGGACGCTCCGGCCGAAAGCTTCACCCCGGCACACGAAGAGAACGTCAAATTTGTGTTTGAAAGTGAGGCAAACTGCACACAAATTACAGTGAAAACATTTCAAACTCTTAAAATACTGTTAGCACTTCCTGTCTGTTCAATCTTGCCTGATTTAGGTCCTCATTTTATTGTGCATTCTCTTGTGGGGGTCTGCCACCTGCTTCGCTTCATAGAGATGTTATTGCTTTGCCTCAAATGTTACACAGTATGGCATTAAACTTATGCATCTTCACTCCATGGAGATGGAGAGACTCTGCGTCTGGTCATTTGGCACATCTGGCCAAACGTCCACGTCCAACCTTTTGGCGTTGGATCCAGAGTTCTTTAAAGAGTCACAGTGCTGTTACTAAGTTGCACCAGTGTTCCTGACGTGGATGAATGAGTTGCAAAGCAGAGTGGACTTCAAGCAGCTTTCTTTGTTGGTCTTGGGCTTCTGCCAGCAACAACGTTCTCTGTGCTGTCCTTATGTGATTCTCAAGCCTTGTTGTTGTCAGTTAATTTCATGTGAAGGAAGCAAATTAAGAGATGTAAAGTAAATGTATGTGAATGACACAAACACAGGCATTCCCTTTCACAGAGCCACTACCTCCAGTTTATCAGCTAGTGTGCTGCAAGAGCATTTTTTAAAAACACTTTTTAGTTTTGTCTGAAATCATGTAATTTTTCTGCAGCATGGCAAGAGGTGGAGCAAAAACTTGAAAATGGTGCAGACGTGACAGACGGCAAAGGCCCTGTCCAGTACGCCGAGAAGACCCCGAGTACTGCAATGAAGAGTGAGTCCACTTTACATGTGTCAATCACAACTGAGGCTGTTTAGTGGTATATTGAATACTGATTACCCTAATCAGAGATCTTGTTCTATATTTTGATTCTAATTTGTTGTTTTTTCTGCGAAAAAACTGATCACTTAAAGGATGACTGAAGGCATCATACAACTACAAAGATATGCATAAATTGTTTTCCATAATGGAGCTCAACAGTCCCACCTACCTAAAAGCCCCCCGAGGTTCTAGAAGTCAATTTTATTTTCCACATAGACTATTTTTGAAATATATTTTAGAAACGTATAGTAAATTCAATAATGTTTTTATTAGTTCCCGCATGGCTGATTAGCCCATAGCAAGCTTTCAAACTTCAAGAATAATTTTCTTTTCTTTTTTCAATAAAATTGGGGAAATGGATGGGAATTTTATATCCAGAACCCAAAAGGTGAACAGAACTGCATTATTTGTCATATTGTCCAAGCATATACTGAACAATATTAGTCCGGAAGCCTCTGCTATTATTTTACTAACATTTACTAACCAAAAGTGGTGCTATTGTGATGTATACAGTGTCACATGATGTAAGAAAAGGGTCTGGCCCTTTATTATAGTACTCATTATTTTATTCAGCCAGGTAAAAAACAATTGAGATCTGGGCCAAGGTGGGAAAACCTGCAGTGCACGATTATAAAAACTATTTACACATCGAGTATTCTTGACCAATATGTATCCCGCTATGCAGATTTGATTGCAAAGTACTCATCATTTGTTGCCTCCAATTCGCCTTGGTCGACAAATTGGATGCGTTTATTGGTATTGTTGAATAATTAGCAGATGTGTTTTGACTCAATCTGTCTGTAACCAGAGGGCAACTGTTGTAATACTTTAATCTTTAAACGGCGTCTGTTCACACCTGTCTGCACCAGTCTAGAAAATGTCAAATCCGGCTCAGTTCAATCAAGGATAAAAGTCCATGGATAATATCTTTCTCATCTAGAACCACCTCGGACTCAATCTACTTACTTCAAAGTCTGTCTGACTGGTTAGACTACACATTTTACTAAAATATATTGAACACGATTGTATTTCAGATTTTACTCAACATTCTGCCTATTTGTCCCCATTTTCACATTTTTTGTAAAGTTCATAATGTAGCAAATATGATAGCTAATTCTACAACTTACCTTAGCTAGCAACCACACTGAAAACAAGAGCTAAAATCTATATAAGTTATGATTTGATAAACAATAACACCTTTAGTTTGAATGATTGTTTAAACTGTTAGACAATTGTGGCAGTTGCGTGTAAATTCTCTATTTTTGTCACATATTGATGACATCAGAGGGATCGTTTTAGAACTCTGAAGAACATTTTTCAAATGTAACTTTAAAATTACAAACTGTACAGATGTACAACTATGATAAATATTTACCACTAGGTCTATACCACCAAACTAAGTCATAAGTAGAAGAAGTTGAGAACTTGAATCTGATTTGTTGTAACCGCTGTCGTTTCTGCAGATTTTGTGCCCATTGACCTGGAGGAGTGGTGGGCCCAGCGCTTCCTGGCTAACATTGCTAACCTGTCCTGAGCGCACATGAGGTTTGTGTGCAGTGACAGCGGCCCCGAGCTAAAGCGGTCTTCAGACGAGCGGCGGACGTCTACAGGATGAATGTAGGAGTCTAATGTTGTGAAGATACAGGAGATGGGGCCAGCAGCACACACTGCCTCTCCACTGAACTGACCTGATGTGCTGCGCAGCCTCTCAACTTGAATGATGTACTAACATGCCTCCTGTTTCAGCTGTATGCATTTCTTTGGAGAAATATTTTGAAAAGCAAAATAGTAAAGTGTTTTTCAAGATTTTGTCTGAATCTCTTTTATGTCCCAGCAAATACTTGCGTATAAAAAAGGTCAAAGTTGGAACATTTATTTTACAGAAGTCATGTAAAAAATGTATAAATATAAAACACATTCTTAATCACAAACATTTAAAAATCTTTTCCTACATTATATAGTAAAACATGTTTAACTTAATCAAATGTCTGTTAATGGAGCGCTGAAGTGGCTTTTTTCCGCCTCACTCCGCTCTCACTCGCTGCCTTTGTCTTTTTGACCCGCCTCCGACTGGGCGCGGCCTGGCCCGGTTTGGCTGTGGTGAAGGTGATGCACTGAGAGTCTAGATAGTCTGCCAGTTTAGTGACACCAAGTCGAATCCCTTCGGCCTTCAGCTGCTGCTGGAGCTGACGCAGGACCAGCGGCTGGTACTGAAGGATCTGGTTATAGAGGGAGGAATCGGACAAAATGAACGTTCGGACTGCCTTGAGACGGTCCTGCACACGGGAGGCTGACTGAGAGGCGGAGATGCCCCCATCACTGTCCGAGTCCCCATCGGACATCTGCACAATCTCCGGGTTCGACCTGTACAAACAGAACATATTAGCTGGCACGGAATGTGTAAAGGTGATAATAAAGCTGCATTTAGTATTTGTGTGTTTTACATATCTATAATATGTGCAGTAGATTGGAAACATAAGGTCTACTTATGTTGTGACTGCAGAAAATGGCTAATGAAAGTGAAGTCTGCATTATCTACCTTTCTGATTCTGCAGTGGAGGTGTTCGAGCCCTGAGAGGCCGACAGCGGCTCATCGTCCTGAGGCGTTTTCATGGGCGAAGTGGTAGTTGTCGTGGGCTTTTTGAACTTTACCATGGCACAGGCCGGTCTGACAGCTGCTGAGATGGGACCTGGTGCTTTGGCCCGAGCGGTTTGACCAGCAGAGGGCGCCTCATCCTCAGAATCTGAACTGACCAGCTGGTGTGTGTACTGGTGGATCTCCTTTAGTTTTAAAACCATTTGGCGTTTAGGTAAAGGTCGAACTCCAAACCTACAAACACACAAATTGTTGGGCATTTGCATGAGACAAATGGTGGAAACAGAGCAGGGCCAGACAAATTAATCAGGCTGAAGCAGAGGAGGTGATTAGATTGTCTCCTGAATGATTAATAGGCTATTTATTTAAAGTGAATGGCTACACACTTGTTCAATTTGTTCTTGAGCTCCGGTGTGTCCATGTCCGAGTAGTGAGGCATTGGAGTGATGGGAACCTGGGCCTGTCGCTTTTTGAAGTTGGATACTAAACAAAAACAACAGCGATTCAATTACGACCATGTGATAGTCATGTGCTGCAGTATTTACAAAATATATTATGGGTATGCAACAAAGATGACTTACTTGGGGTCTTGTATTGTACTGGAGGTTTCAATCTCTCAGAAAGAGGCGGGGCTGTGTCCTTCTCTTCATCTTCCTCCTGCCAACTGTCCCAGAGGCTGTGGTTGACGTCTTGAGTACGGTCGACTTCAGGTGGTGAAATGGCAGACGATGTTTTTGTTGGCGATGCAAACACGCTCGTCCCGGCATCACATTGTTCGTCAGGGGCCGTAGTGGTTGAGGCGCATGTTTTGGTATTCCCAGGGCTGTTAGACCCTTCGCTGTCGTCAAGTTTGAGACTAAAGCAGGGATTTTCAGCACAGGCGTCAAGACCCCACGAGTCATTGAAAGCCATCGGAGGCTCATCCATAAAGCTTTGACTAAAACTGGACTCTCTATCGTCTGCCTCGAAGCGATCTGGATTATTTTGGGCCAAACGTGCATTCTCATCGCTCGCTCTGTTGTTTGTGTTGCAGCCTTCCGATAATCTGCTTTTACTGCAAGACTTGCTGTTCGTCTTTTCTGACAAAGGAGAGAGGTGAAAGCTCTGAAAGATCTCAGCTTTCTCTGGGCTTGGAGAGGTTCTATCAGTATGACTTGAAACTACATTTTCTGCACTGAAAGGTGAAGCTGGTGGTAGCTTGAATGTTTCGGTTTGTACAGGTGTGCTACTATAGGCCGGGATGGGGAGGGGTGTGTCCTGTTTGGAATAAACTGTATGTGAACTGGAGTAGTTTCCAAGATGAGAATACTTGAAAGAGCTTTGAGGAACTGCAAATCCAGAAGAGTCCAAGTTTTTGTCCCTTGTCAATTCCAAACTACTTTTTCTGCCACTTGTCTCTGAGCTGGAGAATGACTGTTTACTTGAGAAGCTTTGGGGCATTGAATCTGCACATTTTGGGAACAGTTGAGTCCTACAAATGCTGCTTTTTGTCTGGGAGGAACTGGTGCGGACACTCTTTTCAGGCTGAACGGGTGTGGAGGGAATGAGCCAGGAAATCTCTGCAGAGCAATCGACCAGACTTGCCTCACCATCAGGAGGCTGGTCATCCATTCTGTCTGTGTTAAGATCGTTTGAATTAGGTGTATTCTGTTCTCTTATACAGGTGAAGCGCTTTATGTTTTGTGGCGAGGGGCTGTTTGTACACTGAGTAAGATCTATGTCCATGTTATCACTGGAGTCGGACAAAACTACCAACTCGGGTTCTTTGTTTCTGGGAGATGTTTGAGAAGGTATTAGCTTGAAAACAGCCCGGGCATCATGGGTTTTTACAGTGTAATTTTTGGACTTTTTCAAAATATAATCTGCTCCATCGCCTCCTCCACTAAGACTAACTTCATTCTGGGACAAAGCTGGGGACAATTCTGGAGAAACACCGGCGAAAGGCAGGTTTTGTGCATTCGGTGGAGGACTTGGGGAGAGCTTGTCAATCACACTAGCTGAGGACTGAAGCAAAGTTTTGGCTGACATTTCAGATGACAGAGGACGAGCAGAGAGGTGAAAACGTGATAGAGACTTATGTTCTGGTAAATTAGAGAGGTCTTTTCCCTCAAACTCACCCCAGGATTCAGAGAAGAGACGATTGTAGCTACGATCTAAACTGGCATTAACATCATGCTCACCGCCTTCCTTCGCGTCATCGATCTTGGTCGGACTTGCGGATGTTTCAGGCAGATCTAGATTGTCAGCCTCCTTTTCTTCTCCCCTCTTTTTCTGAGTGGCGGCGAACTCGTAAATTTCAACCAGTTCGTCCTCGTTCACTTGATCCTCTTGTATTTCCCCTCCGTCACCAGGTTGGTCATCCGTCTCCTTACTGTTATTAAAAGAATTGCGGTCTGTCCCGTCATCTTCTGCTTCCTCGTCGTTCCACATGGAGCGCAGCAGCTCAATAAAGGCCCCATCCGTCTGTGTGTTTGGACACTCGCTGTCCTCGCTCTGGAACACTGCTTCTTCCCGAAGCTGGCAAACCGCCTGGAGATCTTTCAAGTCAAACCTGGAAATAAAGGTAAATAATGTTTTACATCACAAGCAACAACATATTAGCGCCAAACAGACTTTAATCAACTTTAATTCACAGGGTGAAATAGATTCCTGAAGTATATGACCCGCTTTATGAAAAAGACAAACTTTCTGAACGATAAGGTAAAACTCTTTTTTGGGGTTGGAGCTGAAATTTGAAAAAATAAATAAATCTAAAATTCTCATGATTATTCCTTTTTCTAATTATATTTTTTTAATATATGGAGCCCTGAAAAAAATCCCTTACTATTGTTAAGACTTTTATTTTCACTCATTTTTCGAGTGATTACACGAAAAGCATGACCAGATGAATAAACTAATAGACAGTCCCCTTTAATCAACTGGCAAAGGTGAGACCTGGATGCCAGCTCCAGGATGTCCGGCCGGAGAGAAAATGGAAAGGAGCAGTGGGCAGTGTAGAGGTACTGCAGCAGAGCAAACACCGCCTGTCCCGGGACATCATTCAGCAGCACCCTTTGAGCGGCAGGTGTTCCCTCCTCCTGCACCCCAAAACCACTCTCATGCACCTGAAGAGAGGAAACATTGAATAATATCCAGAAATTAATACCAAACAAAGGATGAACTTACCGGTATTTTAAATTAGTGATAACTGTTTACCATTTCAGCCAGCAGGGGGCAGCGAGCATACACCATAAATGAATGAGCAAAGTAGACTTCCCCACTGTCCACCTGTAGCTGCAGATCGCTGAGCTGAGGGTTGTTTACCATTGTGCCCAAGTCCAAGGCGAGTTTAGGCAGGTGCAACTACAATAAAAAACACAAAACCATGACAAAACACATGACAAAAACAAATGAAAGCAGTTTGTTTTGCGTTTATCTTACTGATTGGCGTCGGTCCTCCTCTTCCTTTCTCGAAGACGAAGTTCTTAATGGCTCTTTATGATTATCGTAGGGTATTTCAGGCAAGAATCCGCTCACGCCATCATTATTCTGCTCATCCTCCTCCACAACAACAAATCCACTTGAATGTAGGTTCGAGGTGGGACTGGCACCGGTTTGCTGGTCTAAGAGGGAACACACAGTAAAATACTGGATTGGCTACTGCATAGTTAAGAAATCAGAAAAAGGGAAAAGAGCAAACAAAAAACATGCAGAAAAAATAAATCTCCTCAATTGTGTTTCTTTGTTCAGGAATACTCTCAATTCAATTCCTGCTGAAATAAATTATGAAACGATCATCCCTATCACTATACAATCATTGTATTGACACAGTTGTATACATTACTTTGCAACGACACAAATGACACCGTTATAAAAGTGGGCTAAAAAGTAATCCTCCACTCAGATGTATTTTGATATTCGATCACCTTTTGTAAGTCCTGTGGTAGAGTAGCCGTACTGCGTCAGTGTCATCCCATCTTCAGCTAACTCGATGAGGTCTTGAAGGGCCTGGCTGCACCCGGGCAGCTTCCCTGTGCCCGGGGTAGAACCAGCAGGAGAGGAGCGGCCCGTCTGGGAGGGAGAGGGCAAGACGGAGGCGACAGGAGTTCTGTCAGTCTAGAATAACAAAAAAATAAAACTATGAAAAGAGTTTATATTACCATTGTTTGATAATAATAATAATGCTGCTTTTCCAACCTTTGTTGATTCCTGTGGTACAAGAAAGTCTCTAAGCTCCGGAGCATAATAATCACTCAGGCAAAAACCTGAGATCAATGCACTTTTCTGCCAAAGGGGGGCAGCACCACTCCAGCTAGGCAAACTGGAGGTGCAGTGAGTAGGAGTTGGAGGAGCTGGAGCACAGTTGCTTAGTAGGAGAGCAGAGACACGCTCCTGTATCCGAACCAGAGCTGCCGCAGGGTCCTGAACCAGCAGCAGCGGAGGGGGCCGAGGGATGCCACCTTTTTTCTTTTTGCTGCGTCCTTTACCTTCAGAGAGGAGGATCAAAGTTCAAAGTCGGACAACAAAGTGCATAGACAAAAATAATATCAACAAGATACTTCACTTCATACATGCATTTTATAAAAAAATCAGGACCAAGAATAATTTATTCACGTGTTTTTAAGAGTTTTAACTTTGCTTTCCAATTTTTAACCATAAATTAATAATAAATATTGTACCAGCATTTGGTTTCCACTTCAGAGCTGGGCTCTTGGATGTGTTGGGGGCAGTAGTCTCTTTAAGGCTCTCTCTCTCGGCTTGCGATACCTTTTGTTTCTCTCGCTCTTGTTCCAGCAGTGACGAGGACAGGGCCAAGGCCATCATTGTGTCTTCATCCAGATCTACAACCTTCTTCCTGGGCTTCTTTCTTGCAGGCATATTTGACTTGGATCCTTTTCGTTTTTGGCCTGCAGTCTGTGTACTGTAGGTGAAACACTGTACTTGAATTTGTCTTTATTTTACAAAATATCTGGCATAGTTTTTGGTGAATTTTATAATGTTACTTCCTGGATGGACGTGAGCGGCAGATGTGACATAACTGTTACCTAGCAACCACACTGTATACAAGGGTTAAAGCTCATTATAGTGTAAAACACGTACTTTGAAGACGTACAACTACAGTAGGTGGCGGTAAATGCACCTTTTCAGTTGGCTGCCAACCGCCATTAAAAGCAACAACAACAATTCACTCAAGAGGTTATGATTATACTAACACTAATAAACACTTTTGTGTGAATGTTTAAATTGTCAGAACACGGTGTTCCTTGTGGGTTCTTTTACGTGTAAGGAACACCTTTTGGAAGGAGTTTTGAGCATAGATGGAGGGATTCTTTTTTTTTAAAAACTCAGCACTGCTTCCTGTAATTTGCAACTTTTGCAACTGCAACTTGGAAAACTATGAAAATATGTACCACAAGTATTACCCCACTGAACAGAGTAACGATAACAAAAACATATGCAAGTTTCCATACACATATTTGCAGGTTTGATGGAACATACTTGATGGTTGTGTTGCTGTGGTTCTCCTCAGTCTGTCTCTGTAGAGCCTGAATGAGCACAGCAGGAGGAACACCCATATCTGAAGAGCAACGCTTCAGATGAGATGAACGATTCTTCTCAGACTTAAACCCCTTTCCACAAATGGGACATTCCATGACTCCAGAGGGCGGCGGAGGTGCTGTATGGTTCTCTCTTTCATCTAAACATCTGCAAAACAACATGATTAAAAAGTTACACTAAAATGTTGCCGTACTTGGACATCTGATGTCAGAAGATGCAAGTGTCTGTATGAGATGTAATCAGAATCAGAATCAGAAAGGGGTTTATTGCCATTGTCAATGAACAAACTTCACAGACATAGGAACTTGTCTCGGCCTTCAGGTGCAACATGAGCAATCATAAAACAACATATATTTAGTCAAACAAAAAGGGCATGCATTTAAGGGACAATTTAAAATTACTATAGTATAAAATAAAAATAAAAATAGGCATTGCTATGTACACAAGTTATTTAAAGTTGTAGTGCAGAAAGTGAACAGTGCAGTGAGTGTATGAATAGTGTAGTTAAAGTGGCAGGTGTTTTGAAGTGTTCATGAGTCCAACGGCAGAGGGGAGAACTATTCTTGTGGCGGGAGGTTCTGGTCCGAATGGACCGTAGCCTCCTGCCTGAGGGAGTGGTTCAAATAGACCATGTCCAGGGTGAGAGGGGTCAGCTGTGATCCGACCTGCTCGTCCCAGAGCCTGGAGACGTACTGACGTCTGACGTACAACACAGAGCACAAGCGGTGCCCACCAGCTCAGAGGGCAAGAGGAAAGAGGAAACACACGTCCGAAATGCTCTCTCAGCCTGTGGATACCCGACTTGGGCTCTGAACAAAGTGAAGAGAACCAATAAGCAGGACAAAAGGGACAAAAGGGAACAGAACCAAGAAGAAGGGGTGTCTCTATCCCTTATGTCTCAGGACTGTCAGAAAAAACTGCAACGATTTTTTAGACAACACGAAGTCCTGTTTATTTCAAACCAGGCAACACGTTAAGACAAAAACTGGTTCACCCTAAGGACAAGATGCCGACACAAAAACAGAGCAATGTGGTGTATTCTATCCAATGCAGTGAAGAAAGTTGTAAAGAGCGGTACATAGGGGAGACTAAACAGCCACTTCACAAGAGGCTTTATCAGCACAGAAGACACGCAAGTTCAGGACCCCAGAGCGATGTGCATCTTCATCTTAAAGCCACAAACCACTTATTGAAGACAGTGAGGTGGAGATTCTGAGCAGGGAGAAAAGATGGTTTGAAAGAGGAGTTAAGGAGGCAATCTTTGTTAAAAAAGAGAATCCTTCATTAAATCTTAATGGAGGTTTAAGATTCAACCTTCCAGTTGTTAATAATGGTCTGCTGAAACCCTGGAGACGCCCTGGGCATTCGGATGCTAAATAGGCACTCAAGGTGAGGCAGGGAACTACAGAACAACAGGCCCATCCCAGTTTCAATGGGCCATTAGCAGGAGGTCCATGCCCTGTGGGCAGGGCTCTCACAGAGTAGGATAAAAACAGGAGTTCTCAGACTTGTTTCACAGATTGAGAATGACTCTTGGATGAGAGTTGAAACGTTTTGTTTTTTTCTAAAACAGAGTCCAGATGACAACAACTGACATTTTAGATTTTCCTGTTCGGCTTTTTCCTTCTTTGTCCTTGTGAGTCTTCCTGTAGTTTCCTTCACACATTCAGTTTGGTGTGCCTTTCTTCTAATGTTAAATGCCCGTCCAGTGTCATTTATTTTCCTGAGGGAGTTGGTTTTTTGAGTCGCCAGAGTTTTATGTGTATTGATATTGTGGTTTTTTTCATTGCTCTTTTGATAGGTTCCGTTATTCCTCTAATGTATGGTAACGTGATGTTCGTGCGTTTGTGTGTTTGCGTTGTTTCTTTTTCTCTTTTTTCTTCTGATTTTTGACTTGTTTTCATTTCTTTATGGCCCATCAAGGGGATTGGCATTGTGTGAATGTGTTTCTCCACCTCTCTGTCTGCAATGTCTGTGATGATTGTGGCCCATTCAAATATGTCCTTAACACTGACAGTCTGTGTGGTGGGTGGATCTTAAGTCCAGTAAGTACTGTTCTTGTGGTGAATTTTGATGTCCAGAAATTAAATGGCCTTGTCTTTTTCCTCCTCATGTGTGCACTGAATATTGCCCGTGCTGTCTAGTGTTAGTCACATTTCTGGATCAGAAGAATGCAATACCTGTTTATGTGCTGCGTGCGTCCTTCAGGTGTCATGTGTGAAATGTCTTTGTTGCAGAGCTGACAGAAGAACAGCCCCTCATCCTCCAGATCCACAGGACGGCCCTCTCTGTCCAGCTCCTGCTGCAAACGAATCGCCAAAGCTTCATCACTGTCCTCTGGTTCAGGGAGGACAGGCCTTTGAGACTCTGCTGGACCTTGGCCACAAAAACCATTCAGTCAACAAATAGAAATAGAACTATGGAGGAGCAGCAAAGCCAAATACCAACTATTTCAGTAGTTGACTTGGGAATTGAAATGTAAAGTAATTTTTTGCGGGTTAGTCACGGTCACTGTATTAAAATTTCATTTGGCATGTGTTTTAGAGTCTGTGTCCAAGGGGATTCAGAATGGTGAGTAATTACCATAGCTATTAACAATTTAAAACAAAAAGTGTTGCATATAACTGGAAGCTGAAACACAACAGTCCAGATAACGATACACGATTATTTTAATAGTCGACTAGTGATTATTATTCTGATTAATCGTTTGCAGCCCTAAAGAGTATACCTGGTTGAATCTGGTCGTGCCTCCGCTCGTCTCCTAACACCATCCTTTGAGGACTGACTCTTTTGAACTTGTGCATCTTATGGAGGACCTGGTCTTGTACCCGCAGGGAGGACCCTGTACCCGAAGACTGTGTCCCGCTTACGGCAGAGGAACCTCGGGGCACATCTTTGGTGTGTTTATTTGTCCTCTTTTCTCTTCCAGTGGCGGCTCGTGGTTCCACTGGTTTCTTGCGGTTTCTTTTAATGAGCTTGGAGCAAAGGTCTACAAAATCCTGATCCGAGTCATCCATATTAACTAGTTTCTCCCCTGCATACCTACAAGCATGTCTATTCAAAATGTACGTTGGTAGCGAGTTAGCCAGGTCAACCGAAATTGTGCCGGTCATAAAATATAAACTTAATCTAAATGTTTACCGTTAGGACAATAAAACCTGCAATTAAAAGACCCATAGTTATTTTTTTCATTTAAAAAATAATTCCATTCAACTAATCCGCTGTATGTTGTTATTCCGGTCACGTGGGTACGAAGAGTGTTGTTCCGGTCACATGACTTTTTCAAGCCTAGTTTACAACACGAACACGACCTTTACTTAACTACTCATCTTTTTCCATCTTCAATACCATTTTAATAATCTCTAGATTAGTAGACTGGACATAATTTAATCCTACCGCTGCACACCTTCTCGGCTTTGAGTCATAATACTTACCATTCAGCCCAGTAATTGAGTAACAATGCTACAAACACTACTTAATTAAAATAAACGCTAACTTGCAATGTGCGTGCAAATACATGGCTTTAATCCATCTTGAAGGATATAAAATAAAATAGAACAAAACAGTACCGAGTTGCAACAAATGGAAAAAACAAAACCAAAAGGATGGGCAATACCTCATAATTCAGTCAACAGGGTACCAGAGTTCTTCTGTTGCACACAGTTTATTTAACAATATGGTATAGAAGTAAGAAATGAGTCTTTTTTTCTTTTTTTTTTTAAACCATTACAGCGATTTCATTCTCTCTTCCGTATATTTATAGTATTTTGTTTAATAACTTGATTTACAATAGGAGAAAAAGATAATCCCCAAATTCAAGTTTTTGTTTGAGGGGAATGATGGTTGACATTTTGTGATTAATCTCCAACGTGCCCTTCATCTCTATATATGTGTAAAATTTAGAAGATGGGGGTCATTTAAGATGTAGCAAATAGACAACCAGCAATCACTCCTCCTCAGATCAGGGGGCTAGTCTTTTTCTCACACTCTCTTTACACTTTACAACATTTGTATGACAAGAAAGTATGACAAATGCAAAGCAACATTTTTACACCTGCAAAGACAGATTTTTCAAATATCAGGCCACTGAGACTGCCGTCTGTTTTCGGAAACAAATTTTAGAGACTGGATTTGTGTCTTCACGTGCACCTGCGTGCATGCTTGTGTATGCACAACCTGCAGCAGTCCGTTTCTTATATCATTACAACTGAGTGCTCTTCATACACAAAGAGAAAGGGAACGGTCTGTTCCTGAACGCATCATTTGGACTAATGGGTACAACACTAGATTACAACAAACAAAACCCTTGCCCAAATCCCTGACAAACAAATATTTTACAGTTGCAACACAAAATGCTTTAAGGTCTCTCCAAAAAGTACAAAATAAAAGATATGAATATAATAAAGCAATTGTATATTTTCTTTAATAAAAGAAACAAGAAGGCATGAAACCATACCATAAACAAACCAAAAATAAATTGAATATTGAACACATTTGGTCTCAACCAAAAATATATTCTTTACGATTTATTTTTATTTAAGAAGCAACTTGCAAATCCCTCAACATTTTAAGGAAGAAAACCCCAAAGAACTGGGCGTAGGAAACAATGATACCCCCTAGAAGTGTTTAATTATTTTTCTTGACGAAATTGTCTTTATACAGAGGAAACTTTTTACATGTCAGTACAAAAACGTTCTGCCTTAGAAAGAACAAACAAAGCCCTCAAAGAGGTTGGGAATCCAGAAAAACCGGACGGGAGGTCGGTCCAAAGGAGGGATACTGTTCAATACGCTCCCAGCACAGATGCTACAATCCCTCAACAAACTTCTCTAGAGTGTCCCCAGTAGCATCTCCTACCATCCCCAACTCACTGTTCAATCCTCCTCTGTTCGGTGTGTTTAACTGTGGTAGCATGGCACTCTGTTCTTGAGTCCCCAAATGTCCCTGCTCCATAGATGCAGACAGAGGGCCCCCTAAACTGGGGTGCGGTGAGCCTGTGTGGGGCGGAGGGTGCTGTGGTGAGGGCTGCGGCTGGGTTTGCACCTGTGGGGAGGGACTGGAATGTGGCGGGAGCTGTGGCTGTTGGGGCGGCTGTGTGGGCGGACAGGGCGACTGGACAGGGGCAGGGGAGCGGACCTGGCTGCCAAGTGCATTGGTAAGTGTGGGCTGCCCTGGAAGGTGAGGGCCACCCTGTGCCTGCCCCGTCAGCAGGTGCGTCTGTGGGCTCATGGGGCTGGGCTGAGCTGGAGAGCCCATCTGCTGTTTGAGAACGGCCTGCTGCTGCTGAGGGATTTGCTGCTGCTGTAGCATTCGTTGGTGCAATAGATTCTGGGTGGAGTCCATGGCCATACCAGGCTGACCCATTTGGTTCATTGGTGACAGTTGGCTCATCGCCCCCCCTGCTGCTCCCGCTCCGGGCGGCATGGTGATCTGCTGCTGCATGCGGAGCTGGGAGTAGGTGGCGGTGGGGCCAGGAGCTTGTGCAGGGAACTGGCCGTGGCCTTGGGGCAACACCCCCTGCTGCTGCTGCTGTCTGAGGAGCTGCCGCCGGTACATCTCCTGGAGCTGAGGGTTGGCGCCGTGTGCTGCATTCATGAGCTGGCCTTGAGGTCCGAGCGCCGCCATACCCTGAGCAGGAGGCTGCTGAGGGGACATACCAGGCCTCTGTACAGCTCCTCCTTGCATTGTCATGGCTTGCATCCCCCCCATCTGCGGCTGCTGAGGCTGACCTGTCTGCTGCTGTGGTTGGTTGGCATGGTACTTGGCTGTCCGCTGCTTAATGAAGGCAGCCATGAGTTGTGGGTTTGATTTGAGAATGTTGAGAACCTGCTGCTGCTGTTGTGGGGAGCTCGGAGATTTCAGAGTACGGAGAAGGTCCTGCAGAGCATTGGGAGCTATTGCCCCGGGCCTCGGCGGTACCTGTGGCCGGGCCCCAGGCTGTTGTGGAATGAGCATCCTCTGCCCTGGTTGAGGCTGTTGTCCAGGGGCCATCATAGGCCGCTGCATGGCCATTGTCTGTTGTGGATTTTGTCCTGGGACAAGACCTGGCTGCTGGGCCTGAGGAGTCTGCATAGGGCCGGCAGCTCCGGGCCACTGACCTGGAGCCATGTTGGGCTGCATGACTTGTTGTGGGGGTCCTCGAGGTCCAGAGGCCAGCTGCATTGGGGGCTGCATTGGGCCGGTCATGCGTTGCTGCGGAGGTTGGTTCATCGGCAACCCGTTGATGTTGACCCTGTAGTTCTGGTTCTGGTTCTGCTGGGCCTGTGCAATGATCTCTATGTGCCGTGCCATTTTGACAGCAGCAAGTGGCGGCTGCTGGGCCATCTGCTGCTGTGGCTGAGGCGGCTGGGGCAGAGGGGACTGCTGCTGGTGCAAAGGGGAGGCCTGAGGACCAGGTTTCCCTTGAGACACCTGAGCAGGCTGTCCATTGCGTGGGGCATTGGGATACGAAGGGGACATCACACCCACAGAGTTGGGCGTCTGCGGCTGATTGGACAGGGGCTGCTGGGGGGTCTGGGGAGTAGTGGGCTGTGCGTGCCCAGTGGGGGTGCTGGGAGCAGCGGATGCAGGTGGGGAGGGTAGCGGCATGGTCCTGCCCTGCATGGTGGCCATTCTTCTCCTCATCATCTGGGCCTGTTGTAGCCTATGCTGCAGCTGTTGCTGGCGAAGCTTGTGTTTGATATTCAAACAAAACGGGACGGGACACTTGTTCTCCTGACAGTGCTTGGCATGGTAGCAGCACAAAGCGATGAGCTGCTTGCAAACAGGACAGCCGCCATTGGTTTTGCGTTTGCAACCTTTGGTGTGCTGGACTACACGCTTCATCTTCTGACAGGAAGGGAGTGAGCAGTTGGCATTGCGACACTGACAAGCATGGACCAAGGACTGGATGCAGCGCTGGATGCTCAAGCGACGGCTCTCTTGGGGGCTCTTGGAGGCCTCCCCGCTCTGACTGTTGTCATCGTCCAGACCAAGACCCCACTTGACCATCTGATGCTCGTGGCCCTTTGAGTTGTAACAGTTGATGCACAAATCAAAATCCTGAGAAAAAGATAAACAAACAAATTCAGTCAAAAGAAAAAATAAAGCCAAATTCACAGTGCAAACTCAGAGCAGTTTTATTGCTTACCTCACAAACAGTGCAGTGCCAACGAGTCTCCACATGATGTTTGCACTCGTTACAAGTGTAGACGAAGCGGTCCTGGCCCTGGTTATGCAGCTCAACGAGCATGCACATTGTGCTCCACTTGCACCTTCTGAGGGAGCTGAACTCCCAGTGTTTGTCTCTGGCTAAAGTGAGGAATGCATCTCGTCCATCCATCAGGTCACAGGAGAGCATTGGGTCTGGGTCCACGAGAGGGGGCAGAGTGTTGATCATCGGAGCTGAGTGCAGGTGGATCACAAAGAAAACCTGCAACGGTTTTTTTTTTTTTAAGGAGATGAATACATATTAGGAGAGAAAAACAAATTGGACAGACACACCTTTGAAAAGCAACTCTGACCTCTTTGTGCTTCTCCATGGTTGCATATAGTTTCTGGGACAAATCGTTAGCTACGTTTGGCATTCCCGGCTTCTTCTTATTTGCTCGGCTCACGCTGCTCTTGTTTTTGTTGGTCTTTTTATTGTTCTTTTTCTTTGCGTTTTTGCTGTCCCCTGGAGTCCCCTGAGAGATAATGATTATTTAGTGGCAGGTACAGTAAAACATACATTAAGTAGTGAATGGGAGCTTTTCCACTGTAATTGCCTGCGCAGATCAGCAGTGCAGGATCTGCAGTAGAAATACTCAGCAGAAACAAATCGGATCAATCTACACAGTTCAGATTGCACCAAATGGGAGCAAAGACTTTGTTTCCATTTGAATAATAGTACTTTCTCACACAACTTTTTCTCCACAGCCCTAAGTGGCAAGAGTGATGCACATCCAGTAGTTGGTCTGTGTCCGAGAGCAGAGCAGCTCAGCAGACTCGCATGAACTGAGATTGAAGACTGTGCTGTAATTTGCTGCCATACCTCAGGAGTTTCAGAGGCTGCAGTGTTCTCCTCCTTTTTCCTCTCCTCTTCTTCCTGCTCCAGCTCTTTAATACTCTCCTCCAACACGTTGGGCCAGAAGTCACCCTCAAAGTAAGGCAGCTCATTGGCACTTGTCAAACGATCCTCGGTTGCCTGTTTGAAGATGTCCTATATTCCAAAAACAAAATGTTTACCAAGTTGCTTTACACTCTTGTATTTTATGTCTTGCTTTTTGAACCTTACTTTGTAGTCGTGTATTATTCTCTCTGCAAATGCCTTGTCCAACATTTTTCGGTACCACTCCTGGAGCCTTTTGGGCTTGGGGATCTTCTGGTCAGGAGGGTGACAGTGGAAGATATAGTCATCTCCTTCACTGGGTGGACAGGCCCAAATGTGTCCCTGAGCATAACTGCGAATGTGAAGTCAGACAAAATTTTTTTTATATATTTTTGTGGAAAAAAAAAGTTAAATAAATCTGAGCAAAATTTACCCTAGTTTCTTGACATATTCTAAATAGCCAATAAGGATCTCATGGTAGACTGCTGTTCGTAAAATACGGGGTTTGAAGAAGTGAATACTGTCAAGGTATGATATGTATACACGTCTGAAGAAAGACGAGATAAAAAAAAAAAAATGATTTACAAGAATATGGCATACATTATATGACATACAAGAAACTGACCTAGTGTTAGGAAATGCACATTCAGAGCCATACTCCTGAACATGCATGCCAAAAAAGCACACATCAACACCATCAATCTCCTCAAAGGCAAAAAGTGCTTTGGTTCTGTAAGGAAAGGTTTCAGGCATTTCTCCTGTATCAACAAACCTGGTGAAATCAGAATAAATCAGATAATGTCAGGTAATGTAACATTTCTATATTTTAGGTTTTATAGCCAAAACTCAAACATTTTCCCTTCAGTCTCACCTTGTTTTCATGCCTGGTTTGACTTCTACAGTTTTGTCAGAGCTCGCCACCACTCGCACAAACACCTCTCCGGCCTCTGGGTGGTTCTGTCTTTTCAAGTATTTATTTACGCGATCTTCAATGAAAGTTCCCAGTCGAGTGGACTGAAGCCCTGCAAGGAAAAGATTAATAGAAAGCCGTAATTGTATTATTTCACGTATCAAAACTTTCAACAATGGCCAATATAAGAGCTGAACCTACGTTTGGCAGTAAACTTGTTCTCTTTACGGATTTTCCCACTTTTCTTCGAGCAATTCTCACAAATGAAGCTACAACAAAAATAGGCGTTAAGGACAGTTTAAATGCAAACATCCTTAGTAAATGGCAATGACTTACCCAGAAGGCCAGATGACTTCATAGTGTAAAACACATATCTGATGCATTTTCCGCCCACAGTCTTTACATTCAACAAACCTTTGAACACAAGAGTTATAATAATACATATCAGTTGGGATGGTTAGTTTCAAAAAATATACTTATGATAGCATTTTTTTTAAACTGTGGCTTAATTGCAGCGGCATCTTGCCATTACATATGTAAAAGAAGTTTCCTCTGGCTGCAAAAGCCTGGAGTGATGGTGGTAAGGACGTGTGTGGGCAAGGAAAGACTTTATCATGCCAATGCCAGCCAAGACCACACACTTTCACAATACTCTACGGTTCTAGACCATAACGTCTTTGAGCTGGCACTTGCAGTGATGCTAACTTACTCTGAATGATCTATAATAGATGTTTGATAAAATCCATGGGAAACATGTAACTTCTCTGAGGAAAATCTGTGTAATTAGGATCATTTATGAGGCAGTCGTGAGCCGTACGAGAGGAGGGGTGAACAATGTGGATTTATTTATTCATTTATCGGTCCAGATATGGTTTTACGCGTAAGATTGTTGCGTGGACACTTTCTGTATTGTAGAAAGATTCAGTTGTAGTCATCTGGACACTGTTTTTTTTTAGAAAAACAAGACTTTTTAACTATCATCAAAGAGTCATTCTCAATCTGCGGATCTAGTCTGAGAACTCTGATATTTATCCTACTCTGAGTAAGCCCTGCCAACCGGGCGGGACCTGATATGGCCTGTCTGTTTAAAGGTTTTGCTTGAAACTCATCTTCTTTGTACCCTAACTGTAATGGGCTGTCAAAATCCTAAAGTAAACTGGCTGTAGCGCCCTCATCATCGAGTACCTGATTCGCATCAGAATGGCCAGGGCTTCTGCCCCAGGGCTTCTGCCCCAGGGCTTCTGCCCCAGGGCTTCTGCCCCAGGGCTTCTGCCCCAGGGCTTCAAAACACTATTGCATTCATCTTATTCCGGAAGCCCGTCTGGGCGCCGCCATACGCCACATAATCCTTCTTCAAATTGTATTAGTTAACATTAGGCTGCCGACCACGAGAGAAAATAAATTCTACACAGACTAAAAAGCCGTTTTCAGGCCACACAGGGAATGGGTGCATTGTTGTCTTCTTGGTCACCGGAACATTGGATATTTAACACAATCAATCTACTTTATAGCATATTTGAGCGGCATGACATTTTCCTCGTTCTCCATTTAAACCAATGGAGTTCCTGCTCTACCAGAAGTGCGAGCACAACAAAAGTGCCAATCACGTGGGAAAAGTGGGCGGAATAAGGTCAATAAAACAGGTAAGTTGAATTTTATACCTCCATTCCCGTTTAAAGAAGATTTATTATTATTATTTTTTTAAACAAAGATTGCCTCCTTAACCCCTCTTTCAAATCATCTTTTCTCCCTGCTCAGAATCTCCACCTCACTGTCTTCAAAGAAGTGGCTTGTCACTTTAAAATGAAGATGCACATCGCTCTGGGGTCCTGAACTCGAGTGTCTTCTGTGCTGATAAAGCCTCTTGTGAAGTGGCTGTTTAGTCTCACCTATGTACCGCTCTTTAGAACTTTCTTCAGTGCATTGGATAGAATAAACTACATTGCTCTGTTTTTGTGTTGGCATCTTGCCCTTAGGGTGAACCAGTTTTTGCCTGCTTTAAAATAAACAAGGATTTTGCGCAATTTACCAGTTGTATACAATAGTGTTTTGAAGCCACGGGGCGGGAGAAGCCCCTTCTGATGCAAATCAGGTACTTATCAGGGATTAGGGAGCTACAACCATTTTACAATAGGATTTTGATAGCCCATTACAGGACTGTTAGGGTACAAAGAAGATTAGTTTCAAACAAAACTGTATGAATATCTGAGTTCTAGATCCGCAGATTGAGAATGAAGGTCGTGTTTTTCTAAAAACAGTGTCAAGATAACTACAACTGAAGCGTTTTCGTTTTTCTCTTCTTTTTTTTTTATAAAGATTTTTTTGACCAGTAGGCTTTATTAGACAGGAGAGTAACATGTGAAATGGGGGATGAGAAAGAAGGGAGGACATGCAGCAAATGTCGGGGTCAGGATTAAAACTCATGACAATGTGGCCGGCTGCACTTTGAGCTCGGCATACATGTGCTGTGCACCTGAATCTTTTTCTACAAAAGAAAACTCCTGTACGAATAAGGGATTACACCGATCTCTTCCTGTACTATTCATGTGATGATTAGGTAGGGATATTAAGCATATGACTCGCTGTTGTCGAAAATACCCTAACTGCTGTTTCCAGTGTCTCCTCTGCTCCTTGTCAATGTCGCTTGGCTCCATGTGAGCAGAAGTGTCAGGAAACAATGCCGCTGCTCCATGACTGTGACTGGAGTCTAGTCGCGTCTATCTGCGGTCCACACTTTGTGAGCCCAGTCGTAACTGGTCCACACCAAGAGACCTAAGCAGCAGCAACTGACTTCAACTAGTGATGACGAAGACAGTGACTAAGCATGACTGAAAATGATAAGAAAATCTGGCTAAAGGTCTTGTAGTGTGTCCTCATCTTAAACCAATCGTCTCGCAATGGTCACAGTGAACACAAGAGTTATGGTTTCAGATCCTCTGGCATTGGAGCAGAAAGTCAAAGGGACTGTCTCAGGAGGCAAGTGATTACACATGGAAGTTGAGCTTGACTATGGTTTTGTCAAAAGTCAAATGACAAAGTACAAATGTAAAAATAGGTCAAAGTAGTGTTACTTACGGTTCAGGGTCTAAAACATCATTCTTTTTCCTCTCAAACTGGTCTTTTGAAATCATCCTGAAATAACATGCATATGTTGACAGTTAACTAATCATACAACATTTCATGAACATTGACCCTTAAATATACTAACGTCTTTTAACTAAAAGATGCATTTAGCTATAACCAGTTTTTCACACACACACACAGATAATTATTGTTCATTTTCAAACAGCAATATTGGTCGAGAACATAATAGAAATGGGTTTAGCGACTTCCGGTTCAAAACCACAGAACTGAATCTCCTTGTCTCTTAATGCTACGCCCCTCTAATGCACACCAGATTTAAAAAATCTTTATAGAGATTTTTAAGACATGACAGACATTTTGCAACAATCATTTGTCTCACACTCCCATGAAGGACAGCGATGCGGCGCAACTTATCGCACACACACTATTTGAGACTTGACTTGTAACAGAATCGCACTGACCCCACAGAGGGGGTATTATCACTTATGAGAAGCGCTACTTGAGGCAGATCGGGCTTAAAATCTTCTAATGCAGCCGTATTAAGCGTCATCATAACAAACAACCACTCTCCCAGACCATCTCCTTATAAAGGACACAAGCCGTTTTTGATTTCATTTGTGCATATAAAAGGTACATAAATTACAATATTAAAAAAATAAAATTACAAAAATTGGAAAACAGTAGTAATTACATAATCTTGTGCACAGGTGAAAATTGAAATATGAAGGGGGAAACCCTTAATTACATGGATAAAAGCTAATAATAAGTCTCCTTTAAACCTGTTAACTTACGTCTGAGGTTGAGCAGGATCATCGCCCAGTGTGACACTCTCCCCTTGGATCTCATTAAAGCACTTTTCACAGAAATGGTACCTATAAGAGAGAAAATGATATTCGGAACTACAAATCTGGTTGTCAAAAATCACAAACCTGCATTTATAAAGTTTGTACACCAGGGGGTGCAAGGGTGCAAATATGGCAAGAGGCAGTCTATTGTTAGATATGATTAAAATTCTCACAAACACTACAAAGACAGTGCTAATAAATGATTACTACTACAAGAATCATTTATTTATACAGTGCATCAATTGTTACAAGACTTGCACAAACAATTTGTAACCAAAAGGAGCACTGACCAACACCTTGGAGAGAAGACTGATCGTAAATCAACACACACGTACCTGTTCTGGTAACTGTAGTATGTGCCTCCTGTTGGTATCGTACAAAGCTGCTTCCCATAGCAACAGAGCGTTTGAGGGGAGAACTCGTACTGAAACAGGTGCAAAAACAAAAGATTTTTCATTAATATAAAAAAAAACAATAATTTACATCTGGACATAGAATAAGTCAAATGGATGAGATTTATCTGCTTAATTTCACATTACCATTACACAGCAAAGAACAGAGCCCAAGAGGATTAGGCTGCATAAGCAATAATGTATAGTACGTCTATGCCATATTCAGTTCTACATTTACACCATCAAGACATCCCACATCATAGATCACATAAGCACAAGGAACCTATTTATCAAAGAAAACACATCCAATACATTCAGTATGGCCTTTCCATGTGTTTAATTTAGATTATGCCATTTTCAAACTCACCTTCCTGCCACAGCAGTAGCCCAGACTCTGCATCACTGGGTCGATCTCAGCCTCGAACACCTCAGCGAGTTTGGAGCAGTACTTGTAGACGCGGGACGTCTTGCGGTTGTAGAGCCAGGCATTATTAAACATCAACCAAACGTCATCCACATACTGCCAGGGCTCTTGGTATTGACCTGTGTCGAGTTTCCGCTTTATTGTTGAAAGGTCTATAGGGTTCTTCACAATGTCAAAGTAATCCTAGGGAGAGAAAAAACATCAAAATGAAAACATTGTGCAGTAGTCACAGGTCAGACAGACTGCATTCATTGTTATGGTAACAACATACTGGGATGCCCAAAAGGGGTGGATCCACTGGCTGTCTGAAGGGCAGAGACTCAGGGTCTTGTCTGTACAGAGACTCCAATGTGGGCATCAGAGCCTGCCTCAACTCCTCGGGTTTAAAAACTGAAAACAGTAACAAAATGACTTACTTTACAGCTTTTCTGGAAAAGTAAAGGAATAAACTTTCCGTTACTGTCACTATCATGTATGTTATTACAAGCCCCCCATAACCTGAAGTAAAGAACACAAACTTTTTCTCCGTGATTGAGAAGGGGAGGAGGAGGTGGTGTTGTTAGCTCCACTCTCGTCTTCATCTTTGGGTTCTGTCTTCATTTCCGGCTTTTTCTCTTCCACCTCCATTGGTTCCTGCTTCTCTTCAGGCTCTTCCTTCTTCACAAACATTGAACTGGGCTCATCTTCGGGCTAAAAGCAGGAATTATTTATTGTTGAAATATTCTGATGTTCATGTGATGTAGTGTTAATTTTTCTAACACATTTTATTTTTTTCTAAGACATCTGATATATCAAGATGATTAGCCGGACTGACCTGCATCTTGGGCTCAGTTTTGCCGCCAGCGGCTTCAAAGTCCTGTTGTTCGTTGTGCGCCTCGGTTTTCACCTCCTGAAGAGGCAAGTCAGCGCCGACATGGGGCGGGTGTAGGTCGGCACTGGCAGCTGAGGCTGGTGTGGGCACCCTGTTGTCCAGACTGGCTCCTGGCTGCGAGAGCTGAAACACAACATAGTCACAACTGAATTGTGGTGGCAGAAAAACAAAACTATTTTCCCAACAATAAGTAGCTCTGCATGCAGGGTGAACACTAGAACACAGATGGCCCTCCGTGTTTACGTCAGTCTCCTCGAAGTATTCTGATGAACACTACTGTAAATGCAGTTCTACACAGGTGTGATCGGGGATGGGACAGTACATGGCAGGGATGGGAGTCTGTAGGGGAGCGAAGTATGAGGGCATGCGGAGGGTCTCAATCTCACCGGAGTGGTGGGGGGCTGAGGCGGGGCCTGCGTCTGTGCTGCTGCAGGGGGCTCCACCTGGGTTTGGGGTTGGGTGGGACAGGGTGGGGTGGCACCCTGTACCGGTGTAGGAGTGGGGAGGGTGGGGGTAGAGCTGCGGCTGGAGGGCTGGGGGAGCGGCAGGTTAGTGGCTGCCCCAGCCGTAGAGGCAACAGGTGGAGGCGTGGAGTGCAAGGGGGTTTGGGAAGAGGCTAGCTGAGAGCCCAGCGAAGGGCCAAGTGCATTCATGGGGAGGTTAGCGCTCTGCTGCTGCTGCTGCTGCTAGAGAGAAGGACACACACACAAGGGGCACGCGACACACAATACACAAGACAAGCACACAGTCAAAAGTCAGACAACGCCACACAGATTGAGATTAAGACTGTCTCACTTTGTTGTTATTATAAATTATTAGAGCAATTAGTGCTTAGAATGATAGGGAAGGGAAAGGAATTGGCTTAACTATAGTTAAATTTGATCAAATGTGAGCCCACCTGGGTGACAGCGGCCTGTGCCTGTGGCTGGCCCATGCCCGGTCCCACAGTCACATTCATGGCTCCTGGGGCAGCAACGGCTGCAGCTGGTGGGAACTGATTTTGAGGGAGAAACTGGCTCTGGTTTGTATTCTGTCCTACCATGTTTGCAGCCCCATGACCGGCCATCAGGCTCTGGGACGGGGGAATTCGGGAGGGAGACATGCCTCTCTGTTAGACAGAAGATATTTGGGTTAAAACATGGACATTAATGGCTGAGGGTACAATTATATGTATTGATTCAACTAATATTAGGATACAAATACTTTTCTAGATTTCAAATTCTTAGGGTTAGCTGTTCTTACCGGTGGAACAGACATGTTAATCTGCTGCGGATGATTCATGGGTGAGGCTGCCCGGGCTCCCATAGGTGCTTGGGGTATCTGAGCGTTTGGCAGTGTCATATGGTTAAACTGGTTCATTCCTGAAAAACAAAACATAATGAAATGGATTAAAAAAAAAATTTTTTAAAGACTAGAGTTTCAGCAGGTCACTCTAGTGCAAGGTCAGATGCTCTTGAGGATCACAGTGAGACAAGCTCTGAAAGATCAGCCAAAGAAGAAACTCCAAGGCAATCCAACAGCATCAAATCTCCCTTTATTGAAAAAGGGATGAAAGTAGTAGTAGTATTGCATTTTTGGCTGATACCAATGTTATGGGGAAACCTTGGGCTGATAACAGACATTAGGCTGATATTTTCTATACGTTGTTTGGTTATTTTAAACACTTTATATCTACCTTTCATATATATATTATATATATTATATATATATAATATATATTATATATATATATATATATATATAATATATAATATAATATTATATATATATATATATGAAAAAAAAATAAAAAAAATAAACTATTTCTAGGCTCTATTTTAGCTTTATTTAGCTCTATGTTTAGATATAAGCAGGCTATAGGCTATAGCATGATTATTCTTTATCAGAGAAAAATTAGCCCTCACTGCAAATTTTGATCAGACTCAAATGTCTCTCTGAACCTCTCCAGTCCGTGTGTCATCGTGTTGCTCTGCCTCCTCCTGTACCAGCAGCAAAGACATTCTCTCCTCTTCAGACTCTGTGTTTGATCACACACTCAGGGCCGTATTTTGCCCCTGGTCTTAGCCTCAACTTGGGCTTATTTCCTGACATCTTGAGTTGGTGCAATTGCTGACTATATTCTAAACAAAGGTCTGATCATGCCAAAATTGAGGGCAAAATAACTGAATAAACTACAAAACTAGTGCACTGGAGTCGTGTTACTATCACCATATGGACGAGATAATCATAATACAACAACCTTCAAGGACATAAATAACACAAATGATAAGTTATAGAATAATTAATACAATCAAATTTGATGTGGTTACATTTTTCTCCCACTCATGTACACAGCGCAGCGCCTTTACGCACTCAGCTCTTTGCTGGAAACCTGGTACTGTGTGCAGATTTGCATGTGATAAATCCCCCCAGTCATCACATTCACCCGAAATCCTTGTTCCAGTCTACGTAAAACTGGAACAGATTGACATCACTACACGATATCTGCACATAAAATCAGACTTTCGGCTCCGGAGCGGACCACAATGGGGTCTGACTTCGCACCCTCTGGACCACGCAGCATCCCACATAGCACTCAGGTGCCCAGCGGTGCGTAACGGTGCTGTGCTTAGCACAGAACGCACCCACATCCGTGCAGCACATCTCTGCCTGTAAACTCTGTGCACCGAGACTAATACAGGTCATCACAACAGTCTGGGGGTGTGCTCTTCAGGATCATCCACTCCTATGGCTTTGCTGCCAACTGCCCTTGTTTATGGATCACAAGTCGAGCTGCTGTGCATTCTGTACTCAGCATCTCCGCGTTCTTAGTTTAGGCCATGCACCCCGGGGGAAAAGAAACACTTTGTTTTTGTTTTTTGGGTGGACATAAAGCAATTTTATTCCACACTTCTATCTTTGCTTGGTTATGAGGCATGACAGCAAACATCGCACACAGGTGGTGCTTTTGACTACCACAGTTATCAGTCATTGGTTCAAACGCTATCGCCATACATGGAATGGCGATAGCCACTCCAGCGGCCAAGTCCAGCCTCTTTACGCCAGTGTCATGAAGGTAGAAAAAGAGCGACCTGGAACTACCCAATGGAAAAGGCTCCCATTAACACAAAGTCCTCGGGAAAACTATGACCCTCCTTCTTTAAACCACTCAAACTAAAGTTATTTGGAGTAAACATGTCTAAACTGTTAGTTTATCTGAAAAAAGCATTGCGTTTATGACGGGTCACAAGTGAATTTGATACATTTTTTATTCAATGATACGTTTCATCTAAAACTTTTCTAGAGCAATTAAAAGTCTGTAACTTTGTCATTTCTGGGTCTTTTGGCTCAGAATAAAGACTGGATTAAAGTTTAGAACCTGTCAGAATACAGCAGCAGAAAGTCTCTCTCCAAGGAGCTGTTGTTTTCTTCCTGTTTCTGTGAAGGGACGGCAGTGTTGATTCTTTCATTACCAAGGCGTAACCACTGTAGACTGATATCGGTGCATTTGGTATTACTCAATGACGTGAATATCAGCCGATGCCGATATATTGGTGCACCTTGATATAGGCCTATGAGTTTTGGCCTCACGGCAAAAATGAGTCAAAACTGATGCCAGGTGATTAAATAGGCCAGTAATCAGTCACATGATCGAGATCGACTGATATATCGGGCCAATATATGAACCATTTTGAATATCGGCCATTGGCTGTAATTTTGTCAAGACACTACTTGGGAGGTTATAACACAATTATTATCTGCAGATTTCTCTGCAGTGCTCTCGCCTCATGCATGTAAAAGTTTCGTGTTATGTTCCATGTTAATTTCATAGAGAGGAAACTGACTATTACATAGAGCTTGTTTCTTCTGAGATTTTCTAGTAAAAACGATCTTTCTCAGCGCGCTGTATTCTTGTAATTAATTAATATTATAAGAACAACATGTATTATAGGAATAGGAAAAGTTAAAAAATAAATAAAAAAGGAATTAAATGTAAATCGACATTGAAAATTGGCTTTGAAAATGGGCCATCGGCTGTCCAAACTTTGAAAAAAAATCAGCATCGGCCATAGAAAAACCCATACCGGTCAACCTCTATCACATGATACGACATAACTGATATGAACAACAATTCAGTGGATTCTACAATGTGGCATTAACACAATGTCTCTCTGTATATTGTATTAATGCTCATGTGGTATCATGAGACTTTGTCTTGTGACCGATTGCTGGACTATTTAAACACCTGGCGTCAGTTTTGACTACCGTATTTTGCGGGCTATAAGCCGCTACTTTTGTCAGATGTTTTGAGCCATGCGGCTTATTTAGAGGCTGCGGCTTTTCTGTGGTTTTTTTCTTTCACCGCTAGGGGCGAACTAACCGGAATTAGAATCAAAACTACAGAAAAGTTAAGCAAAGAAGCAGATGTTGCTTTTTTATTCAGCTAGCAAATAGAACACGGACGACAAATTACCACTATAAATATTTTTCAAATTCTTGCCCCATCATTATGGAAAACCAAACGAAGAAGTTCGTACGAAGCAAGTTTTAAGCTGAAGGCCATCGATCTTGCTAGGAAGCCGCGCGGCTGCACGCAAGCTCTAACATCAATGAATGTACGGTGAGACGCTGGAGGGGACAGCGGGACGAGCTCATGCGATGCCAAAAGTCAAGGAAAGAGTCTCTGCTCTGCGGCCTATACAAAAGGTGCGGCCTATGTATTGTTTTATTATCGTTTTTTTAAAAATAGAGCAAATGCGGCTTATATAGGGGAGCGGCTAAAAGTCCGGAAAATACGGTAATTTATCCCCTGAAGAAAGATTTTGAATGCATCTAATGAAATACTTTACAATAGGCATTATGTTTTGACTTTTTCCCAAAAAATAAAAAAATAAAAATCACATTGTCTTACCTTGTGGCACCTGCATGCGATTCATTCCTATTGGATTTGGCAAATTGGGCATTGAAACAGGGCCATCTAAGATCAAAAATATTTTTAACTAAAAGCACAGATCTGAAAAGATCTTCCCTCAGCCCTGATACTTACTCTGAGGTCTGACGCCCAGGGCATTGGGCTGGGGAAGGCCAGGCTGCTGCGGTCCTGCTGCAGCCATAGGAGACTGGTTAATGATTTGTTTCTGTAGCCGAGAGCGTCTCTTTTCTTCCAATTCCTTTTGGATTTTATAAATTTTCTCTGCCAGAAAGTGATAGTATTCATCCTAAGGGAACACACCAACAAATTAGTGGTTTGAAAAAAAGAAAATAAAACGGCCATTTAAGAAGCCTACCCTGCTATTTGCCGTCTCATACATGTCGCCCTCCACTTTCCTTGCGTAGGCCACCAGGTTCTCCATTCGCCTGTCTTTCAAAGCTGCCGGGTCTGGAGTAGGAAATATGGCTTGTACTCTGTCAATATAGAGCAATATAAATTAGAATACTAAAAATGCATTCATAAATTGGCAATACAATAACAAGGCACTCACAGTTTGTGTACGAGGTGATTACGCAGGTCCTGAGTCACATGCTCATGCCAGGCCTTCCTGATGCCTGTGGTGGAGGGGGCTGCTGTGGGCAGGTTTCCCATGGAGCCTACTGTAGACCCATCCTGGAGCAGCTGACTGAAGAACACAAATAATACACTCACAATTCAACAATTAAATCTATTCCCAGTATGAGGCTTACGTGGAAGTCTTCTCCCACTAAACATAAAGGAATAGGTTATTACTCACTTGTTAGTGTTGAGAGCGTTAGGGAGATTTTCTGTGTGTAGGTTGGTCTGTTCAGAAGTGGTCACACCCATTGCTGCACCTCCAAGAGAAATCTGGTTGCCTAACATGAGTATACAAAATCAAATTAGAATTTATTTTAATTATGTCCACAGTCTAAAACATAAAATGTTTGACAGTTTCAAAATATATTTGTTTTACGTCCTTACCGTGGGCCATGGGCCTCATTTGCTGAAGCTGCTGTTGCTGAGCCTGTGCATTGGGAGCTGTTGTCTGCCCTGGACCATGAATCTGCTGGACCTGGGTCTGCCCTGTCGTCTGACTGTTGTAGGTGAGACCAAGAGCTGCGTAGGCCCTCTGCATGGAGCTGGGGTCGATGGGTGCTGAGGTATTGATGGTGGGAGCGCTGGGCTGGCCTACACCTACTGACGACATGGGGCTTTGGAGGCCTGTGTTGGGGGAGCTCAGCATGGCTGTAGATAAAGACTAGACTTTAGAGGCTGATCACTGACGCCATACAGCTAAACTGTGATCACACCACACTAACTTCATGCACTTTGAGAGTGACCATACTTCATAGTCTTTTTGGCAGGCACTACTAGTTTTGGTAGATTTTAATGTACATCACAGAATCGCTTTTGTAACTTAAAGAACAAATATTATGCATTATTTGTATTGTTATTAGCCTTCAAACATGCTCTTGGGTACCTTTAGTTTGGCATCTCATGTTATATAGAACTAAAAAAAGATTGTTTATAAAAACAAAATTACATTTCGATCTCCATTTACCCTGAGACTACATGTGAGGGAATTACACACAGTAAGATAAACATATATCTGTGATTTCAACACATTTCAAGCTGGCCTTTCACTTCCGAGTCTCGGCACACAGATTAGAAGGGAGAAATTCACAGAACGAGTCTGGCAATGATTTATGGACTTAAAAAACAGAAGATTATCAACTTATCAAGGAGATTCAGGACAGTGTTTTTGAAAAGGGTACACCCCGTGGTTTACAGCCCCTAAAAGTGAGCGGTTTGAGGTCTGCATCAAAACATTTTTGCTAAAGGTGGACTGTTCTTTTCATTCACCATTGTATTTAATCACTAATGTGTAAAAGGGTTATTGACTTACGCTGCTGTGTTCTTTTGTCACTGGCGTTTTTCAGCGGGAGACACACAGGGCAATCATGCCGAGTGCAGTTTTTCCAATGAGAGATGATTTGTCTGGAGGATGCACAATGGGCAACTGCAAAATTAAAACGTAAAAGTGCAATATTATTTAAATGACACCATTACTTGGACACATATTAGAATTGATCCCCCTTCATAAAAAAAAAAAACACTAGTTAAATGAAGCGTACCGTGGCAGGACTTGCCGGCCTGACAGTGGGTCATGTGGTTCAGGACGTTCTTCATGGTGCGACAGTGGGGCAAGGCACAGGCCCTCACCTCCCCATTGGCCTGCTCCCTGCGCTGGCATTTGTGTGCGTGAAGCAGCAGGACCAGCTGCTGCTGGATGAGCTTGCGTTTCTCTGGATCAGCAGTGGGTCCAGCCGAAGGCACTGCCACTCCACCACCACCCGCCAGAGGCAGCATGGCTGTCTGCTGCTGAGGCTGCTGCTATGGCAACACAGATGTTTGTTAGAAAATAGGAAATGTGACATAAATCCTATTTTGGCTAGCAGAGTCCCCAAATTCCCGCCATTCATCGCCAGCCATGCAACTATTACTGAATGAAAAAGATGTTCCAACCTTTATCAATAACCTGCACGTTGAGGACAAAACATGCCGAAGACTGACATCAATAATCTTACTTCACTTCGTAGCATTTCATATACAGTGAGGAAAATAAATATTTGAACACCATGTGATTTTGCAAGTTCTCTAGAAATCACATTGTATGATTTTTAATCAATTAATTTCTATTTTCCTCACTATATAGGCTAAAACGAGGGATATGTTGCCTACAGTATTGTAATTGTCATAATATAGGTTCATATGGGTTTGTGATACTACAATACTCATTGGGTAACGCATTACACTACAGCGCAATTTTGTTCCTTGAGGATTTTTTGTTCCTGTATCTGTCTGTACTTTTACTTTAAATTATAAGTAGCACATAAACATCTACTTAAAGGACAAATATTATGCATTATTAGGGACCGAGCACAACAGGCTAGAGGGGTCACCCCTCGCCTGGGAAAAAAAAAAAGCCCTATTGTAACTAGGATTTTGAGGTATAACGCAAAAATCAAGTAAACAACCACAAAAATGTTTTTTTAATTAGTATAAAAATGTGTGTTTGGCAAGTTCTAATTGTGAGTGAAAACACCAAGAAAAAATATTGAAAGACAGGTCAGTAGCACCACAACAAAAAAAATCGATTTGCATGGCAGCAATGGGTGCTCTGACCGGAATAATTTCAATGTAGACAAATTGGATCAAACCAGAGAATTAAAAAGTCACACATCATCTTTTGACATCTCCTTCAGCAGTTTTCATCAAAAGCACTTCAAACTTGGTAAAAATATGCAAAACCCATGTGCGATGAAAAAATATCAATTAAATTATAAATAGAACATTGGGCGGGGCCATGGTGAATTTTTTTTTTTTAAATTCCAGATTTTGTAAACATCAGACAGATTTGAATGGACCTAATACTTGTACATTCTTCAAACATGTTTGTATCTGGACGGACCTCATGAGCTGGACATATGTGAAAAATGGCTCTCCAGCGCCCCCTACATAGTCAAAATGGGACAAAAAAAGTTGTTTGTTGTAAACAAAAAAATCGGTACAAATACTTGTCTAGACCACACACAAAAAAAATTCTCTACAAAGTTCTGTGTCCACATTTGAGGTCATTATACTATCAAGTAGTGGTGACAGAAGTTTTTAAGAGAATGTTCTGAATGTTTTTTTCTACTTTGTTAAAGGCATATATGTCTTCCTGCACCTGTTAGCAGCAATTTAAATTAGACACATTATTCCAAGAGGCACAGTTGTTTTTTTCTCATGTTTTTTTACACTCGTAAACACTTGGCCGTGTTCAGGCACTAAATAAATAGTTTTTGCAAATCATTATTCAATTGTGACTTTATTGTGTAAATGATTAAAACAAAATGATTGTCCTCATATGTGCACATCATGTAAAAAGATATTTTTTTGTTTTAACACTCATCAGAGCCCAATCAGCCCAAATAACAAAACAACAAAACAAAATTAATAAAGCATGCCATGCAAGAGTTCAGGTCCTAGGAGGCTAATATGTCATAATCCAATGAAATTTGGTACATGTATTGTGTAAAAGAAAAGTCGCTTGGGAACGCACCCCATCTTCAAAGTGAAAGCGGCCATTTTGACTCAATATGCAGATTTCCAAAATCTAGCCCTCATACTTTAAAGAACTTGTCTAGGGTTTGTATCCGATGGAGTCCAAACTGCAGCAGCAGCGTCAATACATATCTGGGATCAAAAGTTAAAAGAATTACCATAAGTCTCAGGGTCATAACGAGCTCTTAACGAAACGGCAATTTTTAAAACACAAAAATCCTTGAAAATTTGGCAAACATCGTCGGATTTTGAAGGACCCAAAAAGAAGTTTGTGTATTTTGATTAGGTGAACATACTAATAAGTAAATTTTACCAATATCTTGCAAAGTTATAGTGGGATGGAATTTGACACCTACCATTTTTCAAAACAAGCCAGGATTGGTGGGCAGCCCTCCCGCTGAAACTGTTGTGTGTTAAATGTAGTGGTTTTGATAAAGAATTGTGGTGATTTTTGGTCAACAGTAGCAATTCCAATCAATTAAAAAAAAATTCTAGTCAATGTTGTGTGTATATTTTTGTTCTTGAACACTTCTGTATTTTAAAATAAGGTTCAAATGTTTTTTTAAATGTTGAGTTAGAACACATTATTCCCTTCACTTGCAGAAAAAAGGAAAACGTTTGAAAAGGTTTTATTTAGCGCGGTGTTTAGCTATAGATAGGCTATAATATATGATTAAAATTAGCCTTCACACTTTTCCATACTGTGAATTTCCTGTTTTATTTAGATTATTTCTTAGACCAAAGTGTCTCTCTAAACCTCTCCAGTCCGTGTCATCATCGCTGTTGCTGCTGGTGTTGTTACATTCTCTCTTCCTCAGTCTGATCAAACACTCCGTCTCTTCTCCTCCTTTAAACCACTCACAATTCAGTTTAGACATGTCTACTTCAAATAACTTATCGTTTGGGAGGAAAACTAGTCAAATGATGTCTGAAACATTGTTTATCGCAGGTTGCGAGTGAATTTGCCACCCTTATTTTTAATGATGAGTTTCATCTAAAACTTTTCTAGAGCTTTTAAAAGTCTGTAACTTTGTCATTTCTGGGTCTTTTGCCTCAGAATAAAGACTGTATTAAAGTTTAGAGCCTGTTAGAATACAGCAGCAGAAAGACGTCCACGGCCCGTTTTCTTCCCGTTTCAAAAGGCACGGCAGAGTTAACTCGTTTTGGACTGAACAAAATATTACTCAATGACATGAATATTGGCCAATACCAATACTGGGCCGATAAATCTGTGAACCCCTAACCGATACCTAAAAAATCTACTTAAGTGCAGTACTTTTACTTTTGTACTTTGTTACTTTCAACCTCTGCAACAGCGGAACAAACCAAGAAAACTTTTACCAAATCCAGTCGAGAGAAAAGCAGTTTTACGTTTTATATTTCATGCAATCAATAGGCCATTAATAGGGATGGCACAGTGAACCGTTTTTTCAATCATTGAGATTATTTACGGCCACGATAGGTTATCTGCGTTTTTTTTAAATCTGTGGTTAACCACAGAAATGTCTCCAGGCTTCCGCAAGTTACAGCGGCGTGCGCACACACGCACAGCCCAGCGTGTCAACAAGACTGGATAAACGCGCTGAATGACCGGTCCATTACACACGGAGTGTGCAAGTTACGGCGATGAGTGTGTTTGTGCCTGATCCGTTTATAATGATTGTCTGTCGTACACGTGACTGTGGCGTGCTGAACGACCGGTCCATTACACATGGGGTCCACACTAGTGCGAGGGAACAGCACAAGCTACAGTCAGCACGAGTAGCTTTTTTTTTATGCCGCTGCTTCATGAGTTTACACAGGGCAGAGCAAGGGACCATGGCGCTGGAACGAAAACCGGCCACTCCGCGAGAGCCGAAAGTTGAACCACAAAACACACAAACTCAGAGGGGAGAGGGAGAGATGGGTGGGAGAGAGAGAGAGAGGAAAGGGGAGAGAGAGGGGAGGGGAGAGGAGTGGGAGTTCCACAGCATAATCTTACCTGTAAACAGTTTTATTCTTCACAAATCTGTTTGTTGTTGGCGTGAGCCAAAGCTCATCTCACTAATAAATGATATAATGCTTAAAAGAGCTAAGATGAGGGGCCAATAAGCTTATATTATTTAATCTATTTGTTGCCACTATATTTTATTTTTAAATTAACATGCTGTATTAAAGGGTAGGGAAGTTCATCATTATACAACCAAATTTTTCTCTCACAGGATTATTTGTAAGTTTAAACATAAACTTTGCTGATAAACGTGAATAATCGTCAAATCGTGAAATTTCTCATGATAATCGTGACTCTATAATTAATATCGTGACATCTCTTGTGAGAAATGAAGCCAAAAAACTGAGCTCCGACTGCCATTTGAACCAAATGGGTGGCAGGTCCCAGACACTGGAAGTCTCTTCCTCTGGGCCACATCTCTGAATATTTTTGAAGTCTTTGTTTAAAACCCACTTGTTTGCACAAGTTTTAAAAACAAACTGGGCAGAACATTTGTATATTATTAATGTAGCTTGTTTTTGCATGCCTTGTATGTTGTTGCATGTTAGCTCTTTATTCATATTGCATTTGTTGTTGTATTTCCCTACTGACTGCCAGAGGCCATGCTTTAGCACTGAACGACTCTCTTCGCACATGTGCAGTTCAAACATCACACCTGTGACACTCGGATGGCAAATCAGAGACTGTAGCAGCATCTGATAATAATTTTAAAATTTTCTTTTCGTTTTCAGTTTTTATATTTTGAAGCTTTGTTTGGGACCAATATACTTTGTATTGCTTGTCACTTGGAGCCCGGTGACTGTTTGGTCGGGGCGCAGTGCGCCCTCCATAAGCTGCAAAAGCAATGTTCTCCATCTTAAAAGGGGAGTTATATTGTTTGCAAGTTTTGTACCTGTAACTACAGTTCTATGAATCCTGGATGACCTATCACTCAATCCTTGCATTTCCACAAGACGATTCTGTAGGAAAAAAGTATCTGATGCTGCTATTTAGCCTCAGATTGGCCAGCCGAGTGTCACATGTGTAATGGTGATATTAATAATCAATCTGCACACGCGTAAAGGGAATTATTCAGTGCTGAAGTACCACCTCTGCCATTCATCCAGGATTTATAGAACCAGAGTAACACTTGTAACTTTCATTTTAAATATGATGTATAAATTAACTTAAATTAAAAGACAAACATGAACTTTGTGAATCATTTCATTTCCAACACTGACACGTTTGAAAAGGCAACATGAGTTCTTCCAGGACAAAACAGTTTGTTCATCAAATGAAACAGGACTCACCATGTTTGGCACACTAGTGACTGCAGCGCCTTTGAGTTCGTTGGGGAAGGATGGTAAACTGTTGGTGAGGGCCTTGTTCTGGAGTTGCCCCGGGCCTGATGCAGCCTGTCCATAAGACTGGGCTCCAAATGAGGCCCCATTACTACTCAGGCCCAACTGGAAAAAACACAATACATACACATAAAAATAAAAATTATTTCAGGATTCAACCTATTAAACGTTTCTTAAATACTGCTAAGTTGTATGAGCACTTGTAACCTAATTAAGATTCATCAACTTACATTTTCTGATCTGTAACCGTTTGCCTGTCAAGGATGGAAATTTCGGTCTTCAGAACTTAATTAGATCATGTGACGCGGGCACTCTGACGCACACATTAACTCAGTACATAACCAATTACATGCAAAACAAGCTGTAGATGCAGTACTTTGGGGTGCCGAAGAACCCAGAATTGGACCCAGGGCCCGATTGACGTCATGTTGCCCTACTTGCCCTTACTGCAGATCTAATAACTTTCTTTACGAATGGATCTCTGGCAAAGCAAAAATATTTTATTGTTTAGCAAGCTTTGAAGCAGATATTTGATATTCTGAACAAGGAAAAGAATGATACTGGATCAGAGCTTGAGGACGTCGAGCAAGACGTCCTCACAGGGTCGAGACAGACAGCAAAACTCGAACACCACCACTACTACCACCACTACTACCACCACTACTACTACCACTACTACCACTACTGGCTACAAGAGAACTCTGTCCACTTTCATGTTTAAGTAAAACCAGTTTATTTCTTCAGGTAGGTAGCGCTGCATATAATCATTTATCATTAGGCTATGTGCATCATAAAAGGGAAAATGTGGGTGGTCTATATTGCCGTTTTTGTTCGTTTCAGAATCAGAATCAGAAAGAGTTTATTGCCATTGTCAATGAACAAAATTCACAAACATAGGAACTTGTCTCGGCCTTAAGGTGCAACATAAAATTATAATAAAAAACATAATTCAATAATAAAACAACATATATTCAATCAAAAAAGGGCATGCATTAAGAAACAACCTAAAGGCCAGGGCATCCGCCTGCGGCGCCATCTTGGATATATATCTTTGAATATGAAAAAAAAGGTCGTCATCCTTGCTTTGCTCTTTTTACTATGTAGAGCTCATATTATAATCCTCAAGACCATGTAATTGCGGTTGCATATATTTTTTCACCCAAATGAAGAACAAAGCAAAACAAAAGTTAGTTTTACAAAAGTTTTTCTCTCCTTTTGGTATTAGCAAACTACGAACGCCAGGATGAATATTGCTATGGTAAAAACGAGTGATAATCCAGAATAAACATTATTTTTGAATTCCAGTTTCCAGATCTAGTGCATTTCAGAAAGGAAAGGGCTTGAGCCTGCCGTACCTTTGCATATAAAGGAATAAAACAGTTCTAGGGTTAGATGCTATATTATAAAACAGAGCCGGCTGTCAATCTGATGTTTTTTAAACAACTTCACGTCCGTTATATACATGCAATGTAAATAAATGGACTACAGTTTTAATTCATACTGGATCTGCACTTAAAAATGCATTTCAACTAATTAATTCAGACTAAAAATATTTTAAGAGTTTTCATCTTTCCTTCGCAACCCCTCTTTCACTCTTCTTTCTCGACACTCTCTCTTGCTCCAGCTCGCTCCTGCCTGAGTAACACAAGAGGTGCAGAGCGCAGGTGCAGACGCAGAGCAGAAAATCTACTCACAAAGATCATGGACAGTGGTACAAACAAACCGTTCTCTGCATGTAAAGCTGTAAAATGATGTGTCTTACAACCCAGCTTCACGGAGAAACAGTAACACTAGTATTACAAAAGTACGAGTCCGCGGTTAGCCTTTCATAACCTGCCCCAACTTGACCCGTGGGTAACTAGGGCATCACTAATCTGTGCATCCCCTGTCCTCCAACTGATGTGAAAGTTGTAAAGAACACAGAAACAGAGCCAGGTGATGAACACAGATGAATCTCACTGAAATCCGTAATACACAGATCTTACAAAAAGCTAAAGTGATTCTCGGCTCACAGAGCCATATTAAAAAGGAAATGAGGTGAAGAAATGAGGTGCAGTTGATTTTTGCAGACTATAGTCTGTACAGTGAGTTATAAATGCTGGTCTGTGTCACAATAATACGGATACAGTACTGCATTTTACACGTTTTTCCAATATCATGCAAGCCAATCAGCTTTATTTTCTAAACCTGCCAATTTATGAGCATCCAGAGTCCAGTCCTCCATTTTACATGGGGTTCATGTAGAGTTATTGTCTGTGGTCCTGTACTGTATTGTTGTTTTAAATTGTGTTATCTTTTAATTGGTATATCAATCTGTCCCGGGACAATAGGGTCTAAATTAATGGGTTGGGGTTAATCTACTCCAGCAGAACTACTGTACCAAAAAAAAGGGGGCAAAACACAGTCCTACCAATATTTGTGAATATGAGGTCATGATCAAATAAAGCAGTAACAATCTATTTCACAGTCACTGGTAGTAAACCAGACCCTACCGGACCAGTCTGTATCCCCTTGGGCTGTTGACATCGCTCCAACAGACAGATAAAAAGACCCAGCTGAGAGGAGCAGACACTGGCAGCCTTTCACAGCTGAGCCGGCCGACACACATTTGCTCGTCCTTTATTCAGGCTCTGGTTCGGCCCTCGCCCTCTTGACACACTCCACACACAGGCGGGAGTCGCAGGACGTTGGCCAACTATCATGTCATGGCTCTGCTGTCAGAGAGGATTATTCAGCAAGTCTTTCTCTGCACTGCTCCTTGTCATTCTCTCAGAGTAAGTGGTGAACAATACCTGCCTCAAGAGTGACAATGCAAGTAGCTGTATGCTGAAAGTGGTTTGTATTCGCTAGTTGTTTTTTTGATTGATAGAAATGTTGTCCAATTTAACATTACAATACATACAATAGTGTAACATTTCTCTCCATGGAAAAAAAAACAAAACCTCTCCCATGCAACACTAGGCTGTCGGGTTTCCTCCAATGCCCTTTCTGCCGTAAACTCGCTCTCATCATTTTGCGCCAAAAAAATATAACCCACTTTTTGCTTTCCCCGTAAACGGCATCAAATACAGCGCAGCATGAGTTGTGACAACTTTAGCTTTTTATGTGGCGCTTTCATTTCACAAGGAGTTTGCCGCACAGACTTGCGGCATCTAATGTACAACAGAGGAGAGAGCGGAGTACTGTTGTGAGAAAGAGCACAGAGGACCGCAATTATGAAACAGAAAGTCCATGATGACAGGGCGAAGACATTGAGGCTAAAGTCAACGGCACACAGAGCTAATGCTGCAGAAGGACTACAGAGTTACAGTTCAAAACACCAGGGCTGCATCCGAACGTCCACACCCGTCCCTACATACATAGGGCACTATTTAGGGCTCACACCATTTTTAGTGCTGTCCAAATGTCCCGCAGGTGAAAAACTAGTGCACTCAAAATTTCCCACAATGCAATATGAAAAGTAGTGTGCAGCGATGGTCACTAGACCGGTCAATATAGACCACAATGCATTGCAAGAGTCGAGAAACAACAGGGACAGGCCTTTAACTGGACACAACGCGACTAAATGAAGCAGAAGAGCTGTTTAAATGCACTGTTGACTCAAGATTATCAACAAAACAAAGCCGTTACACTGCAAAGTTGCTAGCATTAGCCGCTTACCTAAGCTTGAGATCACATCACATCACAGGCAAAAAGTTGAAAAATCCAGTCCATTTGTTGTTTAATGTGAGATAGATGAGTTGTATGTTATGTGAAATAAAACGCAAAATAATTCATAGTTTCTGTAACTGTTTACAAACACAGTCTGGTGACAAGTTAATTAGTCCTTTATATATATTCTAACAGAACACTTTGGACTGGTGAGGTGAAAAGTTGCCATTTTGGGGACATCCGTGAAATAAAAAATAAAAAAAAAGTTTTAAGCAGAAACTCCTGTTTGTTATTTGTTTATTACTATGACCTATAACTTTATTTAATACAATTTTAAAAAAGCTTTTAAAATGGTTTACTGAATGTAACAAAATTTAACCAATTACTCAATCGAAGAAAATAAACAGATTATCCGATTACCAAAATAATCGATAGCTGCTGCACTAATTCACGCGCATCGTGACCCACAGCAAAAGCGTCATCTTTTTTTAAGACATTATCTTCCAATTTTACCGTAGAAAACAACCTGCAGTCTAGCAGTAAAATAGAGGGGAGCTGCTGCTTGAGACAAGACAGAGGCGTGCAGACATGAGAGTCAGAAGGAACACAACGAAATTATCAAAATCAATATAAGGCTAAATAAAATACAAAATAGAAAAGTCTGATGGTGATTGTACATCTAATAACTTATAAGTAAACATAATGAACTAATAAACTCCTTATGAAACTAAAATATATTTTTTTCAGTGATTAAAAATTTGGCGCTATAGTCTAAGCATTAAACCAAACAAGCAACATAATTACCTATAGACCACATTCATGCAGATTGTAATTGAAAAGTTTTGCTTTATTTAGCAAATTAACAGAAAAAAGTGTTTTGCCCAACAAAACTGAAATATTGAAATCGTGACCCATGTATCGACAAAAGATTTGAATTATGACCAAACTGTATCTGTCTATCCCGAAAAGTAATAGTCAGGGGTGATGCATGTGGGGATTGACACTGCAGAATTGGTCTTAGTCTCTAATAGTCAGGCTGTTCATGCATTTAGGCAGCTAAAGGCATAAGTATTATTGACATACATATATAATTTGACCATTATTGTAAATAATTAAAAATCTCATCTAGTGAGTTTGTCTTTTCATTCCCCTATACTCCAGTCTGCAGATGCAGGTAAATCAGATCACACTCCGAGATTGTGGACAGTTTGAAGTGCACAGAGTTCTCTGTGTGTTAAGAATCAGAATGCAGCGAGTTCTGCCTTAGAAAAAAGCCTTGCACGTCGATGTGCCTAAATGCAAAGGTCCACGACTATCACGCCAGCCTTTTATGACCCACCCAAACCCACTATGAAATGATAATTTCTTGAGCCCAAACCCGACCCGTGGGTCAAACGACAACCTGCTCTTTACAAATTGTGCTCACTGCAGGTGATCTCTAGGTGCTGTCGCTGGCACATCTCAAATTCTGTGCCGTACATACAGTGCATAAGTCAATAAAGTCAGCAATACATCTGTATTTTACATTTGCACACAGGAGAAGAGTGCCCGTATGCCACAACTTATCAAAGCGGGCGGCTAACAACTCAAAGCAAAGAGAGTGCAGTCATGGCACTATAAACTGATAATCATGATTTAATGTGTGCCCTATTTTTTTTAAGGGAAAAACAAGCACAAGTAAGAGTGCACAGCGAGCTTTATGCACAACACGCCCCATTAGCACCAGAAATGGAAGCCAATTGGCCAAAACTAAAGCAATATCAGGTAGGTGAAAAAAACAAGCACTCACCCCGCGAAGGTAGCGTAATAGAATAGAATAGAATGAATTAATCAAACTAACTCAACTCAGTGCATCGCTGGCCCCACCCAACATAAGAGTTTTACAAAGTTTCTTATTTTAAGTGATGTGATATAAACGCGAATTAATTCATAGCTACTGTAATTGTTTACAAACAATCTGAGACAATTAGTCCTTTATATGTATTCTTTATGTACAAACAGATATGAAATTAAGAACAAAATTTGGTTTTTTAAGCAAAAATTCCTAACGCTAACCCTATGTGTTATTTGTGTATTACTATGAACTATAAAGTTTATCCAATATGCTTTTAAATGGTTTCGGAACGTACAATAAATAAATAAATCAACCATTATTTGACTAATCGAAGAAAACAATGGATAGAATACTTGATAACTAAAATAATCAATAGTTGCAGCCCTAATATATATAGATAGATAGATAAAATAGACAAATGAATTAATCAAAATATAAATCAACTCAGATTATGACAATTATGAGGGACATGAAAAACATTATAATATGGTTTCAAGCTCTAAAAGAAAAATAACCAACAACTCCTTATAAACCTGTCAGCCTAAAAGTACCTGACTTACCTTATTCAAGTTGGCTGTTTGCTGTTGTGCACCAAGAGCAGTATGGGCTGCCATCTGCTGCCCCTGAGTGAGTGTCTCTGCCAGGGCACTTCCAGCTCCTCCTGGGGCTGCTGCCTGCATTGTGGTGCTCTGGAAGTGCATACCTGCGCCCCTACCCCTCCCCACCCCAGGTCCACCATTCATCACTTGGGTCGATTGAGGCTGTGCTCCTTGGGCCAAGAGGCCTGGATGAGTCTGGTTATTGTTCATCATAGCTTGGTTAAAACCCATTGTTGTAGCGCTATTGTTGTTCTGTCCCGCTACTCCTGTTGGCGTTGCGGATTTTTGTGCCTGAGGAGATGGGTGGTTGTTGGGTGAACCCTGACCAAGAGGACTCTTGCCTAATGCTGAGGCCAGCTGCCCCCCTATGTTACCAGGCTGTGGGCTGGCAGAGTTCAGGCCTGTGCCGGAGATATTGGTTGTGCTCCCACGAAGCAGTTCTGACAGCTGCTTGTGCTTTGCCGCTGCATCGGGGACAACAGTGCCCCCTGTGGATCCAACCGATACTCCACCATTGGAGGGCATTCCACCCATCAAGCCGAGGTCTCCACCGTTAGGAATCAACTCATCTGGCAGGTCGTTCTCTAGATCGTCCCAGGATAAAGAGCCTAGATCTAAAAAAGAACACAATTAAAATCAGAGGTGCCCAATGAAATCATTTAAATATATATCTTTGTCAAAAATAAAAAACAAATCTGGTGAGTGTGTGATGTATGAATAATAGGATTCGGTTCAAAGTTCAGATTTGAAAACGCATCCAGGAGAATTTGATTTCAGATACAATTAAATAAAAATCTGGACAAATCTAAACTAAACAAAGACAGGATATTTTGTCGTTTGTGGAGAAAATTATAGTTCTTCACAAATTGCAACCTTAGTGATTCGCTCATTTTATCCATTAAAATTGCAGCCCTACACTTAAGTGAAAATGTGTGCCGAGATCAGGGCATTTGTGTCAAAAACTAATATATGCAACTTAGGGCTGGGAGCGAGATGGATTAATTGAATTTGGGGTTCATTTCGATTTGCCTGGAAGCACGTTCCTTTGGGTTTCTGTACAGGAACTTCAGCACGAGTGTAAACAGCAGTAGCGCAGTAAGTACAGAGCGTCTTTCCAAAAAAACATATTGGATTACATTTGTGATGGCAGACACAGTATTACGCTTTTATGAGCATGCCAAACGTACAGCAGCAGCGCCTCAGTCCGGCTATCGAAGGAGAATCAGAAGGGGAATGCTAAAGTGTTTGCTGCTGCAAACTGAAATCATGATTATTCAGGTCCCAATACAATCATAGGAACCCAAAAATAAGAATCGTGACAATTTTACAAACAAAATTAAGTATTTTTGGTTCAACCTAAAGTGCAAAAAAAATAGACCCAAATGTAAATAACTTTTTTTAATCCGACTGTTTTTGTCACATTTAACATCATTTTGTCTTTATCTCATTCATAGATGGCCATGATTTACAACATGATCACTTCTCTATGCCATATTAACATACCACAGCCTACTTGATCTGCTTTTAGCTTTTAGACTTTGCTTAGGCCTTTTCTGTTTACAGTCTACAACAAAAATGAACATTGTAACCAAAAGGAACCATGTTATTAACTGCACTACAACTATGTTTTTGACCATTTTCTAACTGTTGCCCAAGTTATATTCCCAAAATGGAAAAATAGATTTCTACTCTGAAGTTGAAAATTTACAAATTTGACAGACACTGGGACAGATGGAAGCAATAGGAGTAGGGCTGATACAATAGTCATTTGATTACAATAAAAGCTTTGATCAGTATTTTATTGCATCAACGATTCATTTAATTTGTACATTTAATTAAAACCGGATGAAGAGCGCAGCGTGTTTTAAACTTTTAAAGTCTGTCTAGAGTGGAGTTTTGTTACGTGGGAGAGCACGGTGGACAACAACGAGGAAACAAAGTCCGCAACGCGGGGCGAAGACACGCCGGATAAAGTGAACGGCACACAGAGCAAGCCCTCATTACAATACGTATCCATGTCCTTTTTATTTTTATTTTTTTTAAAGGGCCTTAAAATTGTGCCAAATGAGTAATATTTTTACTAGATAAGAAAATGTATGAAATCTCATGTCGGTAAAAAAGATTCAGTTGTAGTCATCTGGACTAAGCGTTACGACTCTAAAAAGGTGGATGAGAGTCAAAAACGTTGTTCCAGATGACTACAACTGAATCTTTTACTACCATGAAATGTCATGTTTATTCACAAAGCATTTATTTATAAATCAATTATGCTCTAATAACTTCATCCATCCAACCAACTGATCAAAATAGAAATATATAGAAGACATTCTAGTAAAGTATTGCATGTTTCTTGCCAAACAATTAGCATGGTCTGAACATGCTGCAGCAGCATCTTCTGCGCAGGCGAGATCAGCTTCTGATAAGGTCCACAGCTCCTTCTCACCTCGGCAGAGAGTAACACAGCACAAACATCCGGCTGCTGCTCCCTGAAGCACTCGAGCATATGAAAAGTACTATTCCATCTCGTTTTGCACGTCAGTCATGAGCCTGTGTTCCAGCAGATTGAGCAGCTTCTGCTTTTCCTGCAGGACGGTAAAGCGCGATAGATAAAAATAGAGAGCGAGAGAGATGGATAGAGAGATAGACTAGATAGATATATTAGATGTATTAGAAAGATTTAAATAGATGCTGTACAGTTACCAAATGGCTGTGTATGGAAAGTGAAAATGCTAAGGACTTCATGGTTTTGGCAAAGTCGTGTTTGAAAGTTGCACGTCATAGTCGTCCTCGCTGCCCTCTTCAGCAGGTTTTCCTTCCTCAAACTGTCCAAACTGCTCAGAGGACGAAAGGTTGCTCCTATTGACCCAATTCCAACACGCCCACTTTTGCCTCTTTTTGCCATCGAGCGGCACTTCTGGTCGGGTGGGAACTCCGTTCTTTTACATGGAGAACGAGGGAAAAGTTTCGCCGGTAAAATATACTATAAAGTAGATTGATTAGTTTCAAATATCCAACGTTCATGTGACAAACAATTCAACAATGCACCGATTCCCTGCAAGGTATGAAAATGACTTTTTAGTCTGCAAAATTTATTTCAGCTGCCCTATGTTAACTACAGCCGGAAGACGGATTACGTGGCATGGCGGTGCCCAGACGGGCTTCTGGAATAAAGCGTGCTGCGCGAGATACCGCTGCATGTCCGGGACATAAACGGCACAAGTATTCATTCAATCCACACGGTTAATTGGTGAACAGAAGCGCATTAGAGGCTAAAATTGTCCAGAAAACTCCACTGAGTCTATTCACCTTATACCAGAAGCCCACCTGGGCGCCATCATTCAACGTAATTACAACTATAAACAAACTTTCACCAATGTCCCAGGGTCTCTTATACTTGATATAAAGTGTTATAATTGTTATTTTTCACAATGCAGTCTACCAATTAATTGTATATCTAATAAATAAAAAATGGTGACTTCAAAATGAACTTAATCTTGTATTATGATAGAATATAAAGCGGGTATGGGCTGTGGAGGAGAATTCTGCTTTTGCTATGAAAACTGTCACCGAATGCAGCAATGTGATGACCGCTAGTTGCAGGAAACCTTTCCATCTTTACGGGGGAGAGGCGAAGCTGTCAATCAAAAACACACAAAGTCACACGTATGTGCACTAAATACAAGGCATTTCTTCCTCTCAGAGCAAAGAAAAAAAGAAGAGAAGCGAGTCACAGCAGCGTTGTGCGCTTGCTTCTTTCGTTGCTCTAAGTGAGCTGAAAACCGATCAGTCTGCGCACCGCTTCTTTCTTATTTAGATAATAGCAGACAGAGTCACAACTCTCACGTGCTGATAATGTATTCTTGCAATTTTTTTCAAGTAATTTTGCGATTTGATAGCAATTATTTTCACTTCAATAAAATCAAGCAAAAAAATAACTTGTAACAGGGCTGCTTAATTTGCCTAAAATTGATATTCTCATAAATATATTATAAAATTGAATCATAAAATTGTAATTTGATCGGAAAACAAGTCCAATATCAACCACATATTTGAGGCCAAGGCAACCATAACAGTAGTAATAATAATGAATGAATAATAATGTATATTTATTTTCAGTGCCAGGGTCATAGTCAGTAAAATAGGCTTTGTGACGGCCTTGATCTCAGCACATACTAAGCTTCACATAACAAATTAGAGCGCCTCTCCTCCGCAGTGGGAACCATACAACTTTTCATTTGTCCACCACATCATTGTTGATCCCCACGACACGGGCTCATGGAATGAGGAAGCAACAGAAATACACAAGAAACTGTTATATATGTCTATATCGCCAGAGGAGGGACAGTACTTGTGGTACTTTGAGGTATCAAACTATATATGTATTTTCTTGACATATATTGTAAAAAAGTCAATGTGGTTGTGTATATTGTTTTATGAAAATTTAAATTTGATGCCGAATGGACCACAGGAAGACTAGCGACTAGGGCTGCAAAGATTACTCGAGTAATTCGATCACAAAAAAGCTTAGATTATTATTTTATTGCCTCGATGATTCGTTTAATTTACATATTTAATTAAAAACACGTGAATCTCTGGCGTGCAGAGTGCACGGAATGACTTCTAGCGCTTGTTGTGTGAAAGAGCACGGTGTCCCGAGCTGCAACTCTAACAACGGCAACTGGCTCCGCGCCTCCCACCCCTGTGTCCTCGTCCCGCCACTGAGGATCCCCGGGATCCCCCGCGCTCCCCCACACAACAACTCTGCTTCACTCGTGTGTTTAAAACACGCCGCCCTCTCCTCTGTTGTGCTTTGAAACAGCCAAAACATCCATGGAAACAGCACGGAGGACCACGACCATGTTATAATAATCTGTTGTGAAATAGAAAGTCCGCGGTCAAAGTGAAAGGCGCACGCAGCTAATGCTGCAAAACGACAAGATGCAAAGCCACCGCTCAAAGCAGCAGGATCACTGGTCCCACCCAACATAAAGTTTTACAAACAAATGACTTCTTTTAAGTGATGTGACATAAACACAAATTAATTCATAGCTACTATAACCGTTTACAAACTAGTCTGTGACAAGTTAATTCGTCCTTACATATATATATTCTTTATATACAAACAGAACTGTTTGGACTGAAGTGAAATGTTGCCATTTTGAGAACATACTTATGTGAAATTCAGAATACAATTTTTTATTTTAAGCAGAAACTCCTTATTTGTTATTTGTTTATTACTATGAACTATAACGCTTCTTTTAAAAAAATATTGAATATGCTTCTAAATGGTTTACGGCATGAACAAAAAAAATGACTCGATTAAATCGAAGAAAAGAATCGATAGGTTAATCCGGGGCTATTCAACTTTATTTTCCCGAGAGCCAGATTTTTTGGAGGGCCATGGTCTCTGGGCCGGAGGTGCACATCCTGCCACTACTGTAACAACATTTTGGGTCACACAATTTCAATAAATTAAGTTACTACAATAAAATAACTACTGCAAGATTAGATGTTTGTGAGATATAACAAAATACTACATTGCTTTGCAAAATTGCTCATTCAGAACTGAACCAGAATTAAGCTAAATACCAGCCAGGTCTGAACCAGGACTAACCCAGAATCAAACAAGGACTAAACCCAAGATCAAACCATGTCTAATCAAGTGCTAACCCAGAATCAAACCAGTAAACAAGATTATTTTATTTATTTTGTTTTTATCCATATTTGGAAAATGGGGTTATGGCCGGATTAAATTGCTTGGTGGGTTTGATTTGGCCCTCGGGCTTTATGTTGAATTGCCCTGGATTACTCGATTACTAAAATAATCAATATCAGAAGCCCTACTAGCGACCACTTGTGGAAGCTAATGGGGCTCCAAATGGATGTAGCAAATATTGTTCCATCAAATATACACCCCTAATGTTGAGTGTACCGTTTTTTTAAGTATGCTGCAAAAACAGCTGGTGTAAAAAAAAAAAAAATGTTTGGTCAATATTATTGATATTATTGCTGATAATACACCGCAGCATGTCACATCTTGTTGTAAAACTTCACACCGCTGCATGTCACATCTTGTTGTAAAACTTCACACCGCTGCATCAAAGCGTTTTTGCGGCACGTTTTAAGCATTTTTGCGGCACAAATCCTGCGTTTTGAGCGTCAGGCGCACGTCCAAGGCGGCCAGAGCGGCCTGAGTCTCCGACGAAGAAAAATGGGATAAAGCTGAAATTCTTTTGCAGCCGACGCAGTGCAGCAACCAATAAGAGATTACGCTCCAGTGACGTACCTATGCATTTCACTACCCGGAAGAAGGACCAAAAAGAATCCTACACTGGTAAAAAATAATCCAGACGCAGCTCTTGGAGCAAATGATAATATTCACCCAACTCTGCTCACTTCAGAAGTATCTACAGGACCCTATTTTTTGGATGCGTCCAGGCCGTCTGCCTTCAAATGTACAAGCGTCCAACTCGGGTGTCAAGCGAAAATTTGGATGCCGCGGTCTGAACGCAGCTTTAGACTCTCTAGAATACAACCAGACAGACACAGTAATGCACAAACTTGTAGGGGAAGTGTCTGAATCGATGCATGAACTCAAGTACAGTCGTAGTATTGTGAGGACAGTTTGGGTTAGATACATAGAGATAGTTAAAATGAGAGATTTTGCCACGTCCTCTTTTTAGTCGACTGATCAATCGACTGAGCCCATCTTTATTTGGACAAGAATTTCTTTAGTCGACTACAGCCCATTCGATCTGCAGCTAAACAGATGGCATGGAGCGCTGTTAAGTGTAGAGTAACCCATCGGCTGCTGTTATAACACCAATATTGTTTGCTTAACTAAAGCCTACCAGAGAAACACGATGCAAAAAGAAATTGCCAAAAAAGAAAAAGATATATAAAAGAGAAAAGTCTCATACTAGCCTCTACATAAAATTCTATAATCAAATTACATTATACATACAACTAAGCAGATGAGCAGAAGAGAGCATATCATTTGAAACATTTATGTTAAAACAATAAGATTCAAGGATGCATCGTTCATGCATCAGCTCATAAGCCTCTTAATTGTCGTCAACTCGAATCGTGAGATTTCCATAGATTTCCTCCCCTTCTTTAATGTCGTTTGTGTTTCTGTGACACTGTAGAGCACATGAAAGTAGCACCAGAGTGACGCTCCTGATTGCACTAGTGTGCTCCGACCATTCATGACTCTGAGGTAGCACTGGATTTAAAAGCTCTGAACTAAGATCCAAACTCAGAAATAAAAGTTAACTTCAGGGCAGAGCTGACCAGCTACAAAATATTTTCATCCAAGTGTAAGTGGTTGTAGCCAGAGACTGCTGCCATCTACATGATGCAGTATGACACTCTATTAATGCCAAAGGATCGGTTATTGAAACTGTAGATTAAAATGTGCTTACCTTATCGAGATCAACCACATTTTGTTATCACGATCTATCAATCTTTCAATTATTAATGTTAGGCAGTGTTTGTTTAGCTACAGAAATGTTACCGCACGTAAATATTGCCTGTCTGCTCTGACATGGATGCCTAAACTGTAAAGTGATTAAGGCTGTATCCAGGTTTACTGGACCCACATTGACATGTGAATGAGCTGTGAAATGAAGCGTGATTGGTCGGCATTTAAAAAATATTAAACAATTTTTAATTACATTACTAAATATAGTAAGGAAAATAAGTATTTGAACACCATGCAATTATAGATGTCACAATATAAAATTTGAGTGTTATCATTGTGAGAAAAGCATCATCATTTAACGATTATTGAAACTGTGACCAAACAATGAAATCTTCCATATTCTTTCATTCCTGTGGTCTAACATGATACTATTTCTCAAGTTTGTGACCAGCTTTACAAAATTTTACTTTATGAAAGACAGTTTGTACTATATATATTGAACAAAAGATACGTAATTTTGCTTCTAAAATTGTCACGATTATTATTATTTACAATAACGAATATATTGTGACCTGAATAATCACATCATTATCAATTAGCCGAATAATCTTGACATCCCTTCAATTTAGAAATTATGGTGGGGTCTGAAATGTTCATCGTAGATGCATTTCCACAGTGAGACAGAATGTAAAAAAAAAAAATTATTCCAGAAATCATATTGAATGATTTTCAAATAATTTTTAACAGAGTTTCAGCTCCCTCCAAAAATGTACTAGTCTTAAGAATATGGAGAGGCTAAGCCAGTCTCCAGACCTAATATGCTTCTTATGGGAGCCACTCCTTGGTTATCCTGGCTGTGTGCTTCGGGTCATTGTCATGTTAGATGCTCTGACTGAGGGAAGGAGGTTGTTGCCCAAAATCTCACAATAAATGGCCCAATTCATTCTCTCCTTAATACAGAGCCGTCTTCCTGTCACTTTGTAGCAAAGCCCTCCAAAAGCATGTTTCCACCCCCATGCTTCACAGTTGGGATGGTGTTCTTGGAATGGTACTCATCCTTCTTCCTCCAAAGACTGCGATTGGTTTATACCAAAAAGGTCTATTTTGGTCTCATCTGACCACATGACTTTCTCCCATGACTCCTCTGGATCATCCGGATGGTCACTGGCAAACTTCAGACGGGCCTGGACATGTGCTGACTTAAGAGGGGAACCTTCTGTGCGATGCATGATTTTAAACTATGAAGGCATAGTGTATTACCGATAGTAACCTTTGAAACCCATCTCTCTTCAGGTCATTGAGCAGCTCCTCCCGTGTAGTTCTGGACTGATTCCTCACCTTTGGTTTGCCATTTGCCCCGTAGCCCTTTCCAGCCAGTCTACAATTTTGTCTCTGGTGTCTTTCGACAGCTTTTTGGTCTTGCACATGGTGGTAGTTGGAGTCTGAGTGATTGTGGGGTGGACAGGTGTCATTATGCAGCTAACGAGCTCAAGCAGGTGCTACTAATTTAGATTAAGAAGGGGAGTTGAGGCGCAATTTTTAAAAGGCAGCCCAACATGTTTTTGAGAGCCAGAATTCTTGCCGATTGGCAGATTTTTTTTTTTAGATTCTGTCTCTCAGAGTGGAAATGCACCTACAATGAAAATGTCAGATCCCTCCATAATTGCTACGTGGGAAAACTTGCAGAATTTGGGGGTTGTGAACGCCAATGGTTATCATGGGGGTGTCCTGACAGTCGCGACTGAAAAAGGTTGAGAACCACTGATTATTTTCTTTGATGTAAACCATTTAAAATCATATTAAATCATTTTTTAAATAAACATTATAGCACATAGCAACAAACAAATAACAAATGGAGTTTCTACTTAAAATAACATATTTTATTCTTAGTTTCACATAAGTATGTCCCCAAAACGGCAACATTTCATTTCAGTCTAAACTGTTCCGTTTGTATATAAAGAATATATATTAAGGACTAATTAACTAGTTTGTAAACAGTTACAGTAGCTATGAATCTATTAGCGTTTGAGTCACTTAAAATAAGGCATTTGTTTGTATAACTTTATGTTGGGTGGGACCAGTGATCCTGGTGTTTTGAGCGGTGGCTGTGCATTTTGCGGCGTTGGCTACGTGTTCTGTTCACTTTGGCCTCCGTGTCGTCGCCGCGGATTTTCTGTTTCACAACAGATTATTATGACATGGTTGCGGTCCTCCGTGCTGATTCCATGTGTATTGGCTGTTTAAAAGTACGAGTGTGACTGGGAAGCAGAGTTGTTGTGTGCAGGAGCCCACGGTGGCGTGGCGAGAACGCGGAGGCTGGGGTGGGCGGCGTACGGAGCTAGCTGCGGTCGTTAGAGGTGCAGCTCGGGACACTGCGCTCTTTCACACAACAAAACTCTTCCTGGTCGTGAGTTTGGAACGCACCGCGTTCCCTCTCTGTTGTGCTGTTTGTTCGAGCGGAACAAGCTCCGCGTGAAACAAAAGCGCCACAAGTCGTTCCGTGCACTACACGCCACAGATTCACAGGTTTGTAATTAAATATGTAAATGAAATGAATTATCAAGGCAATAAAATAATAATCGAAGCTTTTTTGTAATCGAATTATTCGATTTGCTTACGTAATCATCACAGCCCTAATTCAAACAATATATATATTTTCAAACAACCGAAATGCATTTGTTTCTGTCCCTATTAGCTATAAGATAAAAAATTTAATTTCAATATGTGTTTCCTCTGCCTTTCTGCTATCTTGTGGCGCTTTCGTTTCACATGAAGCTTGTTCTGCACGACGCTGCAAATCTAAGGTAAGGAAAGGTAATCAATCTAAGGTAAGCAGCTAATGCTAGCAACTTTGTGCCGTAAAGTTTATTTATGAGCGTTATTGTTGATATTCTCGAGTCGACAATGCATTTAAACAGCTCTTCTGCTTCATTTAGTCGCTTTGTGTCCAGTTAACGGCCTGTCGCTGTTGTTTTTCAGACTCTTGCAATGCATTGTGGTCTATATTGACCAGTCTAGTGACCATCGTTACACAACTTTTCATGGTGCATTGTGGGAAATTTAGAATTCACAAGTTTTTCACCCGCGGGAAAGTCGGACAGCACTAAAAATGGCGTGAGCCCTAAATAGTGCTCTATAGGAATACTGTGGACATTCGGACACAAGTCGAGGTATCACTGGTCTCACTCAATTTCTTATTTTAAGTAATTTGACAGAAACGCAAATTAATACATAGATACTGTAACTGTTTACAGTCTGGTGACAAGTAAATTAGTCTGTTATATATATATATTCTAACAATTAGGAGGTGAAATGTAAAAAAATATTGAATATGTTTTTAAATGGTTTACAGAATGTATAAAAAATGTACAGATTACTCGAATAATCGAAGAAAAGAATCGATAGATTACTCGATTATTGAAATAATCAGCCCAAGACTGCAGCTATAGGGACAGTGAGGGTTTACAATGGGTGCAGTGTTTTAATAACAAACATAACAACAATATTAACAGCAGCACATCAGCTGCATGTTAGCATCTCTTTGTGCCATTAGCTCCAGGACAAATTTAATGAGGAAAATAATCCCACTCTCCTCTGTCCTCTACATAGATACAGTGTGGAGTTAGTTTAGAAGAGTTTTAGAGCATTTTGCACAACATTTGTCTTCTAAATGACTAACATGACAGTTTACAGTAACTTCGGAACTGCGAGATGTTTTGAAAAACAAAACAAAAAAAACAAACACAGCTTCGGGGGTTAACGCTGTCGTGTCCATTGACTGTATATTCACATCTCTCGTGTAACGACTTTTCTGGAAACTCAAATGTGAACAAAATAAAGCCTCAGATAAGTCCTGGCTACATCGCTTCCCGCAGATCACTTATGTGGACATCTTTGGTCCAGAGAATAGGCAGGAAACACACAACAGCAGCAGCCTGTCCTGACCGCGTCCCCTCTGCAGAGGGAGAGGTGGCAGCGAAAGGCAGCAGCAGCAACGGCTTTGTGTGTTTGCAGTAAAAATGTTATCGATGTCTTTAATTAATCATCACCTTTCATCACCATCTTTTTTTGTTCTTCTTCCTTAAATCACCGGCTGTTGGAATTGGAATCAAAATTTTAAAAATTGCACAGCCCTACCTGGATCCGCGTATCTATAGCCCGGACAGCAGCAATTAAGTTGTCATAACTCGGCCGCTCATATCACTTTTCCTGAAGTCAACTTTCTCCTGCTCCGACGCCTTGACAGCGCCCAACGATGACACAGCTCAACTTCTAGACAAGATGTAGATCAGGCAGAGACTTTCCTCTAGCCAAAAGGTGGATGTGGTTTCTCGGTGTTGATTCCTGCACTTTTTTCCACCCATTTGAGATGCAGCATCACCTCAGGTGATGGAGAAATTGTATTTTCTTTCAGATCAGTTCTTTTGAGCTGAAGTGTGGCGAGAAAGTAAACAGCGCCAAAAGTTAAAACAATGTTTTAACTTTTAGTCCCAATCAAACCACTTAAGTGGACTAACAGGTGTGAAAGCACTCATAGAAGACTTGGTACATTTACATGGTCAGTAAAACTCTGATCAGTAGAATAATCAGATAGCCCAAGAATCAGGTTTGGTGTGTTTATGTGCAAGAGAAATCTGACATAAAAAAAACCTGGTGACACAAGCCAGTTAATCAGAGGAGTTATTAAGCAACTGTTTGATGGATGTTAATTGTGGCCGATATTGACAATAAAAATATGTATTTTTTCATTTTAATTATCAGTTATGTTACTACAGGGCACTGCTCTACATAAGAACAGTATAATATAGAGAAACATTGCTTCAGCATACCTATAAGAGCAGGAGTCACATTCTTATTGGTTGAAGTTAATGCCGCACTTAAGTGTCCAACCAAAGCAGCTTGAATCTCTTTTAGTCAGGTATTTTGGCCCAAGCAAAAATATTGCCGATATGCACTGTACTGTGTACTGCATGTACTGACCCAATATAATCGGATAGTTTCTTGCCTTTAAATTATAGAATGATCCACTCTATATTAACATTTTAAAACAGGGCATCCGGAAAGTACTGGGTATTGACTTTTTCCACATTTTGTTATCTTACAGCCTTATTCCAAAATTGATTAAATTCATGATTTGCCTCAAAATTCTACAAACAATACCGAAGAAAGGTTTTGTTTTCAAGATCTTAACATTTTTATTGGTTTAACATTTGTCTAAATGAGAAGTCTATGATTTGAGACGACACAATCCGAGCTCTATTAAATACCTATAATGTAGCACTTGGTCAAAAACCTGTCAGAACTTATTCATAATATTATGTACTTAAAAACGTACATGTGTTATAGTACAGCAATCATATTGGACATGCGTTTATTTGAAGTAATAACACAAACATGTGTAATATATAATATATAAATGGGCACTACAACCCCCCCATGGGACCCATTTGATTTCCATTGATAGTGTCTCGTGTTGTGTTGCGTCATACTACTACAGCCAGGTCAGACTTTAATTCAATGCCATTTCCCTGGTGTTACTAATCCAAGCTCATAAAAGATAAAACCAGTCTATGTAAACCAGATGCTTATGACGACACTAAAGCTGTAACGTTGTTTTAAATCTACTGGACGTGACGTGATGTATGTAACGTGGACGCGTGGGTGACATTGGTGTTTACAAATGCCGCAAGAGGCCCATACCTGGTCCATCCGAGGCTGACAGCGCAGGTGAATTCAGTTTTGGCCGCTTTGAGTTTGGGGGTCCCACATCAAGCAGGTTGTCAGCCATGGTTGTACAGTTTCCAGCTGGGAGTAGTTGTTTCAATTTCAATACTTCCAGAAGGACGTTGCCCAATCAACTTTTGCACATTAGCAAGCTGGCAGCCTGCTAACGTGAGCTAACTGGCTAATAGCTTGATAATTGCCTGCTACGAGCTTAGCCACTTCGTGCTGTGAGCTTTTCAAAAGAGATGCAATAGCGCCCCGCTTCGCCACCGACATTCACCCCATGATAATCCAACACCCAACACCCACATTATCATCGTTAAATAAAGCCAAATTAAATGTTCTCCATGTAAAAACTGGGCGTCAAAATATCGATCCAAATTGATCAAATAAATGGTTGCATTTTAGCAAAGAAACATCTAAATGTCCAAAGAAACCATTTTGCGTGACGTCAAATTTCTTCATGCAAAAATCCAACGGAGCTCTACAAAAATGCACGATTGCACAAAAATGCTGCTGGTTTGCAATAAAATTATAAAGCCACGAGCAGTTGTCCGCCTGGTAAACAATACGGCTCCTGGACAGCGTCAGGAGCTGAATCGCCGCACTCCGAAGGGGAAATCAGATCTACGGAGCGTTTCTGCCCGACGACCACCGATCCCAGTCCCGTTTTTTCGCACAAAATGTCTCCGAGGCGACGTTAAGATTTCGATGTGTAGCCAATGTCGGTGTCATATCGCGGAAAGGATGGCCAATTTCTACGTTAAAACCAGCGTTAGACCGAAATCCTAATTCCGAGCCACGACAAGATGGCGGCTGTTGATTCCTTCGATACAAAAAAGTTTTTTTTTTCTTTTCCAGATCGACTGTGGAGGGGGAGGGGCCGCGCAATCACGCCCAACGTGAAAACAGCACCCCAGCATACCGCTGGGGGCGCTCCAACACCGTGATGCACGTCAATGAGAAAATGACTTAATAATTTAGCTGTAAAAGAACCGTTTTAGTTTATAGTTGTATGTAACAAGTTTCTTAGTTATTTTTTGGTAGGGACACAAATCACATCATAATAATTTACTATATGCAGCATAAATACATAATTTCAGATAATTATTTTAAAATGATCATTTAATGTAGGCTAGTAATAATGTAAAATGCAATGTAATTGTTCAAAGGGAATGCTATACAATCCCATTCCCTTTTAAAACAGCCAAGGCCAAATGTTTATATCATTTATTATTTTTAATTGCTTCAAGTAGTGTGCATCAATTTTTTGAAAGATGTAAAACCCATTCCTAAAATAGGCACACTGTTTTGTTTTACTGGTCTCTTTTCATAGTTTTCTGTAAAATCTGACAGATGCACACATATAAATATATATAATATATATATATATATATATATATATATATAAATATATATATATTTATATATATTTATATTTACATATATTTATATATATTATATTTATATATATATTTTATATATATATTTATGATTTATTTATATATAAATATATATATTTTTATATATATATAAATATATATATACATATATATACACACATATATATATACATAAAAGAACTGTTATGTACAAACAGAGTGCTTTGTGCAAATGTGTACAGATTATGACGTGCTGATAAACAATACACAAGTGATGTGCACAAAACATACATCATACATGATTATAAAAGTAAAATAAAATAAAAAATATTTGAAAAAAACATAAATTTGTCCCAGTGTAAATGAAAACAGATCGTTTTCATAGTCGATAGTATTAGGAATACAATGACAATTGTTAAGGTCAAGTCAATATTTTTCCTCTGTTATTATTCTCTGATCAAATAACGATAAATGAACCCAATTCCATTGTCCCATATGAAAAAAAAAACTGCTCCTCAAACAACATGAAATACAATGGATTGCATTTCTTTTTAAATTAAGATTGAAAATGAAGACAACACAACCTCTAATTTATAGAGTTATTACTGTTGAGATTATGGTTACAGTCAAATTTAGGGGTTAATCAATGAAAGGCACCCAGTCCATAGAGACACATCCAAGTTTTTGGTTTGGTAGCTAGTGGAAAGGTAGGCTACATAAGTCCAATAAGTATTAAGAACTTAATCCAAAATTTGATTCCTACAATATTTGTAAATTCACAGATCAAGAGACATGTTTGCAAGACGAGAACAACAGGTGGGTAACTGTATGCACAAAGATGTTAAGAAATGCTCTTGAATTACAAAGTATTTTGTACTGGAATACTTTTTGGAAACTGGCCAAAGGCAAAATTTAGGCTTCAAGTACTTGCCAGATACTTTGTAGGATTTGGTAACAGCTAAAAATATATTGATTTCCAATCATTTAAAAGGCACTTCTGAGTATGTTAATGTACAAATAAAGACGTAATCTTTAATTAACATAACATTATGGCCAATATTCCTCATCCCATTTGCTGAATAGTGAATACAAGAGTGTAAGTAAGGCATTTGCAATAAACTGTGTTTCCCCCAATACAAATCTGAAACATAGAGATTATACTGTATGGCCAAAAGCAAACTCTGCACTCATCTGCAATGCCCAATGTTGTGTTTATGCTCGCAAAGGCAGCACCTTACATGACAACACAAACAAGGCACAGCAAAATAATCAGAAAGCATTCAAATTACAGAAGAAAGGTATAGTTCACGACCCTCTGACAGGAAATAACACAAGAAAGGCAGATGGTAGCCGTCTACATGAATTGAGCTTTAACACTTGATTCAAATACAGTGATTGTCCCTCATAGCCCTACTTAAAGTGATATCTATAGTGCCTATCTGCTTCTGATTGTTCACTTATTTGACCAAATAGTCCATTTTGATTCAAATTGTGCTTGTGAGTGCATGTTCTGTCACTCAATAAAATTATCCCATAGAGAAAAAAAAAAAGTGGTAGGGAAATTTCTGTGCAAAACCTCAATGTACTTTTGGCTAATAGACAATCTTCAATCTGTGCAGTCGTCTACAAAGCATGACTCTTTTTGATAAGACCTTCGCATGAAGACTACTGAGTCAAGCAATATGCCACACACACATAACACACACTAATACTGCTTTATGTGATTCCCTCTTTCCTCCTTTAATTCCCTGCTCAGCACAGCACTACACTGGATCTTACTAGTTTTTGCAAATATTTGATCATTTCAAACATTATATGGCACAATGATATATATTTTCTTTAAGAAATACTTGCATTCAAAATAAAGTAAAAGAAATCACAGCATACTCCGTCGCCTGTCATGAAATAACTCATGATTTTTACACATATATTTATATTCACCGTTGAAGTCCAGAAGGCACTTGATAGTAAAAGCAGAACAACACAAACCTGCCCCCCTTTCCTCTAAATTTTGCTGCGCTCAACACAGGTCTATTGCAATTCAAAATTGCTTCAAAAAGCCAAAAAGAACCACTATTTGTGTCTTCTCTGTCTGTGCCAAAGACATTGTGCTAATGAAGGACAACTTGTTCACAGCTGCAGAGTATTAAGGGGGGCAGAATTCATGAAGAAAAAGGCAAGTCCATCAAAGACGGGCATAAAACTCCTCATTAAGTTTAGTTAGTTCATTGACATCCTCTTCTTCATCCTCCTGTTGCAGCGTTGCAGAAGGACTTGTATGTTGCGGTGATGGCAGTTCTGCTGCACCAGATCCTATGTCTGGTTCAGAAATAGAACTGTTCGTTTCAACTGATTGTTCATGCGGCTGTGAAGGGTCCCTGTATCCTTCGTCCCCCCCATCTAGGGCTAGTTCAGGCTTTTCACTTAAATGCGGGGGTGGACAAACTGATGAAGATGCAGGTGATGTGATTTTCGAAGACACACATGACGGTTGATGGCTGACATACATTCCATCAATATGTTGGCACAATGTCTCCCCACTTTTGGGGTAGAGAAAGGTCCTCATTTGTCCCTTTCCTTTAACATTCACAGTGCCTCTGTAGTCAAACTCTAGGCCCATTGAACTGAGAATAGCATGGCTCTCCTCGCTCACCTGTACACGACACTCCACACCTGTAGAGTCCATACGGCTGGCAATGTTGACAGTGTCTCCCCAGATGTCATACAGAAGTTTAGTCGTGCCGATCACCCCTGCGGTCAATGGTCCATGGTTGTATCCGATGCGGAGTTTAAATCCAAAACCCAACATGTTTTTGTTGAAGTCATCCAAGACCTTTATCATCTCAATAGCAAAGTTAAATAATGACATCAGATGAGTATGAGGAGAGTCATCTTCATTTTCAGCCATCTGTCGAACATTCAGGCCTGATGCCGCCATGTAGGTAGCACCAATAGTTTTGATCTTTTCAACACTTTTAAATTCAGGCTTGCGAAGAAGCTCATCAAAGTCTCCTATTAGCTCATTAAGGACTCGGTAGCACTCTTTTCCACCTTCATAGCTCTCTTCATAGAACTCACTGAAGTTCACAATACTTGCAAATATCACTCCTACACTTTCGTGATTCTTGGAATAGCTCTGAGTGACCTGTCGATACATAAATGAAAGATAAATGTAATTTGTTCATTTGAAAATTCCATATAGTAATTGATCATAAATCATCATATCATAAGAAAAGAGACATCAACATTTCAAACCTTAAGCTGGTCAGCAACATGAATGGGGATAATGTTTCCCAGTAACCACTCAGCCTGGTCTCTCATCATCTGAATTTTGTAGCGATGTTTGTCTGCTTCGACATTTCCATGGTAATGCAGGCGGTAGCTAACTTCAAACTCTCGATTGAGGAACCAAACCAGAAGGAGCAGAAGGAAGAATGCCAGGACTGTCTCATGGACAAGACAAGCCAGAGGATTAAAGGTCAAATCTGAAGCTTCTGCTGGGGTAATGAAGGCCAAACCACCATCGTTTGTCGACAAATTAAGTCTAAGAGGTAAAGAAGAGGTAAATTCACAATGAACAAATCTATGCATCCAGTGACGAGTAAAGGCTGATTTGTTAAAATATTAAAGTCATACATAATATAAAGAAACTTAAGCACAAAAAAGTAAAATATTTTCCTGCTCATTCAATAGGTATGGAGAAAACCCAAAAGAAGAAATCTATAATGCACAAGCACAAAAAAACCCTGTTGCCACAGAAACTCACCCGTGATCTGTCAAGCTGCTATTACTGGAACTGAAAGAGAAAAGGAAACTCACTCACACAAATGTATACACATTTTATTTACATACAGTATACTGCAAATTATATTAAAACATTTTCCATATTAACACAAAGCGTGAACCACGATATAACAATATAATATCTGGTCTGTATAGACCAGAACTTTTTCTCTGGCACACCCCATTAAAGGACTGAGCTGCGCAGACAATGGGCGGGTCAGTCACCTGTATAGAGTGGTGAAAAACACTGCAGCAAATTAGGCGTTTCAGGCAGGCACAATCGAGTTACGTCATTCTTTTGACCTCTGGGATCACTGCGGATCACCACAATGAATCCATGTCACACACAGACTTTCAACACTACTGCTGCGCAGAAAAGCAGAAGGGAAGCGAAATAAATGCACATGCAATAATCTTCAGACAGACTTTATACAACCAAATGAGGGGTTAGCAGAGTACGGGAACTGTGGGGGACAGCACAGAAACGGGGGACAGGACAGAAATGCAGAGGGATAGGTGTGCAAGGAGGGAAACAATGGTGCAGAGGGCTAAAGGGCACAGAGTGCAGTGGCGCCAAAGCTGTGGCTCATTCTAAATATCAGGCAAATGCATGCAAGTTTGGGGGACAGAGAGAAAAGTGGCCCCACATCCGTACTGCTCTCTCCATCTTAACCAGTCCCTAAGATCAACCGTGTTTGGGCTGGGCGTTTGTTTGTTGCTCAAAACAAGAACGTCACATGCTACTGTGGTATAGACACAATCTTACTCACCTGTGCAAGGAGCTGTATAACAGCAGCAGGAGGACAACCCCTGTAACAGTGGCCAAAACAGAGCGCATCCAGAAACTCAGCTGGCAGAAGTTACAGAACTGAATGATGGCCAGGATGGTGGCACAGCACAAGAAGATGATCACCTAAATGTCAAAGATAACAGTGCATCAGTGCATAATCAGTACATCGTCCCATACTCATCACCTTCATTCTCAAAATAATACACTAAACGCACAGGGGAAAAAACAGAATGGAATAGAAATAGTGACTCAAAAATGAATGGCTTCTTGCAACAGAGCATGCTTAACTGCAGCAGGGTTTAACTTTTATTTTAAAAAAAAAAGTTTTATCTGACAACTAATAACTACTGCTGCTTTAGATACTAGTCCAATGAGATTGTGAAATTAAAGAAGGAGGTGGGAAGCCATTTGATCTCTACAACAGTGGACATACATCACATAATTATGCAAGATATATTTTGTATGTTTGTTGATTTGTTTTGATTTAAGTTTTAAAATATTATAATGTTAAGTACAGGCACAGTGGGTGTGTTTTACACCTGTAAAGGGAGTTGGAGTGTGAAGTGGGACAGGACAGAAACTGCAGGAAGTGACACCAACACAGCTCCCACCACGTGACGGGGAATCCATCCAGAGACAGCAAGGAGGAGGGAGCGGGTACAGCTCATCACCTCCTCCAGGTAAAACGCCATGCTGCACACAACAAGGCAAAGAAAAATAAAGGAAGTTACATTTTAAGGACATAGGAGATTGCACTGCAGTCCCCCACTACTTCTGGACAGTTAACCAGAGGCACTGGATGAAGAATGGGTCCAATGCAGGGGACATAATTCCCTATGGGGACAGGGAGTCTACAAGTAGTACACCTATCTGCACTGGTTCAAAGAAAACAAGATCTAAGGTAATAAGGCCAAAACGTAGTTTGAGAGAGCAATGCTTTATTTGAATTCTTACTGCATCTGCTCCTCGCCCTTAAGACTTTTTGGTGTGCGTCACTCTTTCTCTGATGAGTCTACAAGTACAAACTATGTTTACCAGTGGTTGGCAAGTAATTTACTATTTTGTTCACTGCACAATATACATAACATTAATTACATTAATAATCACAATATATCCCTGAATAAATTATATTAGCTATATATATATATATATATATATATATATATATATATATATATATATATATATATATATATATATATAGCATATATTAGCTATATTAGCCCTTCCTTGTTAATTCTGGTGGTCTAATTGGCATTTATTTTTTATAACAAGTTGGGGACCAACTGAGAAACTTGGGATACCCGAGTGGGGTCCCAACCCCAATATTGAGAATAACTGGTGCACAAACAGAAAGCGGAAATACATCAAACTGTTGAATATATTGATAAAGTAAGCAATATTTTAGACATTGTGACATTACTTAACACAGACATTGTTAGCTCACCGAATAGACAGCACCAAAGAGAGGAGCTCCAACAGCCCGGCCAGCGGAGTCAGGACAAGGGCTGCAGGAGCGGAAGGGCCCACGGTGACCAGAGCCGGCAGGAAGCAGGCCAGGGTTAAGGCCAGGAAGAAGAAGCAGCTCAAGAGTACATCCAGGAACGAGCTGAAGGTAGAGCTGGCAAAAGTCTGCACCTGGACCTCATTTTTCACCTGATGGAGAATAAAGCTAAACTCAATCTTGTGCCCAACTAATTGATCCAAACTCTGTCTAGATTTCACACCAAACTAATACACTTCAACACATAATAAATTCATTGCTGTTCCTCATAATTACATCCAGTATAAGGTAAGGTAAGGTACATGGGAAACATAAAAAATGCTTAATGCAGTTGTTGCTGTTGTAATAATGAATTAATTTTAAATTGTGTTATTGTAAGGCTGAACATTTTATTTGCACTGTACTAGCAGAGGTTTAACAGCAGAGGGCTGCAAGGCTACAATATCCCCATAGGCAGTATGGTCTTTGGTCTTACAATTATAGAACGTTTGTGTACCTCCTCTTTGTAGCTGCTGCGGTAAGCTGTCTCCAAGGGTCTTTCAAGAAAATTGAGACTGATCTTGTTGATTGGAGGTTTGAAAAAGTAGTCTTTCATCAAGCTGACCAGACATGACAAAAATGTACATTATGAATACACAAATTAAATTACAATACACCCTTTCATTCATTCATATATGTATCCAGTTTTCATATATGTATATAGTCTAACGTAATTATCATTTGAAACTACCGTATTTTGCGGGCTATAAGCCGCTACTTTTGTCAGATGTTTTGAGCCATGCGGCTTATTTAGAGGCAGCGGCTTTTCTGTGGTTTTTTTCTTTCACCGCTAGGGGCGAACTAAACCCGGAATTAGAATCAAAACTACAGAAAAGTTAAGCCAAAGAAGCAATGTTGCTTTTTTATTCAGCTAGCAAATAGAAACACGGACGACAAATTACCAACTATAAATTATTTTTCAAATTCTTTGCCGCACTCATTATGGAACCCAAACGAAGAAGTTCGTACGAAGCAGGTTTTTAGCTGAAGGCCATCGATCTTGCTAGGAAGCCGCCGCGGCTGCACGCAAGCTTAACATCAATGAATGTACGGTGAGACGCTGGAGGGGACAGCGGGACGAGCTCATGCGATGCCAAAAAGTCAAGGAAAGGTTCTGCGGCCTATACAAAAGGTGCGGCCTATGTATTGTTTTATTATCGTTTTTTTAAAAATAGAGCAAATGCGGCTTATATAGGGGAGCGGCTAAAAGTCCGGAAAATACGGTACACATTTCACAGCATACCTGTCCTCTCTGATAACATCCACAAAGTGCGCATCACTCTTCTCTCTGAAGTTTTTGGCCCGCAGTTGGATAAGTGCAGAGTGGTCCATCCCTGTCCCAGTGGCCCCAGGCCCAGCAGCCATTCCCAGGCTAGTGCCAGTACCGGTGCTAGAGCTGGCCTTCTTTTCCTTCTCCTGAAGCATGTCACACAGAGAGCTCTGACTCGCTCGCACCGCGTCCTCCAGCGGTGGACCCAACAGGCCATTGACTGCTCTGGGACTGTGGCCTGGGAGGAACTTGGGGTTACACAGAAAAAAGCAAACTTTAACATTTCTCACAAATGAGATGTATTTAGATCTAAAAAGTTTTACTCTATTAACTTTAGCACTGGAGGTCTTGTAGTCTTCCTTGCCACCATTCAGTACAGCAACCTCATCGCACTGATCTGCAGCTGAGGATAAAACTACACCACGAGATACATGCTGAGGAGAGAAGGACAGCCACTATGTAGTCTTTATTGCAGTATTGAAGCAAAGTGTAGAGCCAAGAGACGTTCACAGTAAAGTAAATAAGCAAATAAGCTTGACTCACTGCGGTCCTGTCTGATAGTTGATGCAGAGCTAATGGATCAGCAGCCTGTGCCCCAGGAATGATTTCGGGAGCAAGGCACTGAGGACGGGACAACAAGTTAAAGCTAGCAAAGTCCCCACTGGACAATCCCACTTGAGAACATCCACACTGCACTTCATGCTCCAATTTCCTCCCTGAGATCAGATATGTCTTTAGACCTACAGAGACAGACAAATGATACATATTAGATAGGCATGTTTGAGGTCATTTGTATGGCATATGTCTTTTCATTTGCGAAAAGCTTAACAAGAGACCAAATAAACAGTGAAGTGTGCGTTTGTTTCATTCAGGTGTCATTTGTTGCTTCACACACCAACACAGATGTAATGCAATCCTGACTGTTTGGCCCACTGTCTGTTTGCACATCAGCCCAGTGTATTCACACTGGTCTGGGGCCAACAAGGAAATACATAAACACTGGATTAGAGCTGTGGCCCTTTGCCAGCTGCTATCAGCCTGTCCAAACACACAGTCACCTGGCTAACAGGCCGGACTGTTCAAACAACTAAAGGTGCTAACCTCTTGAGCACAGGGATCATATTAAAGACAACACAAGCAATGTTGGATTATCTGACCACCAGGTTTTGTATATCACTCCTAAATTTGTTCAATGTTTATGTTAAAACTGTGTCCTAGCAAACTCTGCAACAGCTGAGCTACTTTGTTATTTTATCAGAAACAAACAAATAGCCTACTAAAATTAGAAACAAGCTATACAATTTCAAAACTACACTCATTTGTCTAATACGGAAGAAAATCACTTATTTATACGACAGAATTGGACCTTTTCTGAAGAGTTTGGAATTGTTCCTAATTAGAACTGTCACATTGTCGAGATTTAGGAAGAAGAAATTAATATTCATATTGATAAAAGATCACATGGTAATATTTAAGAAACTATTATTATTAATAATATTATTAGTAATAAACATGATTATCATTAGTAATAATAATAATGATGATAATAATGATAATAATGATAATAATAATAATTATTATTATCATTATTATCATTATTATTATTATTATTATTATATTATAGTACTAAGGCCCAAAGGCACTGGGAAATGCTCCAGTCCCCAAGCGACCCCTAATGGGAACAAGCGGTAGAAAATTAATTAATTAATATTATTATTATATAATAATATTAATTAATTAATTTTCTACTACAATAATAATAACAATAATAATAATAATAATAATAATAATATTATTATTATTATTATTATTATTATTAAGAGTATTTTTTGTATCATTGTCAGAACTGTTAGAGAGACTATTGAGCCTTTTTCTTATATTGAAATAGAGTTTGACTATCTGGTATAAAAAACTGAACATTCTCAACATTTTGAATTCATTCATACCACACTTTCATTAACAGTTGTATGTCTTTAGGTTACTTCAATTCCTTTAATTGATTCAGACACATAATTCAGAACTATTCATCCAAATGCCACACCTCACATCTTTTATTTTACATTAAAAAAAAACTAAAAAAAATAATCAATTAAATTACAATTGCACCATATCCACAAATTGGGATTTCATTTGTGATTATGGAATGACCCTGCGACAAGCCTGTCCAGGGTATACCCCGCCAAGGCCCAAGTCACTGGGCTGGGCTCAAGCCTAATGGGAACAAGCGGTAGAAGATGAATGAATGATTATGGATGAGGGATAAAATTAGAAAGAGAAGAGAAAGAGAAGATACATTTGGAGAATGATCTTGTTCAAACAAATTTTCTTCCGTTTACGTTTGACTTAGACAAAAAACATGTATATTCCAGGTCACTAAAAGGCAGACTCCGGTCCAGATCCAGACCCAAGCACAGTCCCGTCCAGACCCGAACCTCTGACACAAACTTTGGAGTTAACAGTTTAATTCCTGATCACCCGTGATTAATTAAACTATTCCTTTTTTTAAAAGATTTTTTTGTTGCCTGTTGGCTTTATTAGACAGGAGAGGACAGGGTAAAATGGTAAATGAGAAAGAGGGGAAGACATGCAGTAAGTTGTCAGAATTGAAACTCACAACACTGTGGCCAGCTGCACTTGGAGGCTGGCATACATGTGCTGTGACTTAACCACTCGACCACTGGGCAGCACCTGATGTCTGTTCTATTCTGACTAAATAAGAAAGAAGCAATGACTGATGAGAGAATTTGCTTTGCAAACTTAAACAGCAGAATTCTGCTCCAAATCTCATGTCAGCTTTATATTATACCTAAAATCTACTTTTAAATGAGCAATAAAACATTTCAATTTATTTTAAAACCATCATTAGACTATTATATTTTTAATTGATACACTGAAAAATAACTAGCCCTATTAGTATACTCTTTACTCAAGTAATAATAATCATCATCATCATCATCATCATCATCATCATTTTAATAATGCACACTTTACTACAATAATAAACAAAAGTTGTGCTAAAGTTAGCGTAGCTAGTATCAGCCGTATTCTCCTTTCCAAGAGTAAAACCACTCGCTTCGACGACAAAGAGAACAACCGGAGCACTGCACTTCTAGTTTAGCTGCACGTCCAAACTGGGTATTTATCATTTTTGAAATGCGGTGCAGTAGTGCAGATAAAAGCTTTTAATGCCCAGAAAATTGACGATAACTGCACAGGAAGTGAGTTTACTGTGTAATCTGCAGCAGCTTCACTGACTCTTCCAGCGTGGATTATAAACAAACTCAAAGTGAAGATCTACACTCGCTTCAAACTGGATTAATAGTCTGGGCTTCATTGAATTGGGGGATGAGGACATAGATGAGAACGCTGTAGTTTAACTTTAGCTTCACGAGAGGTGAGCAAAAGTTTATTTGTCTTGTTCGTTATTCTCCGTGTTTGTATCCTTCCTCTGTGTTCGTAATTTCGTCTGCTTTGCTCTGCTTTATTGGCGGTTACTGTGGTAGTTTTGCCGATGTTTTATAGTTGCTATCTTAGTGTAGCAGTTATCATGTATTCATCATTGTGTTGAGCTGTCTGTCGAGCAGACGTCCTTTTGCGCCGTTTCCTCGCCCAGTTTTACACAGCACCACTGAGCACCAGCAAAAAATAAATCCAAAATTGTGAGGCCAAAAGTGTGACCTGAACCGCACAATTTATTTATAAAGAAATATGTAAAAATCTCATCTTGTCTCGCTTCCCTGGATCCAATCTCGTGTCTCGTCTCGTGGGAAATTGTGTCTTGCCCCACCCCTATTTGTGACTGATGACACAAAATCGAGACTCAGTTCAAAGAGCATGTTTTACAAATGCCAAAGAAAATTAACCCTTGACACTGCACATGGAAGTATTAACTGCAAAATTAATACAATAATTGTTTGAGAACAAGCTATTTTTCCCATGTTCCCATGGAGAAATGGGGAGATTTATTGTTGTTGTTTTTCATATTATCTGAATCACAGCCTTCACTACAGTTCAACTTCATTCATTTTGATAGGATTGTGTGGGTCTTTCATTGTTTCATCCGTTGTGAATAAAGGTCTCTTTGGTGGGATAGTACCTAAATCAGTCAAGGGTTTAGGGTTAGTTCTAACTTTACCCATTACCCTACTGTTCTTCTTAACCTTAACCAATATTCACTTTTCCTAACTTCATAACTTTGAATGACCAATCATAGCGGACAGTCCCTCCGGCCTTGACACTTCTAGAAAATTAAACAAAATCATTAATTAGCAATATTCGATGAAAAATGCAGGGGCAATTTACACGTGCAAACAAAATAAAGGTGTTATCAGGTATTACTATTAGTCAAATCATAATTATTGTGTCATTTATATATTGACCCTTGTTTACAATATGGTTGCTAGGTAAGAGTTGTGGAATTACCTCTAACTTTGTCACATCTGCTGCTCACGTCCAACCAGGAAGTAACATTGGAGTAAAATTGTCAAAAAAGAGGGGGGGGAAAGGCTAAATGTTTTGTAAAATTTTAAATGTAATCAAGTTCACTGTGTTTTTGTGAAATGTATAGTCTGTCACCTGCACTTCTGTCTGATGAAAGAGGAAAAGCTGTGCTCTTCCGGCAGACAGTCAGCACGCGCCCGAATGAGGAGAAGAGGCAAGTGGAGGAAAGATGGCAAAGGGGCGGAAGAGAGCTCTGAAGGTCACCGAGTTTAGCATGCCTCACATAACCTACATTCCTCCACCATTTCCATTTCAGCTTTGTACTACACCATGTTTGGATTTTCAAACAGGCCTTTAATAGTGACCTTAAGACAAAGGGATGTGCAACAAACATTTGAGCGAGACACTGTATTGTTGGTTCATTTGGTTGGTGAGTTTGAAGAGAAAACAGTAGATTATTATGGATGAATCTGACTAATGCCCATATGTTAAATCTCCCTCTTTCAATGCAATCATTCCAGGTGCAAGGCGGTCGCTGAAGGCCTGTGCCGTATTCTTGAGCGCTTATTGATCTCTAATGACAGCACTTTCAGATAAACACCGACACAGCACTCAAAAGTCAACTTCAGTGGTTTTCAATGATTTATATGCAGACTGGCCGGAGCAGGGACAGTTCAGCTAAGGGCAATTAACAACTACTATTGCAACTAAAGCTAACTACTTCCACAAATACAATATTTCGTTTACAAGATAATAATGCAGTTTTGAAGTTATGGCAAAAAAGTTGAATATGTTTTTACTTTGTATTGAGCGATCACAATTTTCGATTTGATTTATACTTACTGAACACAAATAAAATGGCTTTTGATATTAAGGTCACTGACTGTAAACCGATCTGAGAAGTTGAAAGCTCAAATTTTGATAAATGGTTTATTGCTCTGTTCTTTATATCAACGCAATAATCAGATGTGGACTTTGATAGCAGGCTTTTCCTTACGAGGCATTTCCAGTGACTTGCCACGTCCGGGATATATCACTACAAATGTTCCCATGTTACAAACTTATCCTTATCAAAAAAGTTCTGGTTATGAAAAAGAATGAATGAATGAGCAGAGGAAGGACAGGAAGTATGACAGGGCTGCTACATTCCACATGTACATCCAAGGAGAAGACACACTGGATATTAGAGGACCTTTTAACAAACTTCATCATAATACATGTTCAACTGATAACTAAACCATTAATCATGTTGTCAAATACTGTTATTTCATGGTCAAAAAGAGAACAATTTATAAAATCATAAAGACTAGAATAAAAATGTTTTTACTTAACGTATATTTAATTGATTAATACAATTCTCTGTTAACTCAATTACATTCGCAGTGGATGCACATGTAATTTCCTGTAGTAATGCGCTTATAACAGGCGGCACCAGTGGCTTTGAGCGCTGCGGAGAAGTACTAAATCCCTTCTTTATCTTGCCCTCACAATAACTCCTTACTTAATTATGGACAAAGGTTAGTGTACACTAACATGGTGCAAAGTTTAAGTGGAAAGACACAGCCATGAATACAATCTTACAACACATTTGAAAGAAATTATGGTTAAAAAAAGGAGATCAAGAAGCAAAAATTGGATGCCTTCACAAAATATATTTTTGCTGTGGACGCAAAGTTCACACGTGAGAACTTGAATCGCCTTGCTTTTCTAGATGGTGCTGCAATCCTAGGAGAGAACCGGAAACTATTTTACCGGAAACTGACACGCACAAATCAATACCTGCTCTTTGATTCAAATCCACAGCAGCAAATCCTTGGGGTGATTAGGACATTACAAATACAAACTCTGAGGGGGAAAAAAAGGAATCACAGCATGTCCAGAATGCTAACTCAGTCAGTATCCTAAAATGAGCTCTCAACAAAGCCAAAAGTACAGGAGTGAAAAAACAATGATGAATTGGTTTCTATGTCTCAAGTGTCTGGACTGTAGGTCTACTAAAGAAATTCTCTGTTGACAAAAGACAAGTCCTGTGCATCAATTAGTCTCTATTATCTGACCATGGAGCCGACCCTAGCTCCAAATGCAATAATATGAATACAGAGAAGTACTTGTAAACAGTATATTTTATGAATGAAAATGTAGTTTAAACTCATGATAAACGCTGAAACCTCCGTTACCTCACTCCATGCACTATCCTTCCTGCTTTTGTCGAATAAAACCTTATCAAAATAAAAATGTTGTTCATCTAATAAATAAACTAAACGACTAAAGCAGGGGTGTCCAAACTTTATTCACTGAGGGCCGCATTTTGAAACTTATACGGAGCAGAGGGCCACAATGAAGACAATTGCTGGAAGAAATTAAAAATTTTGCATTTGACATAGTTTTGCTGGGCCTTCACACGTTTAATATCACGTTGGTATAACATCAAAATGCTTGAATTTTTCCAATTTTACAGAACAACTTTTTGTTGTTTGGACCAACTTAGCAGGAAGCCTGAGGGCCAACAAAAATTGGTCTCAGGGCTGCATTTGGGCCCCGGGCTGTAGTTTGGACATGCCTGGACTAAAGGCTTACTGTACAGACTGGACCGACCTGTACAGCCTGACTGGACCGACATGTACAGCCTGACTGGACCGACATGTACAGCCTGACTGGACCGACATGTACAGCCTGACTGGACCGACATGTACAGCCTGACTGGACCGACATGTACAAGCCTGACTGGACCGACACGCTGTACTGCCTGACTGGACCGACATGTATACAGCCTGACTGGACGACAATGTACAGCCTGACTGGACCGACATGTAAACAGCATGACTGGACCGACATGTACAGCCTGACTGGACCGACATGTACAGCATGACTGGACCGACATGTACAGCATGACTGGACCGACATGTACAGCATGACTGGACCGACATGTACAGCCTGACTGGACCGACATGTACAGCCTGACTGGACCGACATGTACAGCCTGACTGGACCGACATGTAAGCCTGACTGGACCGACATGTATAGCCTGACTGGACTGACAACAGGATTTTTCGACTGTTTGGTGGTCGAGTGGACAGCACATCTGCCATGTGACAACAACAGCATCATTCCCGTGTACTTTAAACTAAGACAGAAACTGAGTCATCCAAAGGATGCAAGCGTCATACTCAACTCTACTTCACAAAAGACTGTATATCAACACAGAAAGCATTCAGATGTGGGTTTAACAAGTGACCTTGCACCTTTAAGTCACAAACAACTCATTTGAAGACAACGTTTTAAAAAAGGAAGTAAGAAAATCCTTACACCAAAGCCGTACAGGGCTCTTAAATCTGTCTTGCTAGCAATATAATTTACCATAAATTGCTAAATTAAAATATAAACATCAATGTCATCCAGTACAGCTCCTGCATTTAATAGGGCTGCTCTCCGAGACGAGAATCGGCCTCGGGCTCCTTCTCTGAGAACATCGGGGGACAGTTTTAGATTAAAAATGACATTTAAGACAATGCCCAGAGGACATTCCCATCAGACTCTGCACTTCCTGACAGATGACCTTTGAACTCCAGGTGGCTGGTACTCCAACCTGATCAAAACTATTCCCAGAGACTGAGACAGGGCAAAAATAGATAGCCAATGTAAGAGGACAAGTTGCACGACATTTAGATCCAGTATCCCAAATTATAGAAACCCCTAGACATTAATCAACATCACACAGTCAACGTGGTAAAGAAATGAGAACTGTGGGAGGGACGTAATGAAAATTCTGAGCGTATTCATGCGATTTTGACTTTGCCAGTATTCTAAAAAACGTAAATGCTCCTTTAAAATGTGCACTCTGAACAGAATCCTACTATTAAAATATACATCAAATTCAAAGTGCAATCCTTGTCATTCTTCTGTCCAAGTACATCAGCATTTTTCCTGTCTGACTGGCAGTTCATTTTCATTATTTACTTTCCTATAACTGCCTCTTGTAGTTTTCTCCTCGGCCAGCGGTGGGTCTTGAGAACAGGCCTGTGCAGTAACAGATGCCTCCATATTTGGACACACTGATACAGAGCAGGGATGAGACTCCCAGTCCTCCTGTAACTACGCCACCCCTTCATCTGCCCTGGGACCCCCGTCAATCCCATTACAAATTATTCTACTGATCTGTTTCCTTTATCACTTTACAATCACATTATTATGGATTTTTAAGATAACTTTTTTTTTTTTTTTTTTTTGGCGAACAAGAAGAACAATAAAACATGGTAGAGATGTTTGATTTTAAAGCTATGTAAACTTGAAAAACTCTCCTCAACAAATTGAATAAAAATATTTGCTTTATTTGTTAAGTTTCTAGACGTATGTGTTGTATTTGTGACGCAATAAAATGGTTGGCCTCACTCCTATAAACAAACACAGCTTCAGCTGTAAAAAGAATTTGTACGCCTGACTGCAAGAGGGCCTTTGATATGAGATGCATGCTTTTGGCAAAAAGGCGCCAATATTTATCCAGGTGCAATATGAGACAACTAAAACATGTTTCTGAAGTTGAATTACAACAAAAGACAGGAAACTTTCAGATCACTCTTCAGTTTTCAAGTATTTGTAGGAATGGAAGTCCACCATTTTGTAGGTATTATTTTAATATTGTACATGTACAGTAGTGCTCCTCCCTCATGGCCTTATATAGAGTGTGGGAAATCCTTGGGAAAAGGGTCAGGACCAGAAAATATGCTGCTCTCCCTCCTTCTCATCTTCTGTTCCTTGTCACACAACTCTCTCTTTCAGGGACCACCAGGGACCACCAGGGACCAGCGCTTTACAAGCGTTTTATGGTGAGGGCCTGCGAGACTTGTAGAGTGGAGACACTAAAATCTCATACTTTAAGATGTTGTTCTACTGTACAACTACTAATGTAATAGTGTAGAATATTACTGTCCTTATAACGTCAAACTGCTTCGATTGCTACTTTTACATTGCAGTCTTCGTGTTAAGCCGAAAAACAGTAGAGAAGTACCGGTATAAGAGTTTCACAAAACAACAAACAAACCTATCTTCAAAAGCCTTGATTTAGCCATGGCCACAGGCTCTATTATGGGAACAATGACCTCAAATTAGCAATCCTATATTTTGATAAAAGTCCTATTTTTACAACATGTACTGAGTGCCCAGCAAAAAACATGGTAAATGATTATACAGTAAATCAATGTAATCTGTAGGAAGACACGAATTAGGGTGAGAAATAACATCAAGGCATTCAGTACAGTAAATGAATCACAATATAGCAGAAATATCATGGACTGTCCCCAGTGTTTGAAAAATTACAAGGCAAAATTGTTCTTATTTCATCTTTTTTTAATCCGTCTTTATTTGAGACTATCTCAAAATTGTAAATTTGCATACCTCCAAAACAACATCATGTATGGCTGACCTTTTAACCTAAATATTTTTCATTTTTCCCCAAGCACATCTTCTCTGAGCTCTATATCTATAAAACAGGAAATCTCATGGATTTTTTTAACACACTTGTGATCACGCTCTATATATTATTCAGTACAGTTGTTTAATGGCACAGCAGCACACACAGATTGGCCTATTGGCAACAACACACAAAGACACCACCAACTGGAGGAGCACTACAAGAAGAGGAAAAAAATGTGAGCATTATGACAATCAGCTCTGTGAACATGTCTTTGCTCAAAAAGTCACAGTAAGAGGACTTACTCAAATAATTATGGAGAGAAAATATACATTGGTAGTAGTTAATATATTATAAAGAACTTAGAAAGACAGGTAAAACATAAATTGAATAGTAATATACTACTACAGAAAATAGTTTTGTAAAAGTCAACCGTTCAGACTGATCTACAGACACTTGCCACGTCTGGGTTAGGCTGTTATCAACGCCCACCATGCACACGCACAAAGGACTGTGACTCAACACATTCTTGAGCAACAGAAAAGTCAAACATTTGATCAGAAAGTTGGCAGTGTTGGTGACAAAATAAGTGTAGGCAAGGATAGAGGTGGGAAGATTATCAAAATATTGATAATATTGTGTATGCTGTTTTGAAGAAATGTCAAATGTGAATTTTATACTGATTTCTTTAAAAAGAAAATTTTAAATAAAAACTGTGCAAACTTCCAAAAAAGGGTTTAAAAGATATTTCCACATTTGTCTAATACTTCAACTTCAACTATAATATTTAAAGACATGTTTTAACATATTTCTGTTAGATTGACATCATATTGTCTAATATTTTTGGGATACTTATATTTGGGATATAATTTTAGTCAGTATCTGTCAGTGCCTTGGCAATGGTCAGAGGAACGCTGCTTTAGGAGTCAGTCTTATGTAAATATATCCACCAGTAACTTTGCATTTGGCATCTTGCGTTTGATCAAGCTGAAAGATTCAGTTTGTACATGATGACTTGAGACTATACGTTTGGGGGGTAAAATAATTATAATCTAGCCCAAGCCACTGAGTTCACACTTTTTCAAACAAACATGTCTGATGCGCATATCAAGAAATGGTACAGTATCACTGAGAAGGAAATATCTGCTAATCGCTTTTAACCAGAGATGAGGAAAGCCCAGCCCCAGACCAGCCCTGGACCAGCCCTGGACCGGCCCTGGACCGGCCCTGGGTGGATGGGCAGGTGCATATATGCATTTTCATGATGGTTTGAGTACCGTTTATTTGATAATAGCACATACATATTAAACGTGTAATCCGGTTGCTGCTATTACACACATTTTGATTGGCACGTACAGTATTATAAATACATACGCTTCATGCAATTGTCAAAAGTGTGACTGTCTTATACTTTGTCTGCTGTAACACACGGCAATGACATAACTTGTGTGTATTTGTTTGTGTCACACTGCATTCCAAAAACTACCAAATTAAAATTTGGGGAAAATGACCCAATACAAATGCATTATAATCTAGCACTCAAGAAGCCTTGTTTCAGTTTGAATACAGAGAAGCAAAATTGTAAGTTGAATTGAATTGCATATTTGATTTACACATATGATGCATCCTTAACCCACATAAAAAAAAAAATTATCAAATAGTTCAACAGTTTACACTATCTAAAAATGTCTAAAAAGAAAATCTACAAATGCCTCATAAAAAGTCATGAGAATGTGGCCTGACAAGACGGACCATCTCTGTTGTGTTCACAAGAGAGCTAAGATTAGACGGCCCACCAGGAATTCCCTGTTACTGTCAATGATTCCGCTTTGAGCCACTGTGAGAGCTCACAGTACAAATATTTCAGACATCCTCAAACACATTTCTTCTTTATATGATGATGATGCTTCATCAGATCTCCTTCATCCTGCTGCCAGGGTAACGGACACCTTCACTGTGTAATTCAATGCCCAAAAATGCCTGGTTCAGGAAGGTTAGGTCGGACAGCCCTTAGTGTTACGTGTTAGGTGCCAATAACAAAGAAAACAAAGATATGAACCAGCAATTCTCAGGTCACGATGCGTGAAATAAACAACTTAACCATTATTAGGATTGACTAATCATCATCATCATCATCATTAACTTTATTTCGGACACTTAATTGATCCATAGAATATATTGTTTGTTCCTAATGTTGCAGTGACAGACTATTTAAAAAAAAACTGTTTTGTGCAGCCCTTGATTTGAAAAGTGCAATCAGTGGCATACATCTGAAACGTATGCTTGGTCATATAATAAAAGACAAAAGTTTGATTCTTCCTGGCAATCTAATCTCTTTCCCCTGTTGCCCAGTCTTCTGTGGGTAAATAGGTCTGACAGGAATAACTGGTCAGATTACGTTTTAGAGCCGTCTATGGATGCACTGATCTCATTTAACCCTGATGACCAAGCATACATGCACACTAATCTGTAATGCTCCATTCTCCGAACCATTGCAACACATCCCAGGAGACAGCAGGTGAATCATTATCATTTAATAATACTACTCAAAGCAGGATTATTAAACAAAACTCTCAGATTACAATATTTTTTGCTACTCTAACCACATTATCATGTGGCCAGTCTAATTACAGAACTGTTGAAAGATAATTATGTTTTGTTAAATAATTCTGTTGTTTTAAATTTCATAACCATGACACTATCTGTGTCCCCAGATTGAAATGTGTTCAAATCAAACGTAGATTTGTTGATAACAATGGTAATGTTGATTTATTCTTGATTACAAAAACATTTAGACATGATGTCAAAGTTCTCCAGACGATCAGAAAGCACAATGAGCCTCACACGAGTCTCACATTTGAGTTGCCAGTTTCAATGCCGAAATCCAGTTTTTAAACTTAAAATGCTCTATCAGATATGATTGGTCAGTATAAAGCCCAGCATCTGCACCAATCGTGAATGAGTGCTAGCGCAGCCTCTGCAGCTCAGTGAGAACATTCTGGAGGTGCACTTGTGAGTGTAGTTCTTTTTTTTAAAACAGTAAAAGCACATGTTACATACTGTCCTCTGACCATAAATTGTATACACAAATTTAATACAAATGAATAATGAGGAAGGCCATGCAGAAGAGCTTACCTTTGAGTTTGTCTACAGCAATCTGGCCTGCTCTTTCCGCCACCCGTCCATCTTCCCTTATGTATCGGTCATCCAAAAATGTTTCCGTAGCTTCGGACAGGTGAACTTTCCCTGCAACACCCAGCTGCTCCATCAGGTTGGCCAGATTGACATCATTCGACCACACATCAAACTTGAAGCGCTTCATTCCCAGGATCCCACACAGGACCGTCCCGGTGTGCACGCCGACCCGCATGTTGACTGTCTCGCACGTCTCCTGGCAGAACTGTTCGATGGCCTGGATCATGCCTAGTCCCATCTCCACGCAGCAGTACGCGTGGCCTGATCTGGGTTCGGGACATCCTGCCACACAGTAGTAGCAGTCCCCCAAAGTGCTGATCTTCTCACATCCCGTTAACTCACAGAGACGATCAAAGCGGCCAAACAGATCATTGAGCAGGCCCACTAAGGCTGGGGCCGACTTGTTGGCGGACATTTTAGTGAAGCCAACAATATCTGCAAAAAGGATGCTGACTGGCTCCATCCGCTTCATGTTGAAAGGTCTGAATATGATTTGACCTCGTGGGATGGAAGTCTTCTTGCTCTTGTGATGGCTATGGTTTTTAGGGCTTACGGCACTTTGCGATTGTAATCCTCCAGCACCTCCTGCCCCCCCTACAGACACGGCAGAGGCAGAGCAGGCTCCAGAGGAATAACGCTTGCCTGAATTTTCACCACTCCCACCTTCATCATCACCCTGTTTCATGAGTTCATCCGCTACCCGTTGAGGCATCACAGAGTGGATCATGCGCTCCTTCAGGGCTTTCTCCACTTCCAGGTCTTTCCCGTGCATTATGGCTTGTCCCACTTTGAGGAAGGTGCTGCGAGAACGCACCTCTGACATGATGAATAGGTGGATACCAATGACATGAGCGCACAAGTGGAGCAAAGCTTTCCCTGGGCCCAACCAACGAAGTGTATCTTCTTCAGTGTTATTGTATCCCCTCTGAAGGAAAGGTAACCATCCAAAAGCTTCAAACAGGACAGAGAAGAGAAGCCCCAGTAGCACAGAGGCATAGAGACGCACATGAAGGACACTGTAGAGCAACAGCAAAACCTCCATGCAGAGAGAGAACGTGCCAACAGGTGAAATACATGGCATTATCAGAGGCTTGCCTGACTGGTAAGATGCATTCCCACCACCTTCCCACTCCAGCGCTGTATAACCTGCAGTCTGAGTTTGGGGAGCTAGAGTCATTGCAAATGTGACTGCAATAAGAAGCAGAGAAGTTTGGTTATAAAGTCGAGTGTAGGGCTGGGTGAAGGTGAACACAAACAGGAGCACAAGAAGGACCAGAAAACAGGACGTTGGGACAAGGAAGGCCATAGGGTTACATCGGTCATTATTGACTCCAAAATATATGCCCCAGAGGACAGAGGACACCACCAGGTAAAAGAGGACATATCGAAAGCGCCGCTGTGTCTGGGGAAAACACCTCTCCTGGCACGCCTCTTCCAGGATGGGGGAATCAAACTTGGGGTCCCAGCCCTGGGCAGCTGACCTCTCGAACAGCGGCGGAGCCTCTCTGTGTGCTCTGGAGGCAGAGGTGACAGCATGTCTGGAGTCTGCTGAGCTGCAGGTGGAGGAGATGCTGTATTTATGGAGGTTAGGGTTGGTTTTACTCACAGCCTCATTCCCCCCAGCTCTTCTGCTGGCGTCTGTCACTGACTCCTGACCACGCACGTGTGGTGCACTGTTGGTAATCCTCACGGCCACAGCAGCAGCCCCACTAGAGTCGCATCTCACTTCCGTGCCGTGCATAAGAAGCTGCCGGTGTTGTTGCAGAGTGGCCATATTGACTGGCGTGACGCGGTAAAGGGGAGGCAGACGACGCGTTAAATATTAATAATATCTTCTGATGGCGCTCCAGCACTTATATGACTTGAGTGGGCGCCATGTGTGCACGTGTGGCACGGTGAAAGGGGTAGACGGTTGGAATAATCACAGTGCATGAATGGTGAGCACGGCACAGACGTCTTTGCTACGCACACAGCAGCCTGACCACTCGCTCTCATAAGAAGCGCCGTTCCAGTTTCTTGAGCAGTTCATTATCTGGCCCCGGTTTTGCGTCACTACTCACATTACACGTCCCCCTCTCCAAAAAGGCTCTGGTCTGAGCACGGCGTCTCCACAGCAGCGGTAAAATCACTGTCATCACTATTTCTGCCTCCTAAACTCAACATCCTTCTCGGAAAGCTAGTGATGCAACTCGATTTTACCCGCTCGCCAATAAAGTCAGGACGCTTCTTGACTGGAAACTGTCTCCAGTGTGGAGAATGCGACGTCAGAGAATATCCAGATGTTTATTTCCAATAAAGCCTTGATTGCATGGAAAGACCGCGCATGGATCAGTGAGCCGCTGCAGATGACTGTCAACAGTTGGAGCTGCGCAGCAAGTGGCACTAAAGTTGTCCGCGACCTATTGTTAAACTAACGCAAAAACACACTAAATTACAAAAGTGTGAAGCAAATCCTTGACTGCAGCATCACAAGGGTTTTGTATAACTCATGTGCCTAAATTATTTTGCTATTAGGCTACAAGCAGAAATAATCCGATGTTGTGTTGCCTTCTACCTGCCCAGTGGGAAACTTGCTTTAAATGACAATGATGTAAATGCGCTAAACTGTTCAATCTAATCCTTCGCAGTCCTCCTCATCTCTGTTGAACCATGGCTTGACGTGTCAGGTACTCCAGCAGTATTTCCATGTGTGTAAACCCCTACTCCAAGAGCTCTTGCAAATATTAAAGTCTGCGGTGATCCGGAGTCCAGTCCGAGATCCAGATCATAAAAGGCCTGACAGACAGGCCTATCCCCGCGGATCCAGCCCCGTCCTTTCCTGAACTCCCTCTCCGGATCTGCGGGCTGTATTCCCTCTCTGCTTTCCAAAGTGGGGGTCGGGAGAGGTATGTGCTATTCAAAGACGCGCAAGCCAAAAAGAGAAGCGCAAAAAATACCATCCACTGGCCCAAATTAGAGTAGGTTTGCCTCTGCTGGGAGTGTCTGCAACTTGTTGCGCGCAGTTGGCAAAACATAGAGCTATGAGGAACAGCCTTGGTTGGAGCAAGCTGGTCTATAAATAGTGATGAACAAAACTCTTGCAATAACAGCACAACGCGCACATCAATGAGATTTCATAAACTTCCTTAAACTCCATAAAAGTTTAAAAAAAGAAAAGAAAAAAAAACCGCGCACAATTAGTTTGACTTTGGCTAAGTGAAAATGTGGTAAACGACGTGCAAACGTCACTCCCCCCTCCCCTTTCGTTTCCAAAATCTTCCAAACTTTTTTCCCAGGCCGTATTTCCTGCGTTCAGAGCAGACCCGGTTACGAGGCTCTGGTTATTTGGAAATCAGGCTGGATTTCCTTTCTTCTTATTCCCCATGGAGGCATGTACAAAGTTTCAAGAGAAGACTTAATCCATTTGAACGCAGCTCTAGGATGGTCGAGGCGGTTATAAAGGTACCTCCAGTGGGTTACTTTGGCAGTTCCTTAGGTCTTGGCAGCACTACTTTTTGCTGGCATGTATGAGTCCAACAAAATCCAGACTGTGCGCTTTGGCTGTAGCGCGTCCTCTTCCGTCCGCTGCTGGTTGACTCCCTTTCGCCCGAGGTTTTGGGACACATGAAGCGCAGCCCCTTCAGATGACTGTCCCTCCGTGTTATTCGAGTAAACCTCCACGGTCTGCTACTGTCGCCGCGCTCGGTCGGAAATCCTCCCCCAGCTGTTGTGGTGCTGGGACCAAAGCGTCAAACCTCCGCCTCGTAAGTCAAACATGACTTCCGGTTCGGGCTTTCACAATTATGTATTATGTATTATTATTGCGATTATTGTTGTCATTATGATTAATAATATTAACATTATGTATATTATTCCAATTATTCCTATTAATGATTATATATCATTGTTATAATTATTATATTATGTTAAATTGACGAGATGAGGTGGCTTTTAAATGGTCCATCAATGTAAGATAGGCCTATCAATATCACAATTAAATAGAAGTGGGCTCATAGTTTTTTGAGCATATTAAGACTATTAAGATATAATATTTGTTTTTATTTCTTCACTTTCACATTTTAACCTGATACTATTTTGTGATAGTATCATGTTATTTCATGATAGTTACATAAAATAATTCACTTTTGCGCTTTTGTATGAACTAATTCAGATCTTGAGTTTTTCCAGTTGTTGTTGTTGTAGTAGTAGTACTAAGCTTGTAGTAGTAGTCGTAATAATAATAGTGGTAGTAGTAATAGTAGTAGTAATAGTAATAATAGTGGTAGTAGTAATAGTAGTAGTAGTAATTGTAATTGTAATAGTAGTAGTAGTAGTAGGCTTAGTCAGAGTAGGATAAATATCTGAGTTCTCAGACTAGATCCGCAGATTGAAAATGACTCTTGGATGAGAGTCGAAACGTCTTGTTTTTCTATACAATAACTTTTGTATTTTTGGACAGCGCACATCCAGAGGCCCTGGGATTAGTGATTACATCGAGGCTTGTGTGTTCTGTTTAGAAGAATGCATAAAATACATCACAAAAACTCTTGCATGGATTTCCCCAAATCCAAAAAAGCACAGAAGTGAAGAAAATCTACGTCTCTATGTCTCTGCACATAACCACCTTTTATCCTGATGCCTATGGACTACCATAAAGTAAATATGTCTACATTTCTGAACCCTTTAGGCCTAACAAGAATTGACATAAAATATCTTACTTCAGTCTAAATAATGTAACCCAAAAGATGATCAGACATGTACAAACTATTTACCATGTGCCTGTCATTTGTGTAACTTGTTGCATGTTTGATTAGCAGAAACAATTCATATTAAACAACAGTAAAGACAGTTTAGGTTTACATATGGAACACGTCACAAGCACCACTTGAATTTAGATCTTATACTGGGTACTGTTCTGCTGTACCACTTAAAGAAATAAAAGTCTCAGAAATGAATGTGTCGTGTCACAAATGTGTTCATTAATGTCCTTTGACTTTGAAATCAATGTAATATTAGTAATATGCATACTCAGCTAATGGCCATTTGTCTGGTTATATGAAGCTTTCTTATGAACCGTTAAGGCACGGAGGCTTGTTTCATAAAACTGGTTTATTTTCTAAGCTAGACTCAAATGGCTAAGTGTAACATTGCACGTTTATTAACATTTTCAAGGTGAAACAATAATTTTACAATATCCCAAAACATGCTGCTAAATGTGTATTATATATGTTAATCATTATAAGATGAATGTTACTTCATTTATAAAAACAAAATGTGAAGTTAGAATTAAGATTTATTGACGGACTATAAACCTACCTATTTTTATTGAATATGTTGGCCAACATCTTGCCTCACAGCAAGAAGGTCGCTGGTTCGACTCCCTGACCGACCGGCCCTTTCTGTGTGGAGTTTGCGTGTTCCTCCCTGTGTCTGGGTGGGTTTCCTCCAGGTACTCCGAAGGTTGAAGGTTGTTCTGACCAAGCCTTGCACAAAGATCTGGAGCTGGGTCCCTGGGCGCTGCACTCGGCGACCACTGCTCCTCCGGAGATACCCCAGCGGCATTGAAGGATGGGTCAAATGCAGAGGACAAATTTCCCTACGGAACATTAAAGTGCACCTTAACCTTAACCTTAACTGTATGTTTCAATATAATTATCTTTGTTATTATTACTTTACATGAAGTCCAAACTACAATTGCCTAACACAATTTGATCATTTTGTAATTCATAAACAACCAAACCTGAGCAGCACATTATGAGAGTGGGTTTGATCCTTGTGTTAACATTTTGTTCATTCTCTAATTTATTTCCTCTTCTCTTCCTTCTCTCTCCTTTCCCCCTCATCTCTGATTGTGTCTCACCAAACACAGGTGTGTATCTTCATGTCTTAAAGGGGTTTTGGAGGTGGCTGTGTCCTCTCCATAGTGAGTGGATTGAGGCGTTGGTTGTATAAATTGGACTATAAGTGAGACTGGTGAAACAGACTAGGGGTGCTTCCTAAAACCTAGGAAACTTGCCTTGCTTCCAGAGTTGGTTCCTCAAAGTCAGTTCCTTCCATTTTTTTTTAAAGCGGGGGGTTGATTCAAAAGCAATACAGACCCACACTCTTTATTTTTAATCTGCTAAAATGATCATGATGCATTATGGGTAAATTCACATGTATCCTTGGTAAATTAGCCACATACTAACTGAACAGGGGACACATGCCTCTGGGGGACATGGACATTGCAAAATGACTTTGATGATCTGGATGCCTAACCACGCCCAGATCAGACCAAGGCAAGCGGCCGAGGCTTTGGGAAACACTACGCCTGAACTCCGTCAAGAGTCAAGAGAAAAGTCAGGCAGAAAGTCTGGTTTGACTGAACAAGTTTTATGAAACAGGCTCCACACAAATACAGATTTTGTTGAGAATTTATTGGATCTAATCATCTCATTGTTCAATCACTGTCGCTTTTCGGGGCAACTGCTGTTGTGATTTCAGGCATTACAAAAATGTATTGAAGTGAATTAATCATGTGCAATAAGCCTACTATTTTTAACAGTAGGGCAGGTGTGGCTGATTGACAGCCCTGCTAAAGGTTGGTTTATAGTCCTCTGTCAAATCTAAGCGGAAGTGCAGGGCTGGACTGCGAGAAAAAAAAAACCACGACTGCAGCTATCAAAATTATTATTATTTTATTTTGATCTTTCAATAGGATAAGCTTACTAACTTAATATTTGTGTATTTTGATTTGAATGTAAATGGGGGGATTTGGTCCAAAACAGCGGTGCTTTTTGGTTTGAGTGCATTTTAGATCATTATTAATGCTTGGCATGGGCATGGCCTGTAGTAGCAAATTTGGCCAAATTTACTGTTACACACATCCAAATGCTTTGATGCTGATTTTTTTATTACAGTATAAGCCAATGCTATTATTGGCACACAAACCCAAATTTAATTACTAAATGCAATAAAATAAGTTTCCATCAGGTCCCCCTGTTCACGCCACGAAAGTGTGCTTTTTAGAAGCGCCCCTGGACATGGTGCGCAGCAGTGGACAGCGGTGGTCTAAAGTGGCCCCCAAACACTCCAGGCTTCACAGACCTGCATCAGAATGTCTACACTCATTTTGTCTGTAACTTTTAAGGATATGTTTTTGCTTTTTTGCTGAGATAATGATGCGTGCGGCTACGGAAATCGTTTGGATTGTTCTGCACGAATATGAAGGTCTTCGTTCAGCTGGCTCAACATAAACAAAATCAAAACGATTATGCGAATATGAGAACGGGGGGCTGCTGCTCGGGGACTGCGGCGCGGCTCAGCATTCTTCTGTCGCCAGTGTGCGCCACGGCGCGTGTGTGAAGTGTGCATGTCCGTACACGCGCACTCACTCATGTTGAAGGGCTTTCAAGAGAGGCTTGTTTATTGAGCTGATAACGCCATACACTGATAAGTTTGTGTTCTTAGACTCAGGAGCTACGCCTGTGTCATATAAATCACAGTTTACACACATCTACTGCAAACATCTCATATTCTTATTATGGACGGGTGCGATTGCAGCATCCATTTTTACCTCCACCAAGTAGGTCAGGCCAGGTTAAGTTGGCGTATCAGCAATCGGAAGTTTCATTTGATCAATGATCGAAGTTTGATTTCATTAATTGCGGTGTGTTGCTATTAATACAAACAGAAAAATGCTTTTTTGATAATGTCTGTGCTTCCTAAACTCGAACACGTGTAACCTATTTGTAATATTTTGCTTTTAAAAGCCTAAAATGATATTTAAGATTAAATCAACTAATTTGAAAGCCTCAACAATAGAATTTTCTTTTATAAATGTAGAGTTTGGTTTACGTTGTTAATGACGTCGTTATGACCCCGTTAACCCGGGGTTTTTTGACGTTGGTTTGAAAATGTTGGCGACAAATTGAGCCAAGGCGCCACCTGGTGGCTGCACTGTGCAAAGTCATCCTCAGTGAAACCATGAATGTAAACCTGATGATGTCTGGCAGTTAAATTAGTAATTTGTCATAACATAATATTAAGAGTCATTTCTGAAAATAAATAATAATCACCATCCCACTAGATCCAGTTCATGTTTACTCAAAAGAAAAGTTCAAAAGACACACTATATTCTCAAATAATCCAGCTAAAATAAAAGAACAACACATAGAAGTTTTACTATTTGGATTGGAAACTTTGAACAGATCTGCTGCTTGTTTTACAGTGATGTTGTGGCAAAATAATAAGTCTGCAATGTCAAGATAAATATTTGTCAAAAACGTCTGCATGTTGCTTCAACCACAAATAACACATGGATACCTGGATGTAAGCCCAAATAATAAACAGACAGTAGGACTGGCTAGTAGCTGTATGGAAATATTAATACCATGATACTGAAAGACACATGAAACATAAAAAATAAACATATTTTTCACAGGAGTGAAAGAAAGATTTTGTACAAATAGACTGAACAATTACAGTTTCATAACCGAGAGACAGCATCTGTTTCATTCACATTTTACATTTCTCATTCTCAATGTTTACGTTCCAGTAAGAGTTAAAATGAACTATAAAGTAAAAATATTAAATTTGCTTTGTCAACTTTTAATTACGTTGTGTAAAATGTCTTGATGTTTTTTTTAAGCAAACGTTGTCCAATCTTCTTGTGCTGTGAGCTGTTTAATCACAGCACATGATGCCAGTGGCACAAAGGATAGTTTCTGCCCTGAACCTCTTACTGTCGCCTCCACCGGTTTTTAGGCTTCTCACAGCTGGGACCCTCACAAGTACCGGGGAAAGGCGGAGGTGGTGTTGGGGCGTGTTTTGGGGGAGATGGCGTGTCGGGGGTTGTATTGATGCTGCTGAGAAGAGCTGGGAGATCGTGTGAGATTGCCCTCTCCAGTTTGTCCAGCAGACACCCACCACTCCAGCTGCAGTGGTATGAAAGCTGCTTAAAGTTGGCCACTGGATTCACGCCAAAGAAGTCCTCGTAGGCCTCCTTGTCAGGTAAGTCGAACTTGCTGATGTTGGTCTTGGCCAGAATAGACTTGAAAATATAATATTTGTCTGGATCACTCACGATGTCATGCAAAACCTCGTAAGGGTCACTGAACCAGCCCAGTTTGTCATAGTAGGTCTGCAGGTAGCGGTCCACCAGCAGAGCGTGGATTCGTACTCTGATACCATGCTGACGGATGAAGGCTATTTTGTTCTCCAGTTGGTTTTCAATCACCTGCGGGGCAAACATATAAAAAGTCAACCTTAACTTAAGCATTCTGTAAATAGTTAGTCATGTTCACACGTTTGTATAACTCTATAGATTTAGTGTTTTTGAAAGAAATATCAGAATTATCATCCAAAATTGTTGAACCTTATCATTATTTGTTGAGAACTGGCTCCACAGACTTGCAATATTAACCTTATGATTTATAGTCTCTTCAACTGGCAAATATCACGTGACTTAAGTGACTTAAAGCGCTATACATAGGGGAACCAGTCACACATTTATACACCAGTGCACGCATACAGAGAAGACCTTGTGCCAGAGGATTATTAGTTTTCTCATGTGGATTGGCCAAGTAGTAACAGAGATATGAACCATAAACCGGGACAACAAATCTGTAATCTGACAGTTAAACAGCAAATGTCACCATAGAAGTCTGACCTGTCTCCAGCTCGATGTTAAACTATGGGGATGTTGTGGGTTTCAAGCTATGGCAACAGCCCTTCACTAATATAGCAATGAAAATATTAGATTGTTTGAATGGGCAAAGGTCCTTCAAGCCTTCAAATCAGAGGGGAATCATTTGCCTGAAACTCATGAGTAACACAGCACCTGATTGAGGTCGTCGAGCAGAGAGATCTCCTCCTTCATGAACAGGTCTCGGCTGGTGTCTCCAGTGTAGTCCAGAGGCCAGAAGGAGCTGACGTACACCCGCGGAGGTTCAGTCACATTGACCAGAGGAGCCATACTCCAAAACAGAGCCCCATAGACCCTCATTAGGTCCTGTGTGGACACTGTGTCGGCTTTGTTCAAAATCAGACGCAGCTGGGACTCTCGGCCCTTCATTTGCTTGAAGAGCATCTCCAGTTCTCCACCCACATCCAGCTTTGTGGGGTCAAACACCAGGAAGATCAAATCGGCACGGTCTATGAACCACTGGCACACTTCATTGTAGGGGTAACCTGGCAAAAGTGAAAAAGTCAATATAAAGTAAGCAAAAATGTACGGCAGTTACTCAATTTTACTTAAAACCCAACTGTGTGTAGTTTGGAGCTTTGGTTTGGTACTCCATATGTGTTTAAATAATGTGCAATTGTGTGTTTTTCTTTATTAGGTAAAATTACAGGAAATCATCTGTCTGTTAATTCAAGTACAGTAAATACATTTATCATGAGGATTTACATTGAAAAACACTTTCTGACATAATGTTGTCCAATTACATTTGTTGGAATATGTACAAGCACTAAAGTGGGAGCTGTGAAATCCATCTGTAACGCCCCCGTGGAATAGCTTTGTTTGGACAAATGACAAATACTAATATACTAAACTAATTCTATATCGCTATGTGCAGAGCTCATTATGGAGCTAATATATTGGGAAAGTTTTTTATTTGCACATGGAACTGTACTTCCATGTCGCTGTGGAACTGTGAAACTGTGAAAGTTTGTAAAGAGTATTTGTGCTTGATAATGTAATTTTTTGAGTAATAGTTGACGATCATTTGTCTATTATTCAGAAGAAGATTTCAAGAACCCCTGGTATTTTATTGCTGCATTCCTCATCATGTCCAAATTTCATTGCTGTGTGAAACTGTAAATGACTGAAGCACCACTTTCTACTCTCACAAAGGCTTGGTCCAATAAAAGTATTTTTGGGGTCCCCAAAACTTGTGATGACCCAAAGTATACAGTAATATATACATTAAACTTTCTCTAAAGTAAGAAAAAGTCAGCAAAATAATTGCGAAGAGGGGTCTGGCTCCTGAACTAAATAGTTTCAGATAAGTCTTTATCAGGGCACTGTTACCTCTTTCTTGCTGTTTGCGGTTTTCAATGATCCCCGGTGTATCCACAAGAGTGACCCTCTCTAGAAGTTTGTGTGGCATCTCGATTCCCACCAGCCGTTCCAAAAATCCCTGTCCAAACTTCTCCAGGGGTGAGAACGACCGCGAGCTGTCTGCAGCCATCACAATGCCCTCAACACTGCGGAACTTTTCACCATGCATGATGACGGTGTACTCCGATGTGGTGGGCTCAGCTCCTGCAAAATGGATCAACAAGACATTTACATTTTGAATGGTAGATGATGTGTATTTGTATCATCCTGTACGTTGATCACCTGTGTAAAGCTCTTGTGAGGTGCCGTGGAGACCCAGCAGGTAATTGATCATTGAGGATTTGCCGACGCTCCACGGACCCAGGAAGAGAATCATGGGTTTTGAGGTAATTTCACCATCTGCCGAGTCAAAACACAAATATTACAATCTTGAGTAGACACCATTTAATAGCAATATATATTCTTGATCATCATCATCATCATCATGTACTGTGTTGAAAATGCTATTTCAGTGTCTATTTGCTCCAATCCAAGTCTTAAATCCCAAAACAATTATATAATTTCTTTTTTTTTTTTTGGTTGACAAATTTAAAATAATCCATGGACTAACTTTTATTAACATGAACACAGGCTCAAGACATCCTCACAAGAGCATTTCTTCATTTTGTACTAGCAGAGGTCCAAGAGCCTTATGTGTAAAATGTGCAAAATCACGAACCCTTTTTATTTATTTTGGTTCAGTCATCTCACAATGGTACATGTGCTACGTCCGAAACTTCCACTCTACCGTCTGCACTATGACAAATACTTATATAGCTGTATAGTTATTGTTGGACTATGTAATATTGTATCATGTATTGCGAGTTTACCTGTTACTTCATATTGTCTCAGCTCATTGTACTTGTAGGCGTCTTCCATTGGTTTGATGGCTGTGTGGTAGATGTCCAACAACTTTTTCTGAGCAGCTTAAGAGAATGAAAAAGAGAATTGAACATTTTGGCCAACCCTTTTGGACCCGTATAATGCCAACTACCACTTCTGACAAAACTTTGACATGGACAACTCTCCATAAGTTTGATGAATTAAAATAAGCTAATTAAGGTGTTGGCAATCTGCAGTGTTTAGTCTGTTTCAAAACAAGCCATTCCACTTGAGGAGAACAGAGGGGCTTTCATACAACGGAAGAACACAGTGGTACTTTTGTACTGATTAATCACCTGTCTAAAGACAGACTCACGCACAGCCCCAGGATCACCACATCAGGAAGCAATTTTGTGAATACTTTTAGCACACAGTGTACACAGTGAACTTCCCCTCTATTAAATGTGTGTGTTTCTTTCAATTAATACCATCATTGGTGCAATATTATACTATTCACTCAATGTATAATTGTACTATATTGCATTGTGTGAGCTACTGTGTCAGTGATTTGCTCTGAGGATCGAGTTTGTTAAAGTCTAAGTCTAATGGGGGCAGGGACATTTAATTTACCATGTCACAATTGACATAACATAAAGCATTTTCATGGTAATTGAAGAGATCTTATTTGAGAAATGTTCTTACCTGAGAACTCAGCTGAGAGCTCAGATGTACTCAGGCGCAATGTCTCCTCGATGTGGGTCCGGTCTCTCATTGTTGGACCTGCTGGGTCTTTGACATTACCTGAGTGTGGAGAAATGTACACATTTGAATCCAGTAAGGTATGTGCCCTACCCTACAAGTATAAACATATCCACAAAGCTTGAGTAAATGCTACATTGAACTTAAATAAAAGTATACAATCCCCCAGATGATTTATTCTCTTCTTGTGGATGTTGCAGCATGTTTCTAACCATTTCAGAGAAAAGAAACACGATGATTCCATGATGCCATTATTCCAGATCGCAGTTTGTACTTTATTGTTTTGTTTCTTTTTCTGGTACTTTAATTGATAATAATTTAATATACCGGTAATTTGATCTATTACAGATCTGACCTACTAATGCGTGTGTTGGTAGGCTCATCTATCTCCCCCCATCAAAGGGAAAAGTTGCTCTGAATAGCTTGACCATTTGGTCCAGCTCTTATATCATACTGTTGCCCATCTATCAGTCAGTCCCGTTCCTCTGCTATTTCAGTGCTTTTATTTTTGCACAAGTGTTGCCAATTCCTCTTTATTTACCCACTTTCAGGGAGTATACTCGGCCCGCCAAAAACTTTACCGACACCTTACTGAGGAACTGGAATTCCACTTTTAATTTCATTATTGCAGAGATATCAAAATGCAGGCTTTGTATGTTTGCAACACATTATTGGTACTAATCCTTTGCTCCAATGTAATGCATTTGTATAGCCCCGAATCTGATAATCAAAACAAACAAACTTATGTCTGTCTATATGTTTTTAAGAGAACCCCTGTCTTTCCATTTTATGCCATTGTAAAAATTCCTAAAACCTACAATTTATTTTGAGTAATATGTTGAAAACATAAAAAGTATGGGTGATTTCTGTGCAATTGCTTTACTCCAGACATTAAGACTTCCAACACATGATTGTAGGAACCATAAGACAGGATCAGAGGAGACTTTTATAGCCTGTGTCAACACCTCGACTGCCCCTAATGCCATGCCTCCTTAACTACAGACACGGCAAGGGCATGGGGCAGATTGACAGTAACTGGAGATCGGTAACACATAAGCCTTCAGTGTAAGTGAGGAGACTCAAGTTACTTCAGTCATGCATTTTCTATAATAATACCCAGCAGCCGATAAGAATAGACTCGGAAACAGTTCATTCTTTACCTTTTGCTTTAGGCGGTGCTGGCTTCTCCGCTCTCACTTCCTCAACAATAGCATCTACAATGGTTTCCTCATGTTGCACTGGGGAGTCTGGGGTGACCTCAATTACAGGCTCTGGTTCTGCCTCTGGACTGACTGAGTCCAGCTCAGGCTTGAGCTCATCTTCACTTTCAGCAAAGAGTTCCTCTAATGCAGGAGCATCAACAGTTGGCTCATGTTCCAAGATGGCCTCCTCCTCTGCAGCTCTTTCTTCATCTGTGTCCTCATTTGGATCCCGGGGCGTCTCTTCCTCATGAGCATCGACAAACTCCTCATTTTCTTGAACAACAATGGAGTCAAGCAAAACTTCCTCAGCTTCTTCTTCCCCTGCAGGTTCAATTTCAGCGTCTTCCTCTTGAGTTATTGCCTCCTCTGTGGTTGTAGCTGCTCCCTCATCTGATTCAGCTGCTTCTTCTGTTGCCTACAAGAGGTGATATTACGGTGTCAAAAAGGGTAATACTGTTTGTGATCTGAGACAATCAAAAACCACGTCCAAGCAAACAGACCATATAATATTATAACATATTTGGGCATCAGTCAGGGAACACCATACCAGCAGTAAAAATGTCTAAAGCAGAAGTAAAAGTGGGATACCATTAGCTGCCAGCTTTCTGACGCTATGAATACATGAACACATTTTATTTTTCCATCCATGGACACATGTTTATTAGCCATTGTTTTGATGCAGTTTGTTGTGGACATGCTCTTATTCATTCACATTCCAACTGTTAAATATGCCAGAGTTTGACAGTTATTTTTCCTCTGTAGTCCCACTGAACTGTATAAACCTGCATGCTAATAGCAGGCTCGTTTTTTAATCCACAGTCGTAATTAAAACAGTCTCTTATTTTATGAATATTGATACGATCTGTTCATATGAGCATCTATTTGTATCTGCTTTCGATATTTTTTACTTCAATCTCCTCCAAAATGTAACAAACGTTGCAACATCTGAGGAACAACTGTGAACTGTGAGCACACTTGAAATGATCAATCCAGACTAAATTACAACAAAACAGCCAATTCCAATAGTGCGAATAGTATGCGCTTACTTCTGTTGGCTCTTCTTGGTCCGTTTCTGTTGGTTCCTCCTGCTGTTCTTCTACAGCATCCACCTCCTCCTCAGTAGTTTCCTCTTCTAGTACAGCGACTTCCCCAATGTCCATTTCCTCTGTTACATCTCCTTGTGTTTGAGTTTCTCTATCTCTGACGTTTACCTCCCCAGCGACAGGATCTACTGTATCTTCATCCATTTCGTCCTCTACATCATTGACAGCATTGACCTCATGTGCAGTGATAACTTCAGCTCCTTCTATTCCAGCAGAAGCTTCCTCACCATTTCCCTCTGCTGTATTTATTTCTTCTGGTTCTGCTTCTCCAGTCAATTTCTCAGTGGAATCTGTGGTTTCTTCCTCATGGTTTTCTTCTACTTCTTCTGATTCATCTGAAGCTGCCTCTTCTTTTTCAGCAACCTCCTCGATGTCTGTTTCCTCTGTTACATCTTCAACCTCCTCGAAGTCTGTTTCCTCTGTTACATCTTCAACCTCCTCGATGTCTGTTTCCTCTGTTACATCTTCAACCTCCTCAATGTCTGTTTCCTCTGTTACATCTTCAACATCCTCGAAGTCTGTTTCCTCTGTTACATCTTCTTGTATTTCAGTTTCTCCTTCGTCACTGTTTACCTCCGCTGTATCCAATTCCTTGTCATCTATTTCCTCTGGTTCATCTTCTCCTGTCACATCCTCTGTGAAATTTTCTGTTTCTTCTACCGTTGCTGTTTCTTCTACCTCTTCTTCTTCTACCTCTGCATTATTAGATGTTGCTTCTTCTTCAATGGCTTCTTCTTCATTGGATGCTTCTTTTAGATATTTTTCTTCAACTTCATTTGTAATCTTCTCCAGCTCTTGATCTCTGTGTTCCTCTGCCTCTTCCACTTGTTCAGTTCCTTCTTCAGCTGTAACTACCTCAGCATCAGAGGGGGCAGGTGGTTTGCAGGGCGGACAAAGCGGCCTGTCTGGAGCAGGCGTGTCATTGGATGAACTCTGGGTTGTATGTTCATCTGTCGCGTCGCATCCACAGGGGAAAATGTCTGTGCCGTCAGGCTGCTGGAGCTGCAGTGGCACTAGAGGTTCATCATCAGGGACAGAGGGATCAGCCGACAGACCTGGGGAAGAAAAAGTTAATCAAACTTCAAACTTGAATGCAACGCTGTAAACTGAGAAAAAATTTTATTGCTGCAATTGCCATGCTGCCGTTTTACCCTGGATGATGATAAATACATATATAACACTAATGGTTAAAATGAATATAAAATCCGATTGTCTCTCAGCACATAAAGGTGAGGTTACATTACAAATAATGATAAATGCATTAGAAATAGCCAAAATACTAATGGCATTTTGTCATTGAATTCTCTGCAAAGATAAAGGTTGATATGTTCTAACTACAAGTTAGTACAGCCGTTGACATTCAGGGAGGCATAGATAAAATGTACTGGTAATTGGGTGAAATGATTAAGACAGGGATTTGGTGTGTGGTAACATGAAGAGGGGGCTGTACTGATCTGGACATAGTGGTTTGGATGTGCCCCAACATACATTGCTCCAGCACATTATACTTTTCACTCTGGGCAGCTGAAACGTGAGGCTGCAACTGCTACTACTGTCATTAGTGTCCATCACACATTGCATTTACCTCAGGGTCAATGTGATTATGGAAGACTAATGTGCCTTTCTTATAGGTGGGCCCTCTTGGGACCTGACTGTGCAGTGCACATTGAGCGGGACAGAGAGGGACAGGTGCCTGCTACCTCAAGGACAGAAATAGCCCCACAATGAGTCAGAGGGCGAACAGAAGGAGGGATAATTCCACTCCTATTTTCAGGAATAGTGACTCCCTCTTCACTGATTGCCAGAGTGCCCTGTGCAAAGTAAATGCACACTATTACACTTCTCTAATGCAACATCATGCCGCAAAGACCTGCATCAGCCTCTTAGTTTGAATTAATACTAAGCAGCCTGTAGTTACAGATAGCAATCGACTAATCAACCAGAATGCTAGAAAAATGAACTTGTATAATAATAACATAATACAAATGATGTATTGACATTTAACACTTGTTTGTTACAGATTGATAGCCTCATTTATATCATGAAAATGACTGAAAATATAAAAATAATTCAACTAAATTAGTCAATAACTATTCTTGCTTTGGTTCCACTAGGTGGGGGTAGACCACTATTGTAATGTCAATATAATAAAATCACCAAACATACATTTGAACTACAGGAAGAGGGCTGAGTTGACAAGAAGAATAAGATAGAATATGCATTTTACACTGTCCTAACTTAATTGAATGACTTACTTTTGTGATATAGAATACATGTTGCACAGTTAAATACATTCATGTTCATGCCATCTCTATCAGAATGAGACATTGGCCAAAGCTTCATAGGAAAAGTGTTTCATGTTGCTGTTTCAGCTCCATGATTCACTTATCAAAGTTTTAAATAGTCCTTGATTATGCTTATGTAACCCCCACAGTTCAGCTGCTGTGCTACTGGACCCAGGTCTGCCTGTCCTCTGCGGCGCTCCCGTGTCCCGTTATAGCTGAGACACCCCCTGCACATGGAGCTTACTGGGACCCCACACAAGAGACTGCACTTACTCCAAAACCTTAGAAGAACACAACTTCAATACATATGATTTAAGTTGATCTAAGTTTGACTTGGGGACAAACAATTTAGGCAATTATGATGTGACAAATAGGTCAACACAAGGGCACAGAGGGTTATGCCTTTTCCTTGTAATCCAAATGTGCCAATGTGAATCAAGGAACAATAAGTACATTTATTCGTATTTAAATAGTTCAAAGCTGAATTAACACACACACAGTTATGGTAGCTGATACTTTTCTGGATGTGTGGAGACGCCAGCAAGAATGAGCAGTTCTATCAGCTGCTGTGACGCCTCAGCCTTGACTCTACATTTAGAACAAAACACAGGCCAAGACAGCACTTTTCAAATTTGAAAGATGTATAGTATTAGATTAGAACAGTTGTAGTTGCAGTTATTGTAGTGATAATAGCATACAGTTGACGAAAGTGAATGCACACAATTTTCAATAACTTTCACTTAAAAGTAGAGATAATATTTGTAGTATTGTGTCCTAAATCAATTTGTCAAATGACGATGCTTGTATTGAATGATGATAGACCAATATTAAACAATAAATAGCATTATGTCCACATTTAAATGTTTCATTCATAGTGTGATTATCCTACCAGTTGCAGAAAAGCCCAGTAGACACAGCAACAGGCAGCACCGCGACATTGCAGACTTCATTTTGGGCACCAGGGGCCTTCTTCTGCTGTGCCTGCTCTATATATACAAGAGTGTGAAGACAGGGGTCATATGAGCAGGGGCGGGACACCAGGCCGGACCCCATTTGTGCCACTGTGTCAGCTGCTCAAACCAAAAGCAGGAGCACCAAATTATGAGAAGGCCGAAGCAAGTACCGGTATTTCATCTTGATTGAACAATACAATTCTTGACCAAAACATATTTGGTAGAACGGTCCTTCTATTGGAAGTCTATATAGCTCAGCACTAAACTTCTGCAGAGACGGGCCTGTTTGTTTCTTCATTCACCTACACTCTCGCTAAAAGACTTACCTAGAAACCATTTTAACAAGACTCGCTTGCAAATTCCAAGTCAACATTTGCATGGCATGTAAAGTAAAACAGGTGAAAACACACACAAGGTCTAATAAAAAAGTACAAATTTTATTTTATTTTTTTCAATTTTACAAAAGTGAGTTTACCCAACAAAAATATAACAGTTTCTTGTCATCCTGGACAAAATAAAGAAACAAAATGCTTGTCACCAAAACACAAATTAGACAGATAATGAATAAACACAATGGTGTTAAAATGTGTCACAGCAAAAGCTTACAAAAATACATGGACAAATTCACTTTTGAGCGTTGATTCAGGCAGTACAGAACAGCAAGTGCTTCATATCCAAGTTCATTTATGACAGCAGTTCTGCAAACATGTCAAGAATGAAGACGACCAATCAGAAAACACGACATAATAGACTGGCATTGGTCGGTAAACGAGACCTCTTTCTAGCAAAGCTCCACAAAAATCAGAAGAGAAAAGCCTACAAAACCCAATATAAGTATCAAGAATTCTCACACAGTCTTGATCACGATGAAAATTAGCAGTAAGACAAAATAACAAAAGGCCGCTTTTAGCAAAGATTAGCAACATGCGATCAATTAGAAAACATAAAAAAATGAATGTCTAGATCCAAATCAATGGAATGTTTACAGCATTAAGAAACTGAGGAGCGGGACACGGTTTTCCAGTCAAATTCCTGTGACAAGCAAAATAACATGAGATGGACAAACTGGGCACATTCAGAAAGTAATCCACAGAAAAGAATCCATAGTGCAGTGCTTGATGTCAACTTCTTAAAAACATAAATTGAAGCTTGGTCAGAAGTTACATTACAATGACAAATAAGTCCATAAATATTTGGTTAGTGACCCAACCTTTGGTCTTCTATCTGCCAAGCAATTTTGGGCTAAACAAAAAACGCCTGGACATCACACAACCCACATGTTTCAGGCCATTACGGCAGATTTCTCATCTTCCAAGGCTTTTTTTCCTCTCAAATGGCCAATGACTTTTGACCCCATAAAAAACAGTCGGCTTCATCTTAAGTGAATAAGACCCTTAAATTAAAGCTGGGAGGATGCATGTGAGGCACATGAGGATAAAACTGTAAGTTGAGATTCAATATACAGAAAAAATAACAAAGCTTGGGTCACAAACATGTATGAATCTAAGTGTGTATAGGGGGTACAGTCGTCATGATGGGGCATCAAAGTGCAACACTAAGTTGGTAAAAAGCACTGTTTAGACTGCTCTTTACACCATCTTTACCTACATTCTTCAGCATCATGATGTCAAGTTTCATGAGAACATTGTAGGTATGCACGCCTACTTACGGTGCATAGTTTCTTCACCTGCAAACATATATCACTCCAACAAACAAAATGCAGATCCAAATGCATAAATACAAGACTGTTTAGTGCATAGTCACTAAAGAAAATTAAGACCATATTTTTGTTGGAAACAGAAGCCTACATGCAAACAATATCTATCAAATATATATATATATAACCTGACGAATCTGCAACATTGTCTGTCCTTGTAAAAAGTCACAAAGCTGGTTAACCACTAATTTGCCAAATTTGATAGCTTTCAGTATTCACTAAATCAACTAAATTCATTGTTTAATAGCTTATTTTAAGAGCTTACTTGAAGTATTTATCACACAATGGGTCCATTAGTATCTGAAGTCATAACGTCAGTTTTAAAATGTTTTAGCACCAGAGCATAAAAAAAATAAAATAAAAAAGAATGATCTGATTATAAGTGAGATGTCGCCTTCTTCATGGGTAAGTACATTCAAACAATATTTTCGTGACGCTGTACAAATAATACTGTCGGCGTGTCAGAGCCTAATGTAACATTTTCATAAACAGATGCTCTTTTTATGAATCTGTTGAAGATGGAAGTAAATGGCATCCCCATGATATTTGTAAGGTTATTGAACTTTTATATTTTACAGTACGTTGCAGAACCACTTGACAAAAGATCAACTTACTGGAGTTAGGTTAATGCCAAAGAAATTTGTTTTTCAAATGTAGTTAAGCTCCAGAGGCCCTCTTGCAGTGAATCAGTATTAAGTGTTTGGTAGTTGAGTTCAATGGACAAACCGCTCAGTTCATTGAGCAGTCCTCTCCCTCGGTGTCTGTGTCCGTCTCTGAACATGTGGCATCCAAAGCAACGTGGCCGGGGCTAACAATAACTGCTCGCCGCTGCTCCTCCTCGGCACTGGCTCGCCTCTCCTGAGTGCGTTCAATATGTTGAATGGCCTAAAAACAACAAACAAAATATGATGCTGTGTGTTGCAGTTTCAAGCAAACATCTTTTCCCCATGACACATTGAAAATCGGAGTATACCTGGACTATAGTGTCGAGGTTCTGTCTGGACGTGGACGCAGTGCTGGTGTGGCCTGCTGGACTCATGGTCACCACAGTCACATGATGGGGCTGAGTTAGTGTAGGGGCCGGGACGATCACTGTTGGGTGATGTGTTGGGGCGGGAGGGGCCGAAGGAGCGCGCACCTGGGGAAATGCACGCAAATGAACACAGCCATTTTTATTCAGTTGCCTTTTTTACCCAAATCTTGCTCAATTCTAAGACAGCATTATATATTTAATGACACAAAGTATGATCTGACTTTTTCAGTGTCTTAAATGATTTCTTAACGGCTTTTTTCAAGTTTCATGTCAATAAATGGCCAGAAGAGGGCAGATCTGGGAAACCAGAGCATTGGGAGGAGCCCAGAACAAACCTTCACCAAACATCACACAAAAAAAGCCACTCTGGGACCTACTGCATGGAAGGCAGAAGTGCTAACCACTATGCCACAATATGGTTGCCTGGCGAGGCAGTCCTTCCTACTTTTTGTGAATACACAAGGACCATAGACCATAGAGCATCCGATTGGTTAATCCACCTGTTAGTCTAGGAAATCGCGGAAACAGAACACAGCAGCCCTCTTACTACAATAAAAAGAAATACGACACAACAGGTGTAGCAATTTGCCTTATCTGCCTCATTTCATGTGTTCATCATAACGTTTTATTTCTTAGATTTTGTGATGCAATGATGAATACAATTTTTGTAGTGGACCCAAATTGTCCAGTATGTGAAACATACTGCTCTGACCTGTGCCGTCTGTCTGTCCAGTGCGTGGATTTGCTGAAGCCTCAACAGTGTGTGGTTCTGCTGCTCCTCTTCCACTTGTTGAGTGATCACCTTCAGACGCTCTGGATGAAGCTGCCCGTCCAAGGTACGCACCTGTGCCACACACAACACTTATGAGTGATTGCCAAAGATAATGTCATGTTACAAAATCTTGTCCCAACTAAAAATGGTGTGCCATGGTGTAATTAGCAGAGTGCACTGCAAATTAAGATGTAAGCTTCACTGTAAAAGAAAACCTAACTGATCCCTCAGGCTAAACAAGCTCTGCTGGTTTCACATGACTGGTCCGCAGCTAAAACTGTCTTGAGAACCAGAGGCTCCTCTTTGTCTGAACCTGTTTGTCAGGTATATTTCCCAACTCCGTCCCAGTCTGTCTTCTTTAGTCAACAGACCCCTTTTATAAAACACAAGTCAAGTCTTTGTCGAACCTGCTCCTCCAGATGCACCCGCGCTGAGCGCTCCTTATCAAGCTGCTGCCGTAGCTCCAGCATCTCTCTCCGCAGCTCGTCCACTTTGTCCTCATCCAGTGTGTCCGGGGACCCAATGCCCTCATCCTTCTCTTCTGCTCGCTTTCTCTTTGGGGATGAACCACTAAACTCCTGCAGGGGCAAGGGGATGCTGAGTGTACGATTTTAGACATGTATACAAAACTCACTTGTTAAATTGTTACATAAAACAGGCACTTTGACTTTTAATAAAATTCACTTGAGGTATTGTGAACACTGTTTAACAGTAAAGACACTCTTAAGTATGATTTAAAGAACAAAACAAGCTTGGAATAAATTGATTGTTACCTGAATAAATCGTTTGAGCTGGTTGTTCTGAGCCAAAAGCTGTGTCTTTTCTTGCTCCAAAGCATAAATATAATCTGATGTCTGCTGTAAAATGGCCGCCTGATAAAAGGGTAGAAACTATAGTCATTATGACATTCTGAAAAGTATGACTGATGCATGTAGTTTATACTACACCTTGCTCAGCTTCTCTCCATCTGCATGTGGCAAGAGTGTTTTGAGGGAGTGAAATCCAGCATTGATGCTTTGCATTCGTCGTCGCTCATTGCTGTTGGCAATTTCCCGGCGAATGCGTCTTTCTTGGTCTTGTGCGGTCTCTGGACTAAGCGGGATGTTGGCAAGGCTAAAAACAAATAGTATGGCACATTATTTAACGCAAGAGGAAAAGGTAATGCACAGCACAAGTTAAATTAAGTACCACACAGTATCAAGTCGTTGTAATCCCTCATTCATCCAGGAGTGTTCGAAACCTTTTGTTTTTCTAAAAAACAGAGTCCAGATGATACAACTGAATTGTTTTTCTACAATTCAACACAGTAAAACCTTTAACATGGAACACTTTGAGTGTTTGTCCTGTCTCAGTCAAGCCCCTAAAGGTCTTTGAGTTCATGTGAACTCGGAGCCGTCATCACATGAAATCACTCAACTTCAATGGGTCTAAGGATTAAACATGAAACAGTACCTAGATTTTTTTCATTTTAACAAATTGGAAAATAAAAAGGATTCATTAATAGTCCAATTATACATATTTAAATATCCGTGATATAGTTAGATTAGAAGATGCATAGATTACCGTGTGATACAACTAGTGAGTAAATACAATAACATGTTATATTGAAATTGAATTTATGTAGGTGATAAACTGTGGCGGTTCCTCGTGGCCGATAGGGGGCGCTTGAACACTAGACTAAAGCAGTGAAATGTGACACCAGCAACAACAGGGCCCTGGTCACGGGCAGAACAATGCTTTCCATCATTATCGCCACTAAGAGATATCAGAACATACAAAGCCAAGCAATGTTGACCACTTTGGTCAGGCGCGTCAAAAGCTCGCACCAAATAAAGTGGGGCATGAAACGGACGCAAAAACAACTCGAGTGTCATAACACGATGTGCGACGGAGGCTAACAGATGGCTAGCGAAGCTAAGCTAATTCCCGAGCACATGACACGGCAAATCGGGTACTTCTAGCCTTATTTAGACACTTCTTCTTGGTGGCAAACTGAGATATACGTCAACGTCAAACGTATTTCTAAATTTAAAAAGGGGAAAGCTGAGAAAGGCGTGAAGTTGTGGTTAGTCCTAGTGAGACGAGAGCACGTTACCTACCACGTGGTTGTTGACCATAATGTATCGGTTTCGAAACGATCCTGATATTTCATCTGGAAATGACTTCAACGCGTTTACTGACACTTTTGCATAACGAGAGTGCATATGATGAGTCGGAAGGCCACAATAAATCAAAACAATTGATAAATATAACCGATGCCATTTTGACCACCCCACTTCCGACGCCAGAGTAGCTTCTGTGCTAACATCACAAAACATGATGCACGCTTCACCCACATGGACCACCACAGGCTTTTGTTACACGAATAGACACGATGCACGCACCTGCAAAGGCCTCCAATAACATCCTTCTCCGTTTTCTTGAAGTGTTGCAAGGACGGCATCTTTTCAGTCTGCATCATAAAATATTCCATGCTCCCGGAGCCACCTGGTCAGCGCGAAGTGTTTTTCTTTTAATCTGTCGTTTTCGTCGGGACAGAATAACGCAACCTGGCCGCTATGAATCCCAGTTCAGCATCACCTATTCCCAGGAGAAAAATCGTGTATGGTTTGGCTAAAGTATTTAGAGCAGTGTGGTGCTACTACAGCTGATGGGGTTCCCTCCAATGCCCGTGTGTGGTGCGCTGCCTCCGCCTACTACTGTGTGTGTGCGCAGCTGATCGAGGCGAGGCGGGAAACAGCTGGTTGAAATCAGACTCTGGTCACTGCAAAACAACAAACAAAGAGGCGCTGCTGCTGCACAGGGAGACGACGACCACCTCAAATTATACATGCTTATCTTTGAGTTACTAAACGTATATACTTAAAACACATACACAATATACATAAAGATCAGACATTCGAGATAAATCAATGGTTAAATAAATACATCGTTAACATAAGATTATATTATACATACTTGTACACATATATATGTATGCGTGCGTGCATACTTGTACACACATATATATGCACGCGTGCATACTTGTACACACATATATGCACGCGTGCATATTGTACACACACACATATATATGCACGCGTGCCTACTTGTACACACACATATATGCACGCGTGCATACTTGTACACACACACACACACACATATATATATATATATATATATACACACGCGTGCATACTTGTACATACACACACACACACACACATATATATATGCGCACGCGTGCATACTTGTACACACATTTATATGCACGCGTGCATACTTGTACACACATTTATATGCACGCGTGCATACTTGTACACGTGTACATATATACATCTATACACATACATAAATAAAAGGCTAAATATGTGCAAAACAGTATGAATTTTTTACTGACATTATATAGTTTATTCGAATTAACAACAGAAAACAGGGTTTGGATTTTGTAAATTTTGCGACATTTCTCAAGAAGTAAAAATAAATTCAATTTCTGTTTTGATACATAGGATGTGTAGAGATTGGAGAAGCATTGAGTTCCAATATGTTCCAACACTGAAAGCCAGTTCACCCAAAAAGTCTTGATTTTTTGCAAGAAAAAAATCATGTTTTCTATATAAATCTCACTTTTTGTACACTTCATGTGGCATCAGTGAAAAAATTTAACATTCTCTAAGTGAGACCAAAGGAGGGACATGTGGTCACCCTAGAGTGCAATGATGAAAAACAAACCATTTCAAACAAAATAAATAATAAGAACATCTACCTTTATTTTCTCATCATGCATTAAATGCTTACTTAAAAATATACCGCACAAACACATTGATAACATAAAGATGAAAGTCTTCTCCATATCATTTACATGATATGTATATAAATATAACAATTATTTATTTAAGGAGTTCACTTACTTAAATATTTGGTTGATTGTGGCGATTCTTGCTTGAGTAAATTGTATTAAAAGATAGATGTATGTATTGAGGAAATTAACTACTACAATATTTTCTACGTTTTGCCCTTAAAAGCAGCAGGCATACATTTTAAATAAATCTTTTGGTAAAAATAATGTCATAACAATGTCTATTGCAAATGTTGATACTTTACTGTACATTTTTGAATACTAGCTTCATAAGATAGCCCTTTTGTAGAGTAACATTTAACTTCATTTTTAGGAAATATACAGTTTAAATTTACAAAAGCAAACTTGGCTTAAAGCATTTTGACATATATCAACCTGCCCAACCTTTTGGTGTTTGTCTATTCAATATTTAATACATGTATTTACATCACTAACTCAATTTGGAGGATTCTCATTTCGGCACAAAAAATATATAGTTAGTTTAAAAGGAATAAAGCAACCCCAAAAGCCCTTTTTACATGGTTTTAGAAATACCCTTATCAAAACCCTTGAAAAATACATGAAAAGCTTTAAAATGTGGAGCCAGAACATATTCCACAAGTACCTGGATGTACGAGGCAGGATTTGAGTGCAAAGCTCACTATGAGGCAGATGGCTTGGTTTTGTTTGTGACAATTTCTTCAACTGCAAATGTGTAGTTGTACTAAATTAACAAAACACAACAGTTAGTGAGGAAGAATTCAATGATAACTACTTTTTTTTTTTTTTACCTCATTCTCAATGTCTTGAATGGACTTTATCCGAATGCTGTTTAACTGAGAGCTCAGTTGGGAACTCTGTAAATAAAAATAATAAAAACATTTTTAAAAGTATTTAAAACCCCAAATAAATGACGGTAGTTTAAAAGTGCGGTGGAAAAGTTTTCAAAGGATAAAGACAATAGAGGAACTGCAACAATTCAAATCAATTGCTTTGATAATTGTTATGAATGATAAAAATGTGTCACTAGTTTGTAAATATTCTCCATCAGAAGCTCTTCATTGGCATCTGTCATCTTAACACAGTTAAAACTTACCATAACATATCTTGATGGAATAATAGAAATAATTATTTAACCAGCTGAAAATTAAGCCAACAAAAATACATTACAGGGTCATTAAGTAAAGATAAAACACATACGTTGCTGTTGGCTGGGGCATCAAACTTTGAATGTAGACTGAAGGGGACTCCATCCAAAGCTGCAGAGAGACAGAGAGCGGTGAGTAATATCATGCACTTACTTCTTTACAGACAGATACACTCCCTGCTCCTCTGCTCCTGAGATGGGTCAAATGCAGAGGACAAATTTCCCCACGGGGACAATAATGTGTACCTTAACCTTACACAGAGATAGAGAGATAGAGAGATAGAGAGATAGAGAGATAGAGAGATAGAGAGATAGAGAGATAGAGAGTGGTACCTGTGATTCCCTGGAGGCTGCCGTCCACTGGCTTGTCAAGCTCATCTTTGACATTGAGGTTGTGTCGTCTGTGACTCAGTCTTCCAGGTGGCAGCGGAGGGGGGTTACTGTGAGACAGAAGGCAAACTGTTTTTCCAAAAATTATAATATATCATTTCATTCTTCTCATATAAATGATTATCAAACCTGGGTTTGAAAGGAAAAAGAGGAGTCGACTGATCCAGGGAGAGTTTTTGAATGTCCAGGCTGACTCTCCTGGGTTTGGCTTGGGGCACTGGGCTCGAAAAAGGTCCTTTTTTGCACCACAAAACATAACCATGGACGTCTCTGTAGAAAATACGTTGAAAAACAAAGCGGTCAAAAGTTTTTTCAAATAAAAACAAGGATATAACACATTAGAGGTTGAGAAAACATATTGCTACCAACCCCACATATGTGTAGTGCTGTAACATCATTTTGCTTTTGGCAGTCAGTTTAATATCCAACACAGCTGTGTCCACACTGCCTGTGGGGACAAGACGCACACAAACCCGCTTCTTTTTGGACACAGTGGCCCCTAACCACAGAAATAAAGAAACAAATATAAGATACCGGTAATATGAAGAGAGCTCATTAAACACTTGATTATAAAAGGAACAATTGAAGTATTAAGCTTTAAATGTTTGTCATGCTCTCACTTGGTTCGAGATGCTCTGCGATGTAACAGTACCCATGAGGAATCGAGTCCTTATCGGATATTAGTTGAATTTCTGACACCACCATGCCACCAGTTAAATCCTGTGAAAATAGAGTTGCATTTGAAACATGTAGAAGTCCTTTGATCAAATGGTTTCTAATCTGGTCTTTGGCCAATGACCTTGCTGTAACAAAGATAGTAGCCAGACTTCATTGCAAAGCTACGAGTGAAGTTCGCTGCGGCTCCATCTTCTGTTATGCTTATCTGCAAAGTAAAAAAAGAGATTTAACACAGAGAAATGGTTGAAAACAAACAGTTCATTTCATCATCCATTGTAGGAAAAGAAACGAGACAACCTTACAGTCTACACAAAGCCCAGCGTACCTGTTTCTTAAGTAAATATGTGGTATTATTAGACCGGTCCTTTGAGCGTATCTGTATCATACTAATAAATGTTCTTACCAATGTGAAATCTTTGGGACAAGTGCTGGTGTTGGAAGTCCAGGCAACAGCTGTGATTGGCCGCACCTCTCTATGTGGAATGACTAGGGACATCTCAGTAAACAAGAACAAAAAAAACTAAATATAGACTTTCAAAACAACAATAAGCAAAAAGCCATCAGGACGCTAGCCCTTTGGAGTAAAACGAAGTGAGAGCAAGTAAGAAGTATACATGCTCATTGTCCCCCAAAACAAGCTCCTATTCATTACTCAAGTACATTTTGCTTACACAGACAAAATTCCTAGGCGTGTTTTCAAATATTCAACAACCTTTTCAATCAACCTACTCCTGGGAACACAATGAATACGTTTAAAGTGGAAGGCAGCTCGATAAATACATTATAATATATATAATATATAAAATATAAACGTGACCATTTAACTACAACTGAGAGGGAATAGTCAAATTAATGTTGCAATGACAAGGCGAGCTCTTCGTGGTGGCTAAATTACATTTTCCACTTAAAAACTTGACTTCGTTTTCTGTGCTTCAAATGATCTTAAATCTCTTATTTTCCTGTATAAACTTTAACTCAGTCTTACCTCGCTTGTGTCGTCACGTCTTTGTCTTCGAAAGGACACACTATCCGGCCAGCACAACTTTAAACGTGTCGACCAAAATAGGTAGCTTTTCCTATTTTCAGCAGGAAGTATTGGAGTAGCGAGAACTTCAATTCCCATCATCCCATGCGAGTAGACGTCAACGTCATTGCGTTTCCATGTTCAACCACACGAGAGAGACATCACACAGTCTATTCTTGATTTCTAAAAAAAAAGAAATAGGTTTAACATCAACAAGGCAGAAAAGTAGCTAATACTATCTTCCCTTCTTGAAATTGTATTAATGTTAATACGCTAAATGTAAATGTACACGTGGACGGATAAAAGGCGTTTTTGTTTTGTTGTTGAAGCCTGGGCGGAAGTTAGCTGCTAAGCAGTAGCATGTTTACTTTCACCTTTTTATTCAGTAGCTCAGCCTACGATGAACAGCGGACAATAAAAACACATTTACGGCCACGTCTTTGGGGGGAACTGTGTATTTGGACTTCGAAGAAATAAATAACGCATTCATTTTGCATGTTTGAAGTTACCATATGCGCGTTGACCATATTCTCGACGATACAGAAGAAAACGAAGACGGAGGCGACATCATTGTTAAACATACCGCATTGATAACCTATTAAAGAAAGTTACAGCTGCTTTATTATTATTACCCCATTGGAGCTGCGAGTTGTGTCCTCCATATCCTTTCTGTACAATTTTATGAGGGTTTTATAGATTGGTAATTGCACTCAGACTACTCTTGTTGCTTTTTTTTTGTTTTCACAGTCAACTCAGCAGTGAGCTTTGGCATTTTTAAAAGATTTGGCTTCATACTGACAGAATGTGGGGAGTTAAACATACCTAATTTTCCTCGATACAATTGTCCCTTGTGTCCACTCTGGAATAAGTGCCACATTAAAACACAGCACAATGTCTGGTCATAACGGACATTCTCATGAGGCTGTGAGAGACCACCGTAACCTGGACCAGCCACAGCGGGACATAGGCGAGCTCCTCCAGCAGATGATGGTCATCACAGAAGACAGCATCGATGAGGCCCAAGCCAGGTACAAGCCCTGAAAGACTGAACCGCTTTGAGCCGCTCACAAATGTTATCGCACTTTATATTTCTCTTTACAAGCTTGACAGCCTCTTGAAGTGCTACACTCTAGTCATTATTCATCCACTCTACTCTTAAGTCGTGGTAACCGTCTTCAGTAGCCTCAGCTGCCCTGGGGCAGAGTGATAGAAGCAAGGCTGCCAATCTGTAGTGCATCCTCCAACCACCACCAATCACTCACACAGACACCACATTCATATCTAGGGAGGTGGGTGAAGTGTCTTGCTCATGGACACAATAGCAGTCCATATGCACTCGAACCACTGGCCATCACATTGCGGGCAAACGTGCTGGCGTTTTCTTTGTTATTTATCAGAAATCTGTTGCTGGAGGATGTGACATAAGTTAAAGGAGTCAAAGATTTTACGAGTCTGACTGTCACCATTTGTTTTCCATAGGAAGCATGCATTAAACTGCCACAAACTGAAACCTGCTCTCTTCAGCGTCCTCTGTGAAATCAAAGAAAAGACAGGTACACAAATTATAAATTAGGCTGAAAATCTTTGTCGTTGTTTTAGTAGTGAGGGGAAATGCTTAAATATTGACATTGCTGCAGCAGAGATTGAGAGAGTGATGGGAGACAGTTTGGACATGCACAGACTCTTGTTATTAACACACTGTCTCTTTCTCCCTCTCTTGCTCTTTTGCTCGGTGTGTCGCAATCTGTTGGATTTTTTTCTCAGTGATATTTTTTCTAAAAGTCTTCTTCTACTGGCTGCCATGATGTTTTTCTCATGATGAAGTCCTCCAAATATTCAGATGCTGATAAAGGTGGTTACTACACGAGAAGCGTCAAAACAGCAGACGCTTTTGACTGACAAAATCCTGGGAGCAACAGGATCCACTAATCTGGGTGATGAACTTTAGGAACTTGATGTGTTAATGATATTAGTGAACTGAGCAACAGTTGAGAAACTGTCCTATTTCTTCTTAATACTACAGAATGTGTTGTGACATGTAGATGGTGTTTTCGATACAAAAATAATGTTTGAATAATTTGTAACATTCATATTTTCTATGTTAAGCAGCCAAGCACCATAATTAACTGTAGTGTGACTGTGAGTCTTTTTTCTTCCTTTTAAAAAAAGGAACAAATATTCACAACACTGTATTGAATTAAAATGATACAAAACCTTTTTTTTTTTTTTTTTTTTTTAAGCCTCCCTCTGCAACAGCTAATCTTGGATACAGTATTCATCATTAGATAACTATGTTAAAAAGGTAGATAAGGTTTTGTAAGTAAGTGAAGTTTTCCTAGGTAAGTAAATTTGATGTCCTTAAATGCTTTCTTTGTGAATGTGTATGCAAATTTGCCTTTGCTGTACTCTGCTGCTTGTTCGATTACGGACTGGAGATGTTCGTAAATGCCTCTAATTTGCATAAGTGCGACATTAATGTCCTCTTCAAATGACTGTTTCATTCATAAGGCTCTTTAGTGGCACTTTAACTGCCTGTAATTAGCAGCTGTGTGGGCGCTTCGGCAGTGTCTGATTATTTTAGTAGTGGGACTAAGAATGCGTGGAAATGACTGGCATATGCAATTTAAAAGTGCAATTCTTTATAAGCTTCAGTCTCACGTCTGTAATATTTGGGTGTCGTTACTGTTTATTGGAATATGTGGTGACTAAATACATTCCAAATATCATATTATAACAGTGTTCCTGCTCATTGCATTTACTATTTGTGTGACTGTGACCCCATAGTCCGAGTGTCCGAGGTGCGCCGGAGGAGGAGCCGCCAGACCCCCAAGAGCTGAGGCTGGACAACATGCTGTTTAGCTGAGGGAGTGGCCGTCCAGAGAGGAGCAGAGCGGCTACAGCTGCAGCTCTGGCCGTCGTCCGGAGGGTCGTCCAGCGATGACAGCTCCGATCACATTGACACAGGGAGAAACTAACCCAGAACAGATGATCTACCAGACTGAGCTGGACAAATATGAACAGGTGTGGCATATGTACTTGATGCATGTCTAAAGGATCAAATTTAAAATATATATATGATTTGTTTTGGTTCAAAGTGGTACATTTACCACTTGCCAGTAGGTTATAATGTTGATCAGGCTAAAGCTAACTGGAGGCACTGCCTGTCTGAAGCTCTGTTTCTCATCAGACTTTGATCTAAGCTTTGTTCTTTGTTTAAACACAATTTGACCTTAAAGAACTGAGTTTAAAAACAGGTTAGCTGATTTGTGCTATTTTAGTAAATTTGGCTATTTATTTGGTTCATAATTAAAGAAATAAACATGTAAAACTTGACTTTTTACGTCTATGCAGGCTTGTAACGAGTTCACCGGTCATAGTGATGAACCTACTGAGGGAGCAGTCCCGTACTCGCCCTATTTCCCCCAAAGAACTCGAGTGCATGGTCTCTATAATCCAACAGTAAATTTAGTGCCATTCAGCTGCAGCTCAAACAAAGCACCTGTGAAGCTGTGATGATCCTGCGCTCCCGATTTCTAGACGCACGTCAGTGTCTTTAATATATGGGTCATAATATCATCATAATCAACAGTTCGCTTAACCTTTGTGTAAAATAGCCACCTTATACCGATTAATTCATTTGTACTACAGCCATTAGGATAGACTGAGGTTTTCACCAAACCTTTTGCAACAATGTTCTATCTACTACCTTAATTAGACTTGCTAAGTCATTAAGTTGTGACCATCAAGGAAATTAAGACTAATAGAATGGTAATAAAATATAAAGCGGAAATAAAGTAAAATAAATAATAGCCAGAGTAAAGTGTAGCAAAGAACCATACGCAGTTGTAATTTGAATGTTTTTTTTCTTTTATTGACATTTTCTATTTCAGGAGGAAGCGTCATAACTTCACAAACAGGCTACAGGAAATTTTGAATGAATATTTTTACTCCCATCTGCTAAACCTTACCCCACCAGAAGAAACCAAAGAGGAACTGGCCAAGAAGTGTCCATCACAGCTGCTCAGGTCAGGGCCCGTGTTTTAGCCCACATTCACACTTTCACACACATCGCATCAAACTGTGACTACACCTGAACTAAACCAGAATAGACCAGGACTAAAGCCGACTAGAAGAGGACCAAACCAGGTCCTACATCGCGACTAAACGTGGACCTGGTAGTTACTTTTTCATGTTTTTTTAAGGTGTCCAACTGGTTTGGAAACAAGAGGAATTCGATACAGAAAAACATTGCCAAGTTCCAAGAGGAAGCAAACATGTATACCATGAAAACAGCTCTAGGCGCTACAATCCCACCTCACCGGCCAGATGCCCCGCCACTCCAAACTCAAGTAAGGATCAGCAACACTCCTGCACAAAATGCTGATAATTTCATAATTGTTTTCTTACTCTGTGCTTATAAATGCAACAGGAGGCTCGTGGCCAGGCTCGTGGCATACTCCGGATGGATGCTGTAATGTTTAAGATTTTAAATATTGTTGGATTAACGATTTTTCATCAAAACCGGACGTCTAACATCTAATCTCCATTTATCCACAACAATGCAAAGTCCCTCTCAAACAATTTGCTTATATCTTCATAAAAAATCTAGAGCAACTCAAAAGCATTATGCGATGTATCGTTACCATCATAGTGTTGGGTCATCATTGTTTTTGGGGAATAAAGAAGACACATTTGAACTTCTTCCATGCATGTACACTTTTTTTAATAAGGTATTTCTCTTTTTCATGTTTTTGATACTCATGTTAAAATAAACAATGACTTGTTCAATTTAAATGTTACAATTTCAGTTTCTTTTGTTATGCTCTTTACTTAACCAGTTGTTGAGACATTGAGGTGATCAGATGAAGCGTGTGTAAACGTAAATGTAATCATCTCTGCTTTGACACAACAGCATCGGCTTTGTGAAATGTTGGACTGTTTGGTGTAATTATGCTATTTAGATGGTTCAAATCCTTTCCGCAGTGTGCATATGGATAGGGGCGGGAGGGGGTGGTGAGGCGAGGGGTGAAAGGTTGAAAATGATGATTGAAAAAAGACAAACTCAGAGGGAGATTCACATTGGAGGGACCTGAACCTGTGGTTCAAAATGGATTGCTACCAAGGCTTTGATTCTCACTCTTTTGTCATCTGCAGGTAAATAATCAGTAACAATTCAATTTCATATGTCTTCATTTTTTTACAATAACTTGGCAATAGTGAACTACCTTTTGATGAATTTGCAATGATGTTTTGACTGTTTTTTTTTTACAAGAGAGTACATTGGTGTTTTGCAATATTGTAAAAAAAAAAAAAAAAAGAAGGTACATACAAGTTTAAAGTCATACATAACAATGTCTTCTATTAATCTAAATGTACAATGTGTTATTGTTGCAGGCATGTCATTTAAATTGTATTTATTTCGATTTTTTTATCTAAAGACTTTTCAAAAGGTAGACTGTTTAGTGTTGAATTGTTAATTACCATGGCAACAATCACCACTCTGAAACCCACGGACACATGACTTAAAAGAACATGATATCCTACTATTTCTTGCGTTTGGTCGTGCAGTGTCCCTTTGGTCCACTGGCATTGTTTGTTCAGGATATTTGCTTTAAGGGGGTGTCTGTGTTTTTGAACTGGCTCACAGAGTTGAATGCGTCTGTGTTCACATGTGCACGTGCAGTGTGGTGTGAGGCCCCTGTTGTCACTGTGGAGCCGAAGGTCGTCACTGTCCGCCAGGGGGAGTCCGTGAGCTTCAGGTGCCAAGTGGGAAGCGCTTCACCATCAGACGTGGTGTGGAGAAAGACCAACAGCCAGCGGCTGCCAGGTCCGAAAACAAGTTTAAATCATAAAGTCATAATACTTGGTCTAAACATTAGCCTCAATGTGATTCCTCAGATAACGTCAAGCTTGGCCCGGATAACCTCCTGTTGACCCTTGTCAATGTGCGCCCCCAGAACCAGGGCCAGTACCGCTGTGTGGCGGGGGTCCCCAGAGGCAGAGCGTACGATACAGCAACCCTTAACGTGAAATGTGAGCATCTTTGTTCCACCAAGTAGCTCAAATTATTTCAGGGGGTCCCCAGATAATATGAGGGAAAATGGATACAATAGTCTCAAAAAAGGCTTGAGGCCCTTCAAATGCAGTGGTAAATGTATATTATCCCCTATGACCTGCAAAGGAGTTTCACCATAATGTCTTCTGTTCTGGAGACATAAGAATAATTTTCTTGTGCAAACCTTAGTTTGACAAATTTTAAATTGGCCATTATCATATGATTTACAAATCTGCTACCCACTTGGACTGCTAGCGCCATTTTACTCAATTTTTTTGACGGTTGTAAAAAATATAGAAGATAATTCAACTTTTTTGCTTGAATCTGTTGAGTAAAGATTCATTTGTCTCGACATGATAATAATAGGCAGCATTTCAAACCACTTCTGATAGTCTATTTTAAACTTATCCTCTAATGTTTTATTCATAATGTTTAATTTTGGCTAACATTGCTGTTTCAGTCCCACCTAAAGTCCAGCTGAGTCCAGCAGGACCCATCAGAGTCAGGATAGGAGACCCTCTGGCGGTGGAGTGTAGTGCTATGGGCCGACCACGCCCAAAGTTGACCTGGAAACGCCAGGGGTCCACACTACAGCTGGTGACCACCACTACAAGTGACATCAACACCATCCAGGTAGCTAAATTATTTCAGTGACGTTTCCACTAGTCTTGGCTTATTAGACTTTTCCTTTTTCTCTTTAGTGGCCAGCTGTCCGTCCTGAAGACTCAGGAGTTTACCTCTGTCAGGCTGAGAACACAGAGGGCATGAGTGAGGTCAAAGTGGAGATTATTGTGGAGGGAGGTCCAGGTGCGCCTATAGCCTCAGTGAGCCCCACTCAGATGACTGCCATCGAGGGGCACACAGTCACAATGCAGTGTCATGCAACGGGTAAGATATGAGTAGTAGGCACTATGTATTTTTAGTTTGCTTTACTCTCACTCCCCATTTCACGTTCCCATCTGAAGGCTCACCAACTCCCGAGATCACCTGGTCCAAGCTCAGAGCCCCGTTGCCATGGAAACACACAGTGGCAGGTGGAGTGTTGACTTTAAATAATGTGGGTCGTCAGGACTCAGGACAGTACATCTGTAACGCCACCAACAGGCACGGCTACAGCGAGGCCTACACAGACATGGAGGTCGAATGTGAGTGGATATGAAGAGAGTTCAAAATAGTAAATACAGATATACAAACAGTGTCCCTCTACTGGAGATATTCTGAAATGTCATCATCATAATAGTATATAGTAAATGTGACATGGGATAACTGTAAACCTCATGATTTAAATTCAAAATGTTTGTTTTATCCTTTGGTCCTCTGCCTCACAGTTTTGGGTTGTTATATCTAATGGTTCCTTGGCTGCCTCTTCCTCCGCTGTCAAGTATCTGATAAGCATCATGATTTGATGGTGCTGTTTTAAACAGAAGGTAGATTGTATTGATGCGTAAACTGATTTTGCGTTTCTCTCCACAGCGCCCCCTTATGCCACCTGTTTGCCTGACCAGGTGAAACTTCAGTCTGGAGACGCCCTCCAGCTCCAGTGTCTTGCTCATGGTACTCACCCCATTACTTTCCAGTGGAGCGTTTCGGGCCGCACCTCACTGCCAAGCGGAGCAGAGACGACCAAGGACGGAAAACTGTTTATCCCTCGCATCAAGGTGTCTGACAGTGGAACATACACATGTGCAGCCAGTAACCACATCGGCTCCAGCACCGCCACTGCCAGAGTCACTGTGAAAGGTGAGCCCTGGGAACACCAGCTACTGATGAGACTTCCTTATGCCTAATCTGTTATCCTTTAACTTTACAGGTTGAACCAACAAGGCGTATGTGAGACTCGCTGTGGAAATTTAACTATTCAAGATTTGGGGACAAAGTACATAAAGTCAGCTTCAGTATGACAAATATTAAATACACAAAGTCAACATGAACCTATTAAGGTATTAAGTTATCTTTAATCAGTCAAAGAACAATTCAAGCTCTGCTTACATGCTGCCTAACCTTTCTACAGGTTGGGTTGGGCCAAATACAAATCTCAATAGTATTCCATTATCTCAATAATAATATTCTGAAAATATTTAAACAATGCCTCAGGAATGTGTAAATGTTTTTGACATATTTTTTGCTGTCATTTTTTGCCGTTTTGATTATGCTCTATATTCTGATCTTCCAAAACAACCATTGCAATATTATCCATATTAATATATCTTCGCCTCTATCAACAGGTACTGCCCTATTAACTCAATACCATTGAATACATCTTATTTAGAATTCACTTTACTTTTGGGTTGTCAACATTCTCACAATAAAAAAAAAAAAACTTTCTATACAATGACTTTATTTTTGGTATAGTTTGTAAAATGCTACTATAGCGCTGTAGGCCTACCCACACTCAGTATTACTTACCTGTAAAGCCACCTGCAACTAACGGCTGGCTAGTCAGCAATTATTTTTTCATGTACTCATCAAGCCAGACAATTATTTGTATTGTGCATTAAGATTTTTAAATACAAAAATCCAAACACAAAAAATTAAGATAAGGTTAAAAAGTTTCTAGATGAAGAATATTTACAAATCAAGTATGGTTTTTCCCCTTTTTGATATTTTGCTCTTAATAACGCAACCGTCTCCATTATAAAACATGTTTTGGCATGATTTTTAGAGAGATTGAAATCAACAAATATTTGTATTCATCTTTGCAGCCGTAACAAACTGCTTTTGGATTGTAGATGGTAGTTTAACAGTGGCTCATAACATTTAATTTGTCAGGTGGAAGAATTCAAAAGAAGGGACGAAATGCAAAATAAGGTAATTTACAGGGAACAGGACAACAATGGGCCGACAAAGGGAAACAGAGGGCTTAAATACACAGGTGACACAACAGGTGAGACACATTAGGGCGATCAACAGACAGGAAGTAAAATTGAAAAACAAGCACACGACAGACATGTCAAAATAAAACAGTGAGGACATGACCAGGGTAAAAAAGTAAACATGTCAAGACACAGAAAACAAGGAAACAAAACTGGATCCATGACAGAAACCATATTATTTTAGTGGTTATATGATGCAGAACATTATGGGTAAATAGATGAAAAGCTTTTAACGCTTGGAAAAACTGAGCCTTACTGTGTTCGAGGTTCGAGCGCGACATTTAAAGATGACTGAAAACAGGTCTTGGACGGAGCCACTGCTTCCACAGCTGCTGCCAGACCAACGCCCGTATCTGAACTGTGACTCTGGCCTCCACTAAGAAAACAACATTAGGCATTGCCCCTTTGCTTGTACAGCCTTCTTTACTCACATCTTCAAAGCTACAGGGAGGAAGTATCTGCCCTTTGTCACCTATGTCCACCCCCTCACTTCACAAGACCTGAGCCAGACATAATAAATGGACCCCAGAGAGCAGAACAGAGCAGGGTCTCTACAAATATGTTTGATTTGATGTAACAGGAGGTTAAAACAGGGACAATAGGGAAGAGGGAAACATATTCAAACTCATTCATTCTGATGTACGTTTATAAATACAGAAAAGCAGAACAGAGAGAATCTATTTATATGTGATTTATAAAAGAAATATTCTCATTCAAGAGTTTTTGAGTCAAATAATAAACTGTAAAATAAGCCTGTGACAAAAATAATAGTTGATGTGCGACATATTTCTACTGGTAATATTGAAACTACTGAATGCTACTGACACATAAACCCAGCAAAACCCTTTTTAAATGTACATGATCACAAAGAAAAACATACGATAAAAGCAGAACAAAACACTTAAGTAGTTAGTGTCTATGAGTCATATACGGTAAGTTATTTATTTGCTGCAGCTTTAATTCATTACTCAATTCAATTCAATTTATTTTTGTAACGCCCAAAATCACAACAGTAGTTGCCTCGACGGGCTACAGTGGAAAAAAACAAAATAAACAATGTTCATAGGGACTTGTCCCAGCATCCTGTGTCCTTAGACATTACTGTCCACTTTATTTTGATTTAAGAACTATCTTTTTATCTATGTGTACATTCTTCTAACCCTGATGTGTTTTGGTTGCCTGATCATAAATTATGAGTTTGCTTTATAATGAACAGGTTTTTGCTGTAGTCCGTTACACTACTAAAGTCTGGGAGAGGAGACTACAAGTGTTATATCTTGTACAATTTGTTTTTGTAAAGCAGAACTGTTTTTTCTGCAGCCATCTGTTTACACCGTTGACAGTGTCTTGTAAGAATATGTGAGGGCTGGACACATATGTGCAGGACACTGCACTCAATCAGTCAAACTTCACAGAAATAATGAGAAAAGAGAACAAAGGATAAATATTCAGCTATTGAACAATGAGTCATTTTAGTAAACCTTGTGACAGAGCTATATAAAGGCGCAATAGAAATGATTTGGTGTCAACAATAAAAAAAAAACAACGAGTACTAGTAAAATAATCATTAGTTGCAGCCCAAATATAATAGGAAGGTCAGACTGGGACCAATGCATGGCCCGTAAAGGCAAGTCATTCATTCTGACATGTGTTTACAGTTAACATCGGGGTTGACGTGTTTCGTAGCTACACAGAATTATCACAGACAGAGAAACACATAAACACTGGAGTTCTTAGGACATACCAGATTCAGAGGTTCAACACAATCTCTACAGATGGTTCACTATGCGTTAAGAATCTCTGCATTTGTTTGGATTACACTCTTGGCCACACACTGCTTAGTCCTTAGAGAGGAGGGGAACATGGAAAAGGACATTTGTCTTGCTGCTGGCTGCAAAGAAGGAGAGCAAATATTTAGGATAATCGTCGGTAAAGACAGGTAGATTTAGAAATATTTATTCAGGAAGGAAATTACGTCAGCTGCCTCATGCAGGAAGTGATTGGTACTCTGTGGTTTCCATGGAGATCATGGTACGAGTACATACTACTGGTAGTAAAGCAAAATCACTGCTTCTTTACTTGACTTGAGTGTTGTAATCTTTTAAACGGATTATAATTTGATTTACATTCTCTCAAACAAACATGTGCTACTGACTGTGGTTATGATGTTGACAGCCTGGACCATCAAACATCACTTTGCATAAACAACTTTGCTTTTGCTGCAGATTAAACAAATCAATATAAGATGGGATATTCTGTTAAAGGATGTTTAGTTTAATCATTATATCACATTTGCCTCTGTGACCAAAGAGTTGTGTTATTATCGTTTGTTTCCATGGTGCTGTGAAAGTAGTGATCTTTCAGTATCTCAACCACAATGTGAATGTGTGCCCGAGCGTGTACTTTACCAGTCAGTGTGTACACCAGTGTGGCGTCATCTGAAAACCACTTGAGGTTTTGAAAAAGAACCAAGCAGCACCTCTGGTTAAAAATATGCTGTATAAAAGCTTAGCGGCTGCATAACACATGCCACTCCGTGAACCACACACAATATTTCTATCTAGGCGGGAAGTTGTGTGCATTAAATGTTATTGAACTATAGCAACCCCAGACTATAGTTTGGACACCCCGGCCCTCAGACCACTTTCTGTTGGCCCTCAGGCTTCCTGTTAAATTGGCCAAATCAACCAAAAAGTAGTACATTTTACTGTAAAATTTGAAAAAAAATGCTATTATAACCTATATAACAGCCATTTTGATGTGATGTAGCCCTAATATTAATGCTCCAAGCTTTATTAAAGTGTGGAGGGTAATCAAAACTACATCAAATGCAACATTTCAAATGATTAACTTCATTGTCATGTGTGTGGCCCTCCGCCCCGTTTCAAATGCGACCCTCAGTGAAAAACTTTTAGACACTTCTGAGCTATAGGCACATGGATGGCATAGTTAATGTACCAATTTTCCAATGTATTCATGAAACAAATGCATTTGATCCATAATGTCTGTTTTCAAAAGAAAACACTTTACTACTATGAACTGCATAAACTACAAACAGTTTCTGTGTTTGTTTGTGCAAAGATCAAGACTAAATATCTGGAAAATGGTTCCAGTGAAATGTCAAGCTTTTTACAGTTGATTCATATTTTATTAACTTGTGACTCTTGTGGGAACTGTCAAACTCTCCCACGCTCATAGACGGGAATAACAGTGTTGGTGCAATGTAAATGATTCATATTATGTCTTACAAAAAAATACTTTGTATTTTTATTGACCACATACCCTAAAAATACATTCAATGAAAGATGAATTTCCTTTTTAAAGCAATAATTGGAGCCACTAGGATCATTGAAGTCATGAGCTGATGACCTCAAAGGTCGCACGAAACAAATATCAAAACATACAAGATGCGTCATAAGTTAGACGGCCTGGTGCTTTTACTAAGCTCATTATTTACTTAAGATCCGGAAGCAAGATGTTCGTATTGCGTTTGTCTCACCAGCTTCCTGTCACCATGACCGTGATTTGTGTGCGTTTTTCCTTCTGTCTCCTTCATGTCTGAGTCTCTGCCTACGCTCATGCGAATATCATGAAAAATGAATCAGTCTTGAGATTGTACTTGAAAAGTCAAGGACAAAAGCCAATGAGAGACTGAAAGGGGAAAACAGGTCAGCACTGCTTGCTTTTTTCTCACTATGACAAAACTGAGAAAACCCACATATTTTAACTTTATAGCTGCAGTACGACACAGTTGTGTCATAGTCTTGTATCTTTCTTAATCTTCCTCCAAGCACGACACGTCCAAAGTCTAGCTCTAATCACAAAATACTGGCAACACCAAAGCAACAATTATTAACTCGTACCAATCTATAATACAATGTGAAGGTTAAAGTTCACCACCGCTAAACTCGCAGCTCTTTATTCTTCTTTTATGGTCTAGGCTCATCGGGAGTAAAGCAAAACAAAAGCACTAAAACCGAAAGGGGAACTGCAGTAATGGAGAATAGTCATTAAAGTATTACAGCAAGTGCATGCAACAGTGACTCATTGTTAAAAATGTGGAAGAGTTGTGGTGCATATGCAGAGCCTCTCAGCTGCCTCTCTCTGTCCTGTCCCCTGCAGTTTGACAAAAGTCTCCACCTCGTGACCTGCTGTGCTGTCCCAATAAAGGCACTGAACCAACACCGTGTCTTGAGAACAGACTTACACATGCTCTTCTGGGTCCAATTCAGCCTTTTGTGGTGCACAGGGACAAACCCACAGCTACTGAGGTCAAAAAGTACTTACTGTGCAGTACATTTGATCCAGATTGCTGCGGGGCCAATGAGGAACTGTGAGTGACATGAAGATCCAACCAGACAAGACTAGAGAAGACCACTTCATCGCCTTGCCCCCAACATTTACTTCAACTGTTACTACTACTTCAGGGCCATTGTTACTCCTTTCCACTTGACTGCAATAAAACTGTTATGTTAACTCGTAGAAGTTACAGCAAGCGTCTGAGTTATAGTTCAGTTTTGAAAATCAAGCAGCCTGATAATATTTATGGGACAGAAGTCAGCATGCGCCTCCTCAGTGTTGCCTTTGGGGAGTTAAGCAAATGCTTGAATCAGGGTAAAGCGGCTGGAGACTTAATGTAATGAATTGCTGGAGTTGGTGGAGATTTGGAACGGATGTGCGGTTACTTACTGGCAAAGCTCAAACGAACCGGCAGCTGTTTAGATGATCTGTTCGTCATCAGGCCCCCTTCTCTCTCTCCCTCTTCTCCAGATCTCTCTCTCTCTCTCTCTCTCTCTCTCTCTCTTTCGCTCTCTCTCTCTCTCTCTCTCTCTCTCTCTGCCCCCTCCCAAAACTCAGCTCCCCCTCAGTGTCTCTCATGAGTGCGTGAATAGCTCCTGAAATAGAGCCCACTGAAGCGAGGAGGGAAATCTCAACTGAATGCTTTATAAAAGGAGGGGGTTGTTGAGAGAGACAAGGAGGGAACGAGAGAGAGAGACTGTGTCGCCAGCGGTATTCTGTGGAAATCCAGAGGGGAAAGAAGGGGGGGGACTGAAGAAACTGCAACAGAAAGACAAGGCCATCGCGATAAGTGAAAGAGAAGACAGAGAAAGGAGTGTGTGAGTTAAGGGGACGAGGGAGTGAGGGCGGGGGAGGAGAGGCGTGCACCATGAGAAGCAGAGCACTTTGGGAGAGAGAAAGTTCACTCCACATTCGCCCTGTCCTGCTCTGAGGGGAGATATCCTTTCCTTTCACCTATTTTTGAAAACGTTTGGGTGGATTTCAACTTATACTGAGAACAAATACTCTTACCAAGGACGACAGCCCGAGTCTTCAGAGCACGTTCCTTGACATGGAGTGTGGGAAGGAATTTCTTCTACTCGGTGAGTGTTCTTTAACATCTGCTCGTCAGAATCCAGAGGAAATGCAAGAACCACTACTACTACTAATAATAATAATAATAATAATGTGTTGTGATGTTATCGTGACATTGCGGTGACAACTCGCTACTGAAATATGTGCAGCCATTGTTGTATTGTGTGTGTGCAGAACTTAAAAGAACAAATCATAGTGAGAAAGACGTGAAAGTTTAGTAACAGATTTGATTTCACCTTCACTAAAAATGTAGATTTGACTTCTGAATAGTTCACTCAGTTGACTCTAATGTGATGTGTGGGATGGGGACTAATTGAAGAAATGTTAGAGGTGGGCAAAATACCAACATTTAGATATTATTTTAATTTCAGGGTATATTGTTTATCGTATAAAATAAAAAAAATATATAAAAAAGCTACAAAAAGAGCTGATTAAAAGTGTAAATGAAAAAGGTAATGTTGTTGTAACTTACTTTTGCACTTTTCTGATTTTTACAAACATTTCCCAAGCCCAATAAGTCATATGGACTTATGTTCTTGAATGTAAAAGAAACATTTAGCCTTTCAGTGCCTTTAATCGTGCTTTTTCCCCCCTCTCTCTTTTTTTTCTAACTCTTATTGTTAATTTGCATATTCAGAAACCAATATGAAAGTTTAACAAACATTTTACTTTCAGTATCTTTTAATCACCACATCTAAAGCACAGCAGTTACCATAGAAACAGAGATAAGCTTAAACACTCAGAAGCCCACAGATTTGTATTTAAGCCTAATACTAATTTTCCCACGGTATCTTCTCATATCACTCAGAAAATAGATATAGATGTTTATCAAATCGTTTGAGCAAGATGTAAAGAAGTGCAACTGTGTCAGGTCAGGAAACACTTTGAATCGGAGTAATCAGAAAGAACACTGTATCAAAACTCCAAAAAACCCCAACCCTGTTATTTAGTAATAAGGAAACCAGAAGAATTTGACGCATCACTAAGAGACTACAAAAAATTAAATATTCCAGAAGCCAGTTTAGGTCAGCTACACATGTGATTGTAACTTCTCTATTTCTCTTTTGCTGAATAAAACGCAACAGGAAGTGGACATGGACATTGAAAGTGAGCTGAGCCTGGCACAAAGTCATCCTGTCTGTATTTTGAGTGTTTTTAGTCCTGAAGTGTATGCTGGTCATACTGTGTGACTGCAGTCTCTGGTCATAACAAGAGGACACTAACACAGGCGCTATTGTGACTAAAGCAGGCAGACGCTCAGACTTGAACACTGTTTATCTCACGTGAAGCTGTGCATACCCCTATGGTAACATGTGTACATTAGGAGTGAATTCTCATAGGCTTTTAGGGGTCAGACAGGAATTTGGCACAGAAAAGTTAAACAAATTAAGTAAACCTTCATTTAAAAGTTTAAGTTCTGTGTAACTGAGAAGAGAGTAACATTATTTTCTTCCCACATTGGTACACTGTTAGAATTAAAAGAGCATTTCAACTAGACAACACCAGTGGCAAAGAAATCCTTTGGTTTAACACGCACACGCAGGTTGTCAGAACTGTTTCAATGAGTCATTTTGAGTTGCCTTTGTGAAAATTGTTTCAACTAGATGTGGGGAAAGTACTTTTTGAACGAGACACACAACTTTTCCGCCCTTTATATTCAAAATTTAATTTTTTTTCAACTCACCTTTTCATTTCTAGTTGAATAAACAAAGCGTGGCCGGTTGAGGGGGTTCACAAAACACCAGCAAGTTTAGAGGCTGTTACTTTCCAGTGCAAGTTAAATACACCACAATTTACATATTGGCTTGAATAACTGAGGCTATAATATTTCACGGTGTATAGTTTCCAACCTCTGGTCTGGTCCTGTTGTCCAGAGGGGAGTCAGCGATTCAAGGGGGTCCCCAATGCTTTTTCCTGAAGTGGAGGTCCACTGGTCCATTTTCTGGTCCATCTGGGATTATCAAATCTCCACATACTTGATTGGGAAACATTGTAAAGACCAAAAATCTTCCACAACTGCTGTTTATGAATAAAAACGATGATTTCATAGCTCTGGCAGTTTAATTCTCTCCTGGACCACTGTTAGATCTACTGGAGAACAGCTCGGGGTCGAAGGATAAAACATGATCTTTAGAGACACTTTAAAATGCTCATCAGAATGTTAAAACATTTTTTTTTCTGGATTAGCTGCAACTGGAGGCAAAGTGAAGTTTGTCATAACACATTTTCATTGATTAACTCACATCAGATCTAAATACGAAATCTAAATGTTAGTTTTAACCATGTCTTAATAACAAAAGAAAACAAGTAACAAATTTGAATTTCCAGGTTATAAATGTCAGTATGTTTGCTTTTCTATTACAAGGGATGGAAATAATTCTATTTTTAGCCTCAAAATTGGATTTGAGCATCACAAAAAGAATATTTTTGGTAAAGTGTAATATATCTGTAGGTAAAATAAATATCAGAAAACTTGTTTGTTAACGTTAAATGTTAATGCTAGCATGGTAAATTCTCCATTGGCTAAAACAAAGCTCTGAGTTCAGACTTAACCTAATGTATGACTTAGCTATTTTACCTCATTCAAACTGTGTGTGATATTTCTCTGCTTTTGTCTTCTTTGTATTATTTGCTGCCAAGTAAAATCAGGAGCCCGTTTCTGTCCCCTGCCATTAACCAATGAGAGGCTATTGTTTTTAGCTCGCTTCTCTCCTCAGTGCTCCAGTCGGGGGAGTCATTGCACCCTTCTTCTTCTTCTTGTGTTTTTCTGGCGGTTGGCAACCAACTTTTAGCTGCATTTTCTGCCACTTAGTATATATGTTTCTACATGATCTTCTTCTTCAAATCCGCTTTAACAGTTCTGTCTCCCTTAAAAATGTTAATAACATATTAAACTCCCCTCCTGTTGGGTGTTTGCCAAGTAAGAATAACGTTTTTCAACCCATTGTTTCCCAGCCTAAATCTATTAATAGCCACATGCTCGCTACTCATTCCCCGGGTTTTCACCCTCCCTCCCTTCTTTTGCACCTGATACATGTGCTCTTCATCCCAGCGCTGCTCTGATACAATTTGAGTTTTGATGATAGCTTTCACCTCTGATTTACTGAGGGCTACCCATGGATCTATTAGGGGCTACCTCCAAAACACTCTCTTGCTTTAGCCATCTCATTCCCAACAACCTCTTTATGAGCAGGGACTTACATAAATTTGATAATGTTGCCTTTCATCGTCAGAAGCAGTGAATTTTTCATTTACAAGTTAGTATAGAGATGTGGGTGGAGCGAGGGTAGGTGAAAACAGACTAAGCACTAAACACCAGATACAGAACTATGCTGGATTACTCAAACATGCAATCAATCAAATCAAAATACATCTCTGAGTACATTAACAAATACTGTCATGACATGGTTAAAAGCTCAAAAAGGTTGTATTTTCCCATTTTGTCCCATTTCAAGTCTTGGTAAGTAATGCAGGAATAAGTGCTACTTTTGATGACACTTCAGAAATACAGTGCCCTTGTGGTTTATAGCTGTCCTAACAAGGTGTGAAAATCATCAAAAGACAGGAACCATTTAAACATCTGCAGGAAGCTCTGGCCCAGCTGCAAAAAACTGCAACTGCTTTATTTCGTGAAGAGGGAGGCGTGCTTACTTCACTGACTCCAAAAGTCTGAATTCAAAATAGGGCTGTCTGCATGGTCCACATGGTTTAGTTTTCCTCTTCATTTCTTAAGTGATTTTCCCAAAAGAATTTGTTTGGAAACTTGTGCAATTACAATGTGTGTAATTATGATGTATGGTTTGTGTTTTCTAGGTTTTATATGTGTGTTGGCAAACTGCATCACTCCATGTCCAGTTGGGTTCATCTCAGACGGACATAAATGTATTGGTAATGAACAAACCTTTATAATACCATTTTAGGAAGTTCTTTCTTTTGGACTGGAAAAAATACTGCAATTTCTCGCTTCATTTTCCTTAATTATTTATAGTCAAGGCTACAATACTTTTGGACTTATTCTAAAATTGCTTGTATATTCTTAACTCTGGTCCGCTTTGTGTTTGATGGAAATTATTTTGTCATGTTATCATGTTTAGACAACAATGAATGTGATTCTCCTGATGGCCCACCTTGTCCGAAGGATTCAAACTGCTTTAACACAAATGGTAGTTTCTATTGTCGGTGCTTGGACGGATACCAAAATATCAAAGCCAGTGGGAATCACGAAGCACACTGTGAAGGTGAGAAACAGCTATATGAAAGTTAGATTAGCTCATGTTTTCTTGATTCTCACTGATGGCGGTCGCTCTTTTTGGTCAGATATCAATGAGTGCGCAGAAGACAAATGTGGACCGGCCGCCATTTGTCAGAACCTCATTGGAAGCTACAGCTGCGCCTGTCAGGATGGGTACTTCAATGACACCAGTGTTTCTTCACATGGGCAGTGTGTAGGTGAGTCTGCTCATTCTCTGTCTCAAAAAAGAGCACATAAAATCATTACACAAGGTAATGAAGACAAAGAGGCGTCAGAAGAACACAGATATGCAACATTAAAATACATGAGCACAAGTATTACAGTATATTGAGCAAATGAATATTGCGTGGACAAAGGATGTAATGCCTCTCTTGATGTTCATTCGAGGCATCATCACACTCGTCCAGATGGCAGGAGACAGGATGCAGTCCTCATGGGATGGTGTGCGCACTTTGAATCTTCTGAGCAAGATTCAAAGTGCAACTGGCGGCCAAAAAACAGATCTTTGTGCATAAATGAAAGCGACCGCAGTGTAAGATAGTTGTGATTTCTACTCCTGTCCATTTTCAAATAGACACAGTAAAAAAATAAGCAGTTGTACGTATGTTTTGAAAATGTGTCTCCACATCTTGAACTTTCGTATTGCGCTGTGACTATGTGTGGAGAGCAGACTTTTCTGACTGTCAGCCTAAATAAATGGTATCACAAATCTTGCAGCTTGTAGATTGTTCACTCTTGCAGTGACAAACATCTCAGTTGCCATTGAATATTTTTTCCCGCTTATGTGGAAGGCCCCTTCAGTGCGATGCATTGTTTCACACTGTCTATTCAAAAGCTATTTGTAGAGATAGACGTTGCCATAAATTGACTGTCAGCAGCAGTGCTTTTGTTTGTCTCCAGGTTTGCTATTGCTTCAGAATTTTAAATAAGTAACAGCGATCCCCATACTAGAAGAGAAATGACACCCTTTCAGAGTAGTTCATTTCTTCACAATAATAATAGCTACCTACCTCAGCTAATTTCTTCAGTTTAAATGGGTAATAAAATTCTCTGAACAAAGATTTTTTTCTACTGAAATGGCTGATATTTAACCTCACTCGTAAAAGGTCTAGTAAAGGCTGTAAAGATGAAGTGAAACATTTGTGCTGTGAGTGCCAAAAATGTGTTCTACTGAACTCAATTGGAAAACGGAACAAGCATAACCATTTTTATTTCAGTCCAGGTGGGCTCAGAGTGAGGCCATGTCACCTAAAACACATTTCCGGCTTTGACTCAACATCACAGCCATATATTTGCTTTTGTGTTTTCTTTACAGATATCAATGAATGTGAGAATGCCGAACTGAAACAAGAAGAAATCTGTGGAGTTGGGACTTGTAAGAATCTGAATGGGAGTTACTGGTGCAAGTGTCCAAAAGGCTACACAAACTACAACAACGGAAAGACTCCATGTTCAGGTGCGATCCTTCATCCAAATGTCTTTATTGTCTTTGGGCCATACATTTTACTTGGCTGTAAAACTAAGTAAAAACGTTGAGTCAGCAAAAGGCCAAGCACATCCAGTTCATTTTGGTTTGGAGAAAGATCGCTGTTAAGATCCAAGAGCGTTTCATGTTAATCTGATAATTCGTTACCATTTTGTGATATCGTTTTTTCATTTTTGTGTGTGTGTGTAAAGAACATTTTATCCAGAGATCTTTTGTGTTTCCTTCTCTGCCTGGACACTTAACAAGGGCTCTATCTAGTTAACGCTAGCTGTAGATATAATCTTTATGCTTTATGATGTTTCACAAGATTTATTTCCATTTGCCAATGTTGTACCAGACACCAGAGAATTCTAATGTAATCTAGGTGATGCATTATTGTTTTTACAGAATTGAACTGTGACAGCTTCATTGCTCCGGGAACAGTAAGTTGCATGCATGCATAATATACATTATAATCAGCAAGGCCTGTGAATGTGAATTAACATATTTAGTTTATTACTTATTACTTTCACACAAATCAATAATATTTAGCAAATTTTGTAATGGTATTTACCATTTGTTCTCAAGGCAGTTACACTAGATTAGAAAAACCTCCGTAAGAGTCAAATTTGGTGGAATTTGGTGGTCTTGATAAAGAATTGTGTCTATGTGTGTATTTTTCAGCAGCAACTGAATCAATAACTTAATTTTCCAGGTCATTTTATTTATATATTTTGTTTGCTCACAGCAAAGTCAAAGTCGTCATAGTTGTCATCATAAATGTGTTTAAAAACATAAAAAACTTTTACTTTTTAGTTCAATTGAAAAGTGGAGTATCCAATGCAAAAACAAATGAAGTTACAAAAGTATACTTAAAAAATGTACATAAGTAGAGTACTTTTACTTTTGTACTTCCCACCACTGTGGACGGACCCTAAAAGGTCTAAAGTGGGCCGAGCCAAAGACCCAAAGTTACAGGAAAAAAGCAGCTGAAGATGAGATTGTATATAATTGTGTTGTTACGATGATCTAAACTGGTTTTCAGCAGACTTAAATATTATACTTTGAATGTATTAAAAAGTGTGTCACTTTGAATTGGACTACAGAAATAATTAGAGTTTCCAAATAGTTTGATGTAAGACTATAATAACATATTTTCTTTGCGTTTAGTGTAGTTTCTTAGAACCAATGACGCACTAAACCAACTCTACCTATTTAGGGTTGTATAATTGAACCTTACTCTATTTTGCTTTTCGCAGTCTCCTTCTCCGTCACTTAGCGGCCTGGCAGCCATTTCCTCCATGATGAGGAACAGCTGTTTGGATCTGTCCAGCTCGACGGCGCCTGACGAGGGGAAGACTAATGGAGAGGCGCTACTGGAGGTAAGAAAAGCACTTTCAAACTCACAGATGAACAAAAGGCCTTCAGGTGTTTTACAGTTTGCCTTACTATGGACAGAAACTTTTCACCGCCACAGAGATGCTCCTGACGCCCATTCAGCAGCTGGACAGGGGAGAGGATGTGACCGACCTGCTCCATACCCTGGAGGACTCCATCAGGTTTATTGGTCCACAGCTCAAACACAGCCGCAACAGGATCGAGACCACAGAGACGGGTGGGAATGGCACTAATGCTAACCAACTAACTCATCTAACTGTGTCTTGACATACTGTGAGAGTCATGGAGAGGATTTTAGACAGCACTAATGTTAACGTGGAATGGAAAAGTAGCTAAAATTACTCAATAAATCAACAATTATTGCAGTGAGTCTAACCTATGTGAAAAAAAACAGCATGCAAAACGTCTCTAATGGATTAATCGCAGCTAATCGAGTAATGAGATAATCTAATTTAGTCATTGAATAACAATCATTATCTGGTCAGTACACAGACTTCAGAACATGCCCTGTGCTTAAACAAACGTTTTCATGACTCAGATTACGGATACATCAAAATTACACAGGAAACATCTTCTGTGTTTTTGATGAAAAACCTAGTTTGTCAGGAGGTTTACTCGATCAAGAAACGGCATCACTTTGGCTTTATTTGAGTCAAATTTGGTCTCTTTTCACATGATCTAAACATCTAATTGATTAATCAAATAGAAAAAACGAATCACTTGCAGCCCCAGTATGAATAAATTGTGTTTTCTAAATAATAATGCCTAAACTAAACCATGGACAGATGCTGAGATCGCAGTGCAAAAGGGCGAAACTCGACCCTCAGGAGCAGTGAGTTTGACCAGTGAAAACGCACGAGTCGACACGGACTGGGCCACAGCGTCTGGGACAGGCCCTTATCCTGGTATTTCTTTATTCTTGCAATATTTTGTATAAAAGTATTTTCGAATTGAGTGTGAAAATTACCATTGGTCTCCAGGGTTTGCCATGGCTGCACTGCTGAGTTATAAAAACCTGGACAAATATGTGAACCAGTCCTTCGATGGGCTCAAGAAACAAGAAAAAAACAAAACTTATGCGACGTTGAAGATCAACTCTAAAGTGGCGTCTGTTGTCGTGTCCAACCCTTCCACTCAAAACCTGAGCCACCCGGTCTACATAACACTCAGACATATTGAGGTAATCTTACTTTTTCATTACGTACTTGCTAAACTCTATCCAGAATCTTTCATAAAAACATTAAACAGCGATTCATGCATTTAAACTGAAAAAGTAACAATTAAATGCATGATTAAAGTTTGTAATAAAGTACAGATAAAGGATTTATGAAGACGGAAATTTGCTGTGCATCATCCTTTTGAAGTGTAGATGTTTCAACTTTTGGGGGCTTTCCATGTTGTTTGCATAGACCAAAGAGGAGTCTGAAGAGCTGAAGTACAAGTGTGTGTACTGGAGTGAGGGCGGGGCCTGGTCCACAGATGGCTGCAGTCAACACGAGTCTAATGCCACACACACAGTCTGTCGCTGTGAGCATCTGAGCAGCTTCGCCGTGCTCATGGCCCTGTATCCTATGGAGGTAAGGGTCGCCACGGAGAGTCAGTCAAAAAATATAATGGAGTTGTCATCTAGTTTGATTCAAATGACGTACATATACATCCAAGACTCGTGTAAGAGACGATCTGTTTGTTTGTTTTTCCAAATACCCTCTGTTCCCTACAATTAGACAGTCTAAAACAAGGGATAATGGAAATAAATCATGCAGTGGAATAAATCTGGACTGAACTACACTTTTCCACTGTGAATACTGAATAAACTGCAACAGCATACTGTATGTCCGATTTAGGACTAAATTAAGACTAAAACAGAAGTAAAGCAAAGCAAAACATATTTTATCATAGTTTTCTTCAATGTCATATTTTTTATAACTAAAACTACATAAAATAAATCAGAATGAAAATGTTACTAAAATGATCACAAAAAGTAGATATTTTTGGTGAATAATAAAATGTTTTCAATCCGAAAACCAAACCCTAAACACACTCAACTTCCAAGGAACGCGTCTTATTGTCCCAAGATGTAATGACACACAATTTGTCATTGATCCAAAAAAAAATGAAAAAAGAAAGATTCCTGGTGGATTTTGTTTTAGTCGACTAAATTAAGATGAAATTTTGTCGACTAAAACTATAAATAAATAAATAACAATTTCTTGAGTTCGATATATAATACCGTCATTATTCAGTTCAAACTATAAATGACAGATTGTAGTAACTTTTCAAGAATAAATGCTTTTGGGTCAGACAATTCTGTATGTATTGTTCTGGCTTTGTTATGTCTTCATCAATCTTGCTTCTTAAAAGACTTTTCCTGCTCATCATGTTGGTTTTGTGGTCCAAATTGTAACCGCTCCAAGCCTAAACTATTTTCCAACAGCAGCAGGCATCTGTTCTCCATGAAAAGGTCCTCATAAATCCATTCGTCATCACTGGTGACCAAACAGTAAACAGACAGAGTGGAGAGTCATGTGTGAGGCAACTGGTTATGCAGGATCAAGCTATCAACTACTTTTTAATCATGATTCATTCATACACAACTGTACAATGGTTTGGTGCGATGTGAAAAATGTAGTTAAAGCCCCAGTATGTCACTTTTAGGCCCCAAAAAACTGATTCGAACAAAATAATGGGTTTTTGAATTGCACTGAAAACGTGTGTCCTGGCTGTGAGCGGACATGCATCTATTCTCCACAAACCTGACTCGTACTTTCCCTAGTTGTTTCCATGGAAATTATGTCCCTTCAGCTATAATATTTGACAATATTCTATAAAAAGTTCCGAAGTGTGGTTTTAACATTCTATTTCCCATTATGCAGGTGACAAGCCACCTCCAGAAAGTTACATAGTGTTGCTTTTTTTTTTTTTTTTACAAAACTTAGTTAAAAGTGAATATTTTATGGACCTGGATTTTAGGTTTGGATTTAGAACCGGTTACCTTTTCTTACTGAAAATCCTAAAATTTTTGGTAAAAAATAAAATGTTAAAATAACAAACAAACAAAACAAAATTGTTTACTATTGTGCGTTCTTCATTTTGCTGTTACTTTGTCCCCAGCACACATTTGGACTCCAGCTGGTGACAAAGATGGGCCTGATCATCTCCTTGTTGTGTCTGGTCATGTGCATCCTCACCTTCTCGTGCTGTCACTCATCAAAAAGGGACGCGCACCACCATCCATCTCCACCTCTGCATCTGCCTCTTCGCAGCTGACCTGGTCTTCCTCGCTGGCATTGCGCAGACTAAACCAGTGGTATGTTTGGACAAGAGCGAACGTCACGCTTTTAGCTGCTTGATAAACACGCCGGACTTCACGCCAACCAGCCATAAAACATGTGCTATTTGACAAAGACAATGCACTCTCGAACCTCCTCACCCCAGGACAAAAGACATAGTTACGCCACTTTTATGACCTCATTAGCACTTATCAAGTCTTATTAATTGTTTGCCAAGCTTTTGCCCCTTTATGAACCTACTATTTGGCTCTTTTTCGTTCCTCTTCCGCTTCCTCTTCCTCTTAAATGCATCTCCTTTGTTTCCTCATCCGTTAAGCAGCTAAAACAAGAGAGCTAACCATAATAATAATATCTGACTTCCCAGGCGGTGAATAATGGAGGTTAAGGAGTGTGGGTTTGAATATTAACTTTTTTAAGTGGTTGTAATTTATCAAAACATGTTATGGGCAGTGTTTCCGGCAATTAAGTCCAGGATTATCAAGATGACCTCCACTTGATAGGAGACACCTAAGTAATGATTTAATTTTCTTCTAGTGACATTTTTGTTGTTGTTCATTTATGAATTCGCCCCTAAGCCTATTTATTATTATTATTATTATTATTATTATTATTATTATTACAACAATTTTCTAGATTTTCACCACTGATTTCACAAATGTCCTTCTTAACTGGAAAACTATATCAAAAACAATATCCTGCAGAAGTAGAAACTAATGAATGTTGAGGGGTGGTCAATCTGCTCTAGAATGCAACTTGGAGACTCAGGGCCAGTGGGAGTTTGCTCCAGCCACAAGGGTCACTAAGAGTACAAGGTCTATTACTGCTACTGTAACTGCTACTACTAACAATGTTACAATATTATTTTGACTAAAGTCCACTTTCTAACCTTTGTGCCAAAATCTATTTGCACACAGTGGGGTCCTTGCCAAATGTTAGCGTCAGTACTTCCTGTCTAATTCTCTATGGCAAGCATGTCCACACTAGGCCCCGGGGACCAAATGCGGCCCTCAGACCAATTTTTGTTGGCCCTCCGGCTTCCTGCTAAGTTGGTCCAAACAACAAAAAGTAGTACTTTTTACTGTAAAATTGCACAAATTCAAGTCTTTTGATGTTATATCAACCTAATATTAATGTTCCAAGTCTTATTAAATGTGTGGAGGCTCATCAAAACTATGTCAAGGGCAAAATTTGGAATGATTCACGTCATTGTCGGGTTGTCTGTGGCCCTTTGCTCCGTATGAGTTTCAAAATGCGGCCCTCTGTGAAAAAAGTTTGGACACCCCTGCTCTATAGGATTTTCGTTAAGTCGGTATAAAATAAATACACTGCCTGTCCACAGAAAAAAGGGGCACACGCTCTAATATTTGGAAGGACCGCCACTGTGGCATAGATTCAATAAGCTTCTTCTAAGATTTGCCTATAAAGCACGACTCATTAAAATCATGTTTGCGCAACGTATTTTCTTTTTAATTCGGTTTTTAATTGTGTTTTCAGGGTGGCTGCCGGTTTGTCGCTGCTCTGCTCCATTACTTCTTCCTGGGGGTCTTCACGTGGATGTTGTTGGAGGGAGTGCAGCTGTACCGGATGGTGGTCCTTGTTTTTAACGCCACAATGCGACCTCTTTACCTCTACATCTTTGGTTATGGGGCGCCGCTCGCTGTTGTCATCATCTCTGCCATCATTCGACCCTTGGAATACGGCACAGACCAGTAGTGAGTACAGACACGTCATGACATTTAAAAACATGCAATATTTTAAAAAACATCAACAAAAACTAATAATACTAGAACACATCAGTTTCTCCTCAGGTCAAAACCTGAGTTTTAAGATTAGGAATTAGGCATATGTTTCTTAATCATTCAAACATTTTTGTGGCAGCACAGTAATTGCATGTTATTGGGATTGAGGTGGTAAACTAAATGCACTTTGAAGCTTTGTAAAAAATACTAACCATATTTTTGGGTAATTTACAGTCTTAATACTGACCTATGATGAGGATCAATCATATTACCATGAAATAAAGTAGGCTATTCTGTCTCCATGTGTTATTACCATTCTTATACTTGTATTTACCATTTTATCACTATTACAGTGATAAAGTACCACAAACTTTATATACTTTTACAGTTTTCATCAATTTAAAGGTCATTATTATTCCAACATATGATTTAGTTTTCTTCTGACGCATATTTTGCATTTCTTAATATTATAAGATGTGCAAATCGCCTCCAAACCTTTTTTTTATCCATCCAGTCATCAGACTGAGGACTATCAAATGCACATGTGAACTGGAAAATGTATCATTATCAGAGTTTTGTGCTTAATTTGTGAATCAGACGTTGCCTGAACAAAAAGTGGCTTTAGGATCGGGGATCCAAACAAGGTCAAAACAATTTGTTTTATTTTTCATTACAGTGTATTTATATAGCGCTTTTCAACCTACAAGGCACTCAAAGCTCTTTATGAGGCAATGTGGGTGGTGTCGTTCCTAAGGACACAATGACATTTCCTAATGTCTAGTCAGCCTTTTTTGGCCTTAAATTCACCTTATATACCCAGAACAAGCGTCAGTAGTCCGCTATTATCCCCCACCACAGGCACCAATACAGACACACGTGGACAGTTGTTAATGAGCAGACATGAAATACACGCTGTAACACGGCGGATTGTTGCCATGGGCTGATTTCCATCAGTTGTCCCGCATTCACTCTCACAACACACTCTCATTCATACACCACATACTGCTGTGTTTTTAAAGGTAGAACTTTACCTAAAAGGGGAGAGATATCACATTATACTCTTGTTTGGGGAGATAACACTTGACACTGTTTGTGTTGTTTGTGTTGCCTTCTTGAATGTTCAGTAGAGGCAGGTTGTGTACGTGGTGAGTGTGGTATCTCCTTACAACATCTGTCACAAAAGCCTTCATTATCCGAGTGCTGATTAACTAAATGTACTGAAAAGCATGTGTTCCTGCTTTCTCTTTAGCTGCTGGTTGTCGCTGAAGAACGGCCTCATTTGGAGCTTCTTTGGCCCTGTTTGCGTCGTAATCATCATGAACGTCTTATTCTTCATCATCACTGTGTGGAAACTGGCTCAGAAGTTTGCCAGTCTCAACCCAGACCTGTCCAAACTTCATAAAATTAGGTGAGTTTAGCTGTTTTTATCTAGACTCTAGTCTCGTTGTAGCCTTTAATCACACTTGTCACGCTCAGTACATTGGTTTGTGGCAGCTTGGGGAATTGGAAAACACTCAATTGGAAAGAGTAAAATGTAAGGAATGTTTTCTTATGCAAGGAATCATTTGAATCCAATGCCACCCGACTATGCAGCTCTTTAGTTTTACCGTCAAGGCTGCATTCATTTAAACCTTTAGAGATTCTTTGGATGCGCTTTATCCATGCGCTTTATCCATCCATTTAAAAGATCTAACAAGATGTTTAATGAATATTACTTTCTTCTTTAGTAAAGTGGTTAGGGTTAGCATTTTGATTCCAGAACCAGAATAAAAGTTTGACAGTTTATCCAATCAAATGCTTTGTTGATCCGTTTGTATACTTTGGGTTAAGTTGGGTTTAAGTCATTTGGTTTGCCTCTGTCTATCGCCGCTCTGCTGGCCTGCCTGCTCCACACTGGGCGTAAAAGTTATACAATACCTGGGTGTAGCACACAGAGGGCTTTAGTCCTGCTGCTGCACTGGTCGTAACTATAAATTGGTTTTAACTTTCAGATTTAAGTCGGACGTAGCTTAAGACCAGTCTTATGACTAGCTGGTGCACTCGGCTCCTGGTAGGGAGTCAGTAACCAGCTTGTCTCCATGGAAATGTTTTTTACATAGATACAGTTGGCAACGCCTCATATTAGATGGCTTAATCAACTCTCTGTTGGTTCAATAGGAAATACAACTTCTTCATTCTTCCAAGACGTTTCCTGGTGAACTATGTACATTTTACACACAACTGATTGGAGTCTTAATAGAGGTTGTTGATATGACAATTCCTCAGAAAAGGATTGTTCTTCAAATACAGCAGGCGGCGCTAGCATCGCTGTTAGCATTTAGCAAAAAGTTAATCGGCATATTGTGGAATTTACGCAGTGTACCTTTTAAGTAATCTTTGAATGATGCATCTGTAAATACTAGACTTTGAATGAATGGGGCTTCATTTTAGGCCTATAATTCATGTGGTTTCAGGGACTTCCAGCTGCTTTTTGTGAGGGAAAGACAGGAAACAGGGAGTAAGAAGAGTGTTACATAAAATACTATCCTCCAAATCATAAATCTGCCCGGATCCACAGAACGCATCTCCCTCACTTTAATCTGCAACACTCGCATTACAAAAGGCCTTTTCAGGGATTTATCTTTGTTTACTGTGAAAGTTTTCAGGGGGAGTTTCCATGTGCTGAGTCATACAAATGCCCCAGAGTCCTGTCGATATTTTGTGTTCTCTTATCTTCTTTTCCATTGCCTCCTCTCTCATCTGCAGAGCGTTCACAGTGACAGCCATCGCCCAGATGTGTATACTCGGACTCATGTGGGTGTTTGGGGCCTTCCTGTTCGAAGGAGCCGCAAACTCAGCAGTGGCTTATATCTTCACGATCCTCAACAGCCTGCAGGGAGCGCTGTTGTTCATTATGCACTGCTTACTGTCAAAACAGGTAAGCCATTGTGACCAGTGGTGGACAATTTGTAGTCAAGTAAAAGTAGAGTTACGTTACATGGCTAATTACATGGCTAAACTAAATTAAGTGCTGCTCCCCAAATTTGACTTACGGCTGGGGTACTGGACTTTTTATTTATCATGAATGAGTAAATTTTTTGTTTTCCGCCAGGGTATATTGTAAAAGCAGGACTTTGTAACAAAAATCCCCCAAAAAGCCCCTGCGCACTGTCTGCATCTAATAATAAAGCATGTAATGTCTTGTCAATCAGGAAATAAGAGCTGAAAGCTGCGCTCTGATTGGCTGCGCTTGTGTGGTCCACAGTTTCACTTTGCTGTCTGGGAAAAGCAGTTTTAAGGCCGAGCCTGTGCCTGAAAATGATGTGTGAATATTAACAAAGGGTTTGTGAGAGCAAGGCACGAGTTAGACACATTTACATACCTATAATAAATTAGGATACCCCAGTTTTAAGTAAATAATACGCAAGAAATATACTACTCAGAATAGACTGCTTGTTACTTGTTACTTGTTTTACGCAATTTAGCAACATGTTAGATCAGTCTTTTATACGAAACTTGAGGAATTTAACAGTTTAAAACACTGACGTTTTTTTTAAACCACATTCCGCGTATTCTCTGATCGTGGTTAGCAGAGCATGAAATGGTGATTGTTTATGCAATGAGACAAGTGGAAAGATGCCAACACATTCTTAATTTATTGAGGAACAGATTATTACATCCTTATTCATTATTTGTTAAGCTTAAATTAACTTAATAAATCATTATTTTATGCGTTAACATAGACCAAGACTTTGAAGGTGCCATAAAATCTTACTTAAAAATAGCTTGGTTTCTACACTGTAATTCGCACAAGCCTTTCAGGCCTCTGCTGTTGCCACCCTATTGCCAGATTTTCAGAGCTCAGCAAGGGACCAAGCCTTTGAAAAAAAGCCCTAAACAAGCATCCGCAGCCTCACAAAAATAATTTAATACATACGCAATTACCTGTAGTTAAACGTTGTGTGTCGCTATTGAATAAGTTCCAATAAGATGCACGTATTTTAATAGCATATTTAACTTTAATAACAACTTTAAAACATCTTGTCATGAGGACGTTCCATGGCTGGGGCGTTGGAATTTTTCTTTTTTTATTCCATTTTGTCCACATCTGACAAAAGGGGACGCTCAAGCTGCTTGATATGTCGTACTTAAAAAGAAAGCTGTAACCTTCTTATTTCCAGTCAAATCAATCATTCAGGGTCAGTTTGTACTCCAAACCCACAAATAAAAAATACACCAAAATACAATCTAAATACATAGATTCTGCATAATAATTTTCTTTTTACTTTATTAAGTCCCTAAATCTAATTTTCAGCTTTCAAAAAGGAATTCTCAAAACTCAAAAAATGTTCAAACTTGTGTCAATCAGCCGGAAACTAGCTTTACTCATTCATATATTCAACAAAGAACAAACAACAAATCTGATTTTCCTCAGTCCAGAGCTTGCTTCTACTTGTAATTAGAGTAAATCAGACATCAGAATACAAAACACAGTGGGCCAGCTTCACAAAGTGTCCAGCCAATTGTTTATGCTCCAAGGGGTTCAGGAACAGCTTCAGTTTTGATTGGCTTCCAGCACATTTTAGTCACTACTGGGTCTATTACTGTGAAATATACCTGAAAAAGGCGCCCCCGCCACCCCCAACCCCCCCCCAAAAAAAAAATCACCTTTATATAATGTGAAAGGGCCACTCAGGAGCAAGCCCAGAAAAATAACCAAACACAAAAAATAGAAGCCCATAGTTGCTATAAAGAAGCGGACTCTGCAACTCCGCATCCGATCTAAATGTTGTTATGTTGGCGCCCTCTGCAGGTACGGGATGAGTACGCACGCATCTTCCCCTGCATCTGCGCTCCAGAGAAAAAGAGGTACTCAGACTTACTCAGCAGCACAAACCCCTCCAGCAGCCAATCGCAATCACAGGTCAGTGTAATGCAGTTATTGTATAATGGGCTTCTCAGTTTCCTTTGTAAATGTTGACGTGTATGTTCATGCAGGGGTCTCGGAGCTGCCAGAACACGGGAGAGTCACAAATCTGAAGAGAAGCCGGAATTCTCTAGTTTCAAATTTGCTCTTTAGGCTTTTCAATTTCAGTCATTACTTTATTTAGATAGTCCTAAACTGGATTTGGGCTCTCATAAAGTTTAATATTTTCTCCACAAACCCAATTCTAAAGACGCTGTCTGTGTATAATACCAGTAAAAATGAGTTTCAGCAATACTCTTGGGACTTGAAAACACAACAAATTGATTATTTGACAATAATCTAGTTTGCTTTTACTGCAAAAGGACTTATTTTGACTTGTTATTGAATTAGAATTTTAAAACACAATATTTTTTTTCCAAATACAAAAGCCGAGCCGTAACGACTACAGGATGTCCCTGATGTGTTCATATCGGACATTCTGCGCAAGCATAAGCTGTACTGGATTAAGAGGGAGAAAAATCTGCTATTTATTTTTTACAAAGCCTATAACTGTGTGTGTGGGGGGCTGGGCGGGTTAGAGGGGGAAGGGGGGAGGGGTTGGCTAGGAGGGTGGGGGGAGAGATTGTTGGACAAATTACTTATGAAGAGGTTTAAGCAACAAAATAAGTGGTTTCGTTTTCACTTATGGCTCTTTGTGGGTTGCAGCTTTGCGTCATTCAAGTATTTGGGACATTTAAAGTACCACAACAAAAATAAACCTTGGATTGTTACTGGGAAACCGCCTTAGCTTCCTAATCGACCCATACTGTTTACTCAGTTAAATTGTTTGTTTCCTTTTAATTACATTTTTGCACACACTGTCCGTCTGTATCAGAACCTCTAGTTGTTGTTGAGAGCTTTTGATTTATTTTGCTGCACTTTCTCTGTCTGAAAACTTGACACCAGCCTTACTGTTACAATGTAAACCAGTTTACACATTGTATAAAGCTAGAACTGTAATATATGTGATTTAAAATAGGCTTTGAGAGCTTTGTTTTTGTTTTGTTTTTATCTTGCCTCATTTTTTTCAAAATGTCTTCTCTTACTGGGTGTGTGCACCACTTTTTACAGAACATGTATATATTTTATTGTTTTGGCATTGTGAAAAGCCAAATGCCTCATGGAGCATCTTGTGAATGTAACAAAGGTATATGAGCCTATTTTTGTACTTTTTGTTGTATGTTTGGTACTATTTTCTCCATAAAGCAATTACACAGATTTTTAATAAAGCTTTCTTTTTAGCAGTTGTAATGAAAGTGTCATTTGTTGATGAAATGAGAAAATGTTCATCTTACCAACTAAAGATGATGAGTCAATTTAGCTTACAGGCCTTGCAAAATTTGGAAGTGTGACTCAGTTATTTCCAACATGAAATCTTCATTTTACGAGTAAATATTTGTTCAATCTGTGTTTCCACCTGTCTCCTGGGCCCAAACTCGAGGACATGAGATAACAACTCACTGTATGAGAAGCTTCAAGCCGCGACCTGCTCAGCTCCCTCCCCTCCGCCGCAGCTCTGACAACTCAGGATCATTTTTGTCATCATTGAAGAACGAGCAAAACTTAAGTGTCACATTTTTCGTGTCTGCAGGATGCGTTTGAATTCGGTTTCCCCGGTGTGTGTCGCTGCTCTTGGCGCGGCCGCACTTCTTTGCGTCCCCGGGTTTTGGAGCGTTTTGGTGGCGCTCGGGCTCTGTTTGGCACCGAAGAGCTCTAGGAGGTTCATCCATGTGGCTCTGTCCACCATCAGACGAGACCTCAGGTAAATTCTCAGCTCAGCACGGGACTATACCAGCGTATTTAGTGCTTTTCTGCTCTTTAAATTAGGCTTCCTATTTAGATAGATTGGTCCCTTGTTATTATTACACTATATGGGACAATTTGGAAACCAATCAGACCGAGAGCCTACCAAATAGTTACAAATAAATTAACAAAAGCATGGCCTAGTAGAAAAATAGAAAAGCAAAAAAGCCTATGTGTCTAAATATGCAATGTGTGAGCAACTGTGACCAAGTAATTGCCCGAGTGAAGTTTGTCCAAGTCTAATAAATCCCACAACAATATGAGTTTCAGCTTCCTGTTATAGACAACAAAAATATATGATATGTTCTTTAGAATTGTCCTAATTGGTCATCCTTCTGAAACCCCTGGATAGGTGTCTGTTCGTCATACTAAAAGTGAAGACGTCCATGAACCATCACGCCCAGAGGAAACACACAGTCCCTGAGCTGTTCGTTCAGACAGCGATGAATCATCCACACAAAACTGCCCTCATCTACGAGCCCACGGGAGAGGTAATACACCTCTTTGATAATAAGACCACCACTTTCGAGGGTGTGTTGAATGCAAACTTGAACCAAACATGGGTCTAACTGTGGTCTGTGGTCATTTAACCTCAAATTCCTGAGAGTGACATATGTTGCTCTAAGCCAGGGGTGTCCAAACTTTTTTCACAGAGGGCCACATTTTGATATACTTATACGGAGCAGAGTTTTGCCTTTGACATAGTTTTGATGAGCCTCCACACCTTTAATAAGACTTGGAACATTAAAATTAGGTTGGTATAACATCAAAAGGCTTGAATTTGTAAAAAGTCCTACTTTTTGTTGTTAGGACCAACTTAGCAGGAAGCCGGAGGGCCAACAAAAATTGGTCTGAGGGCCGCATTTGGCCCCCGGGCCGTAGTTTGGACATGCCTGCTCTAAGGTGTTATTAACAAGTCAGAGCTTTTAAAGTGTTGTTATTAGTTTTGCTTACGATGTCTAAATGTGCGTCTCTTGATCTGATTTTGCTCCAAAAACAGTAACTTTATCATTAAGTTATATATCAAACATACCAGGACTCATTGCACCATATTCTTCCCAGATCTTTACATTTTGAGATTTGAAAAATAACTATGTATGTGTTACTAATTTATTCCCAGTACATTTTATGGTATTTCTGTTAGAGTTGGACTTTTGGTGGGCTGCTGGAGGAATGCTATTCTGTGGCTCATTGGGCTCTGGAGCAGGGCTGGAAGGAAGGGGACGTGGTGGCCCTGTTTTTGGAGACTTGTCCCACAGTGACGCCACTATGGCTGGGGCTGGCCATGGTCGGAGTGGAAGCTGCGTTTATCAACTGTAACCTCAGATGGGACCCTCTGCTGCACTGTGTCCGCGTGTCAGGGGCCAAAGCTCTGGTGTTCGGGGCAGAGCTAACTGAAGGTAGAAACATTAGCATACACTTTGACTGTAAACAAAGACTCTACTGGTGTAGAGTATTGAGTTGTTTATTGGGCAACTTAATAAACAAATAAGTAAATCAAATATAAAAAAATATTATAAAATAAGATTTCCTCAAGGCAGAAATGTAACTATTGAGACACACAATGGTCATTTTGTGCGTCAAAGAGGCATAGAATAGAGCTACCAGCGTGTGCTCTACCAGGACCAGTGTAAATGACATGCACCTTTCTCTTGTGGCTAAACTAGTGCTCAATGGGTACAAACAGTACTGGTTTAGTTGTTCCTTTTATAAAGTAAAACTGCAAATAAGTAACAGATATCCTTAAAGCAAAACTGTATGAATGTACCATGTACCATATTTTCTGGACTATAAATCGCACCTTTTTTTATAGTTTGGCCGGGGTGTGACTTATACTCCGGAGCGACTTATGTGATATTATTAACACATTATTATATCATTTTGTTTGTTATTTTCACACTGACAACCGCATTTCACATGTTGATTATATTCACACTGACAACTGCAAGATGCTATAGTTATCTGAATAACTGTTAATATGTACGTTAACATACCAGACACTTACGACAGTTTCTCTAATCTGTTATCATTTTAAATTGCATTTCAAGATGAAATGTAGGTTCTTGGTCTTTGATTTGATCAAATAAATTTCCCCAAAAAATTTGATTTATACTCCAGTGCGACTAATAAATGTTTTTTTCTTCTCATAAACCTGAGTTCTCAGACTTGTTTCACAGATTGAGAATGACTCTTGGATGAGAGTCGAAAGGTTTTGTTTTTCTAAAACAGAGTCCAGATGACCACAACTGAATCTTTCTCTACAATGGAACACTCCTGGACGAATGAGGGATTACACCGACATCTTCTGTATTATGCATTTTTTGGCTGGTGCTATTTATACTCCAGAGCGATTTATTGTCTGAAAAATAGGGTACTAAATAAAAAAATTAAGAATAAATAAATCAATAAAACAAACAAACAAACAAACAAACAAACAAACAAACAAACAAACAGTAAAAGTAGGTTCAATAGGTGCAACCCATTGTATCCTTGAACAAGTCATCTCAGTTCTTAAATATGTGCTTGATTATGAGATAATTTGTATTTGATTGGAGAGGCTTTTGGCATGGAATTAGATATCTTGCCTTGTGTTTGAATTTTGCTCCACAAATAAAATAAACATATCAGCCACGTCTCCATTATCACTTGAAGCGTCTTGAAAAGCACAAAATAAATCCATCGTTGATTGTCATTGAAACCGTTCTCTTGTAGCCGTGCAGGCCGTGAGCAGCTCTCTGGAGTCTGAAATGCTTTTGTTCCGCTGTGGACGAGAGCAAAAAGAGATGGAAAGTCTCCGCACTCACAACCTGGACGAGCTGCTGTCCCAATCACCGAAACACGAGCCCAACTACACCCTCAAGAAGGACTTTAATGGTAAGCTCCCGACTTTGGCTTTTTCAACTGTGGACTCTGAAAAGGGCTTTCACTTTTCAAGCAAAATTACCCTAAACCGTGATCAAAACATACAGCACCATGCAATAAGATAATAATGTTATTGCTTTGCCTGTCATTGAATGATCTCGGCTGATGACCTGATCAATACTGGACAAACAACTGGATCAGTACTTAAATGACTTACACTCCTGGACAACAAGCTCTTGCTCGATAAATAAAGAACCTCAAAATACTACAGACGAACACTACACTAGGCCTCCATACCGCGGTATATCTCCATGTTTTATTAATAGGCTGATTGCAACACAAGTTACAAGTCTTTTCCTGCCAGTAAGTTATGCAGCCAGATGTTACTTCATTGCACACGAGGATACAGACGATACCAAAGCCATCATCATATTCACTTAAAAACAGTTATTTATAGTGGTTACACTTTTACACATCATTTTATTTCGCTTTTATCTACAATTTCAGGTAATTTGTTGTCTTTTGTGCATTGTTATGACTGTGTGATGACCTGGCATTCCTCAGTGAAAGTCTCAAGTCTTTGCTTGTAGGACTTGTCACACGTGCAGAAGTTATGGAGCAATTTCAGGAATGGTGCCGCACACTGCCCGAGTGAACAAAGGCTTTTTAATCATATTTCTTCTCTGTGCAGACGTGCTGTTCTACATCTACACTTCGGGCACAACAGGAATGCCCAAAGCCGCTGTAGTGGTGCACAGCCGGTGGGTTTAAGCTTATTAACTTAGTTGTTCTTTAATTAATGATGTGAATAGGCCAAGAGGTGTTTATGTAAATGATCTGTCCTGTTTATATTTCAGGTATTTTCGAATTGCTGCGTTTGGCTTTTACTCTTTTGGTTTGAAGAGCTCTGACAGACTGTACAATTGCCTGCCGCTCTATCACTCTGCAGGTCGCCCACCTCACACTCTATATTTCACAACTTGCTGTGCATTGACGGTCATTACCGACAAAGCAAGCGTGAAACTCTGTGCGTTTGCAGGGACCATAATGGGAACGGGTCAGTGTGTGCTCTTTGGTATGACAATTGTGATGAGGAAGAGGTTTTCCGCCAGCCGCTTCTGGGACGACTGTGTCAAACACCGATGCACTGTAGGTACAAACGTCAAAATCAATCAATCAAACGCCATCAACTATAACATAAGTAGATTGTCATTTTAAATTGTGCCCATTGTAAACCACAACATTCATCTCAAAATGTTTATAGAAATAGGTTAATTGACTCTTCAGAGAGACATTTCATCGTAGAAAAGTGGCTTCGTGACATTTCATAACTCCACATGTGTAAACAACTAAATACAAGGATGTGGGCGGGGATAGGGGATAGATGAAAACAGACATTTTCCGCGCACTCGAGCCTCAGTTTCAGAACAATACCGGATGAACTCAAACATACAGGACTCAATCAAAATACAGCTTTGAGTAAACACTGCTCTGTTCCCTTTAATTGTTGATCATTATCGGGCTCTCGCGTGTTTTGTGCAGGTTGTCCAATACATAGGCGAGATCTGCCGGTACCTGGTCGCTCAGCCGGTTCGACCATCCGAGGCTCAGCACCGAGTCCGCGTCGCCTTTGGAAACGGCCTCCGACGGTCCGTGTGGGAGGAATTTGTGCGGAGATTCAGGATCCCTAACATTGGGGAGTTTTACGGCGCAACAGAATGTAATTGTAGCCTCATAAACATAGACGGAAAGGTATGCATCTGCGAGTTGTTCAAGTAAAATAAAGAGTTGCACAGTGGTGATAGAAGTACTCAATCGTGTTAGGCTACTTAACTAAAAGTAGAGATAAAAGGACAAAACATTACTCAAGTAAAAGTAAAGGTATCACAAAAAATTTAAAAAAGCATTAACGCGTCAAATGTGTGTCAATATGATCTTTTATAAAGACCTGGGCTGATTTGGGATCAACAAAAGCTACTGAATTGATTAAGCTACCTTAATTCATCTAGTCATTTTTATTTTTATAGTTTTGTTTGCTTAAACCCTCATGTCACCATGAACATACTAAAAATAACCCCTTTGACCATTTCAGATGGTTGCAACCCCTAATTAACATACTTCACTTTTCAGTCCTTTTAGAAAATGCTGTGAAGTAGAAAGTACAGCTACTTCACTCTTAAATGTAGTGAAGTAAAAGTAAAAATCTTACTTTGCACCACTGCAATTAGATTAGCAATCATATGTAATCAATGTCCTTTCTTTGTTTTTGTCTGTCCAGCCTGGAGCCTGTGGGTTCAATAGTCGGATTTTGCCCAGTTTTTACCCTGTGAGGTTGATGCGCATCCAGGAGAATGGAGAGATGCTCAGGGACAAACAGGGGCTCTGTGTGCCCTGTCAACCCGGTAAATCTCTTATATGTCTTATAAGAACATAGGTGTCATTGGTTCATTTGCCAATTTACAATCTTTTAAATGAAACTCCCCAATGTATGCATCTATTGGTAAATTGGTTTAAATTGCCCATCGGGATTTACAACAGTTGATGCGCCTTCCTCGGGGTCTTTCAAATTTCAACTATAGCAAGTCATAACTGTAAGCAAATGTCTATAACTTGCAATCCTATGAAAATAAATACAGTTAATTTAAATGTTTTACGCACATACACCAATACTCGCTTCTTTCAGGAAAGATACAATTTCAAATTTAAGAAATGCAATGCAATAATAATGATGATTACAGGTCCAAACCGATGTGAGGTGACGTTATTTTGACTTAGATTCAAACTGACATTTTTCTTCCCCCCAGGTCAACCCGGCATGTTAGTGGGACACATTGACAACAGAGACCCGCTGAGGAGATTTGATGGTTACGTTGATAGAGTTTCGACCAGTGCAAAAATCGCGCACAATGTTTTTAAGACGGGAGACTCTGCGTACATCTCAGGCATGTTTTTAAAACGTACAAAAGCGTTATTTCAAAGCGAGACAGTGATCAATTCCACCTGTTTTTACTGTCTGGCAGGCGATGTAATGGTGATGGACGAGTACGGCTACATATATTTCAGGGACCGTAGCGGGGACACGTTTCGTTGGCGAGGGGAAAACGTTTCGACCACGGAGGTAGAGGGCGTCCTGAGCGGGCTGCTGGGACATGCTGACGTAGCCGTTTATGGAGTCTCTGTACCAGGTATGATCGACTGACAAATATTTAGGAATTCAAGCATAATTTAACACACAAAACAGAGCTAACCCCATTGAAGGAGTCATGTATTGTCTCAACTGACTCACTGGAGGATAATTCATGTCACGTTTCATTCATCTCAAACTTCAAAAATGGACAAATGCATTTAACAAACAGTATTCAACCCATTTTTAGATGTTTTTGTGATGTGGTTTTTGTTGCCACTTAAACAGCCGCACATGCATTGGTCCGTAGGTGTTGAAGGAAAGGCTGGCATGGCCGCGATTGGTTGCACGGGAGACCGCTTTGACCTGGATACATTTGTAATTCATGTAAAGCAGGCTCTTCCCTCTTACGCGCGCCCGCTGTTCCTCCGTCTGACGTCTGCCATCGAAACCACAGGTAACACACGCAATAACACCAACACATCAGTGGTTTGGGAACAAAAAACAGAAAAACAACAACTATTGGTTCACTAGCTTTTTTTTCTGGAGATCTTCTGAGGATTTTTTGTTTATTGTTTACTCATTTTGTTTCATTTTGTTTCATTCCTCAACTTAGAATAGGAATTTGAACATGAAGTCAATGGAAGCTGTAAAATAATGATCTTCTTACTGTGTGGTATATTTGAATACAAAACAACACCCCAGGAAAGCATATGTCGCCACAAAATTTGACATAGGTTTTTATTGATTTGCTTTTTCCCAAAGGTACCTTCAAAATAACTAAAGCCAAGATGCAGCGAGAAGGATACGAGCCTCAAAAGTCCAGTGAAAAGCTGTACTTCCTGGATATTCGGGCGGACCGTTACGTGGAGGTCACCGATGAACTGTGTCAAGAAATAACAGAAGGGAGAATCCGCTTATGAGAATGATGTATAGTGAAGACACTACCTGTAAAATAGAATCAGATGTTTTAACAATAAATGTATGTTCAGCTATGGGGCACTTTATGTATATACTTTCAAATTATGGTTCCATAAACATTTCAGTCCGCAAAGCCCCAAAATACTCTACATGTAAAATATACTTGAGATTTGTAACTATTTCAAGGCAATAATAAATAAATCAGGTGCATTAATACTAATTAAAATGGTTAATATTTAATGTCAACCCAGTTTTGTCGACAATATACTGTTTACCTACGGAACAAAACATAAATAAGGCACAGTATTATTATTTATTTATTACTGAAGCCCTAAGAATCAATAATGAATTAACATTTTACAGAAATGTAAAATTGGGGCCAATACCTGACAAAATAATGCATGTTTATCCATGTTTTATCTGATTGCAGGTGTCAGTGTTCTTCTTTTGTAACCTGAACAGTGACACGTGGTACTCATCACAGAATTGTATCTTTCCTGGAGTTTGTGTGATGGTTGGTTTAGTTTTAATAAGCTCCTTTTTGACAATAGGTTTCTTTGTTTCCTTGTTCTTTTCTTGGCCATTAGAATCTGTCACTGTAATACAATCTTCTACAACATCCCCTTCCAAAGTGACACTGATGCTGGTTTCATTTGGCTCAACAGAGAGACTTCCGATGTCAGAAATGGTCTCAAAATATGGGTAAACCATCTCGGTGAAAGGATGCGTGAATGTAAAAATGCTTGTGTTAGTCTCCGCATTGTGAAACTCCAGGATGCCGCCGTCCCAGTCTAGCCTCACGTGGATCCTCTTCAGTGGACGTGAGCCGCTGTAAGGCAGGGCCCGAGCAGGCGTGGTCAGGGCTAAACACTGGCCGTCCCGTAGACTCATGCACCACAGGCCGGATTCGGGACACGCCTCGACCTGGACGCGTCTCGGGACGGACTGGGACGCCACACCGACAATCCAGTTCTCGCAGTCGCCGACCTGTCCAAATCCATCACAGATGTTTCAGAAACGCATCATGTCCCACTTAGTCTGCAGTCACATTCTGGTTCTGGTCTGGGCCAGGATTATACAAGTTTAGTCCAAATTTGGATGCGATATGTGCGAGTGTGAATGCAGCCAGAGCATAATAATATATCAATAAAATTCAATTGTGATTCACCGTGGAAAGAGAGTAGAAAAAGTAAAAACATACTACTTCTACCGTAGTTACTTCCCACTGCTTTTACTGCTTATGCAAATGTGTACTACTGTACTACTTAAATCTGTACTACTTAATTTATCATATGCCCATTTGCCTTTTGTAAATTATGTTGATAGTCCCTGTTCATAGTCTACATACAGTTAGTGCACAAATATATATAATATGCACTTTAACTCAATCAATCTGTATATTTGTACTTATATACGACAGCTCCTTATTTAGCTATCACCTATTTATTATGTATATTGTACTTACTATTATTGCACTTCTGGTTGGATGCTAAACTGCATTTTGTTGCTCTGCACTTGTACATGTGTAATGATAATAAAGTTGAATCTAATCTAATCAAATCTAAAAATGTATTTACACCATGTAAAATGTTAAAATATCAAATTTTTCCACAAAAGTATAATTCTAAATAGTTTTTAGTACATTGTAAAGGTGGGTAGAGTAGCCAAAATATGTACTTAAGTCAGAATAACGTGAAATTAAAATAATATTACTCACGTTAGTGGCCCAAATAATTACTCGAGTAAATGTATTTGGAGAAACTATTACTTGTCGAGTACTGAGTAACAGTTTGGACATAAATATATTTCAAATAAGATTTATGATTTTAGGACAAAAAAATAAAAAGCACAGATTCGAGTGTTTCCAGAGGAAGAGTTCACAGTCTTCAATGTTTGTGCCACTACAGAATGACTCACAATGGAAACCAGAGCAACCAAAACTTTTACAAAAGGAAGAGCAATGTTCCTTCAAACAAAACAGTATACGTGTCATATCAGAAAACAACTCTTCATGAAGTTACTCAAGTAAATCTAACTGAGTACTTCCCTCCTCTGGGCTTACCAAAATACTGAAGTCCTGAGAATTCTGTAAAAATAAAAACACATTGGTAAAAGCTCCCACCTCGATGTCCCAGCAGTGCACCCCTGAGCTGAAGCCTTCTCTGGCCAGGACAGAGGCGCAGGCCTGAAAGCGTTCAGGGTGGTCCGGGACACACACAGCCTCTTGTGAAAAGTGGGCAGTGTTCAGAGGGAAAGGCACAGTCAGACCTTGTCCCGCCGTCCTGGGATCTAGAGTCACCGGAGCTACAAAATAATGCTGATCAAAGAAAAGACAGGACAGAGCAGCAGGAGGAGGAGGATACAGTTTGAGAAGACTTACTGTAGAGGGCGCTGTGTTTCATCTTGTTCCAAACCGAGAATTTAAGATTGCCCACATGTTTAGCCACGTTCATGAGAAAAGATGTCTTTGGCTTTTTCAATTCAGCACATTGTCTTCAATTTAGATAAAAAACAGTTCAACGAAATACATTTGTGAACCAATTCATTTGACCATTGTGGATAAATTAAACACCTATTAGTAGTTCAGTTTAGATGTAAAACTACAATACAGTAGATGATTGGGCAGAGAATTCATTTGGGTAGTATTATTAACTGTAATTTTTGTAGGCCGCAGAAACCTAATATTTGTACCTTAACAAAAACACTCAATCAATTAACAAGTAATAATTGTCAATTAAAAATATCAGATATCAAACATCAAATACTGTACCTTTTGTAGGGTACTTGATAGTCCTGAGAAGAGAAATGCTTTCATGTTTTAAAGCGTACTTAAAAGTGCAATATGTAACTTTTCTTATGGAGAATTACTTCACCTTCAAAAACTGGACTCCAAATCCACCTGTGCCTAGTTCCGCTTCTGTCAGTCGAATCCTCTCCTCCAAAGACGTGACCGTTTCATCCATGACTTTGGTTTGCTCTTCTAATGCATTCAAAGCTTTAGCCTTGTCCTGTTTCAATAGAAGCAATCTGTCTGCTTCCTCCTTCTGCAACATTTGACGAAGCTGTTCAAACTCTTTCTTTATTTGCTCTTCTGCGAGTTCTGCCACAACCTTTCAATAAATAAAAAAAAAGATGCGTTTTCCATGCATGAGATTTATCATTATTGCTCATGTAGGCTTACCTGGTTGTGTTTGGAAACGTTCTGATAATTTTGAGTCACTTTGTCAATGACGGTTATCTTCTGCTTCAGATTGTTTAGTGAAGAACCCAGCTCCCCCTAGTGGACATAATTAATAGTGTCAATTACATGAGAATTACATCGATACTTTGAAACAAGGGTAATTATGTTCTGAAAATGTTATGGCAAAATGTATTTTATGTAAACAATTGTCTTTAGTTCTTATAGTAACTTATTTACATTTATTAGTGACAGGAATTGATTGAATAAATAAATAAATCACAAAGTAATCGCAAATCTAACCAAAATATATCGCAATTAAATGAATGAATCAGTTATATTTTAATGCAATTAAAGGGAATATGTTAACGTGTTAATTAAAACGTCCTTAATCTGATGTATGAGGCTGTAATGTATGCTGAATCCTTAAAGATTGTAACCGTAATGACACTTACTCGATTTCAAGATGAAATGAACCCCGAGCAGTTAGGATTAACACAAGGTGGAATCAGTTTGAACTGCAAAGTCTAAATAAGTATGGGGTTGTTCCTTGTTTCAATAACCTCTCACTGGTCACACGCTGCGGGCTGATGGAGAGTACACACACACTGGTCAGGATACTGTGTGGGCGAAATAAGTCTGGGAAGAGCCTGGCAGTAATTTCACATCTTTGTGCTACTGTTGGGTTTGAGGTTGTGTCCAAGTGATGGTCACGGCGACCGGCCTGAAAGCGGAAGCGGTGCGTGCGGACATATATATTAGTTACATGTTAGTTACACATGAATGTGTGAAATACAAATAGTTTGAACGTATTTAAATGTAATATGTTTGCATTTTGGCTTTGGGGTTTGTTTATCGGTGAAAAATCCTAGGTTTGATTGTTAAGAATGTTGTTAGTCCACCTGCTGTCGTTGTTTAATTTGTGTTAAAGGTTTTTCACCTTTTTGGAATAAACCGAGTGAAACCGGTCTGTGGCCCTTCCTTTCAAGTGAGGAAAGCTGTACAGTTAGAAAGCACTTGACAGTGATGTTACTTTCAGCAAAAACAGTTGGTTTTCAGCGTATCTAAACAGTCTTGCGGGCTCCAAGCCCCTCTCTCTCCAGAGAATTGTGGCAACCGCAGACAGTGGTGGGTGGCAGCGACAGGATTCAGACTCGTCAAGGACTTTGTTAAGTGCATGAAGAGTCTTATAAGATTTTATATACATTTTCTTGGAGCCAGATGATGATTTTGATTTGATCCCTATTCATGTAAACTTAGTGCATTTATATTGTAATTGGCTAAATCCAACTGCAGACCCCTGCTGACCAAAAGTTGGTGGTCTTAATTTGCATTCAAGAGAAAAATAGTGACGATGTCGATTTTACCAGAATAGCATATAGTTACAGGAATCAGACCACATTTTGATTTATATAACCATAATGCCCAGCCTACACAGCAGTGCACAAAATAGACAGTAAATGAGTTAGTAGTAATTTCAAATCATGTAACAACATCTGTTCTAAATATTGATTCAAAAACATTGGCAGAGCGTATCGACCAATAGTAGTTGATCTCTATTTTGTGTGATTCCATTGGATCACAAGCGTCAATATCAGTGCCCACCTTACAGTCAGCTGCAGCCTCAGACAGAAGGTAAACTCGGTGTTGTGAATGGTCCTCAGCTGCACAGTGTGGACACAAAGGCTGCAGGTCGTCCAAACAGAACACAGAGAGAGGCCCATAATGATCCCTGCAAAGGTCAGAGAAGTCACCCGGAGACGCACAGGCCATGGCTCCTCCACTGCAGATCTGCTCCATCTGAAAGTTTGTAAGACAGAAACATGAAGGGGAGGTCAGGGTGTATACATGGTGGTTGTGGCATATGTGCAGAAGATATCTCTTGAAGCATTGCAGTCTGGGATATCTGCTTACAGGCTCCATTTCCCACTTGCCCTCCAGAGACAGCCATACATCATACACAGTCAGAGTTGACGTTTATGACACTATAATTTTGTGTCCTAGAGGCAAATTCAACCCCGGGCCTTCACTTGTCACCTATCAGCGCCTTCTTAAGAATTTGTTAAGAATTTCTTAATTGGAAAACACAAATGAAGTAGATGTCATAGAGAAATTGTGAGATGTAGTTTGTGAAGCAGCTCAGTAGCAGAACATGTACAGTATGTCAGAAATGTTTGAAGTATTTCGTTTCAAAGGCTTTTAACATGTCAAATCCTGAACACAAATAGAAAACTATTAAGTACCAAGTCATGTGAGCAATATAGGTCTACTGTACAGCTGTATATAGACCTGCAGTCTGTGTGTCATTTAATCAGCGTTATTTACTCAGCATAATCAGCGTTACAGTGTTTGTTTGGCCGACATTTGAGGTATTAAACTCAAAATCAGTCCTGTGAACATATCTCTGCAGTAAACTGCATGTAATTCTAATAAAACATTACATTATAACAGATTTGAGTTAAGTAAATATGGCAAATATGGTCAATTGTAACATTTCAAGGTGCACTAGGTAACTTCTCTGGTGGGTGGGTTGCCACTTGTTTGTCTCCGTGGAAATGTTACTGCTTCCTACTGATTACAAAAAACAAAGACCAGAGAGTGAAAACAATCTAAAGAACAAAAATAACAAAAATAAATAGATTAGAATACAAAGAATAAACCAAACATTTTAAAAGTCAGTCAGGCATACGTATGTCTTTCCCAGTATTTGCCATTTTCAAGTTCAAAGTAAAGTACATTTTTCCTTTTGGTCAATATTCTAAGTTATTTCAGTCGTTGCCTCCATACCTGTCATTGATTTCCTTTATATTATTACTATTTTTTTGTTGCAGCCAAAAGTACATTCCACATGTATTCATCAATCACTTCCATTGTTGATGTTTTATGTCCAAGAGATACATAGTTTTATAATCAAATAGAATGCTGTTGAAAATGTTGTCCAACATTTATAAACAAGAATGCATGTTTTTCAAGGCGCTTCCTTTTTTGATGAAAACACTGTGGAACGCCCCAGTCAAAGCAGCAGCTCCATGGCGACAAGCACCAAATGTTACATAGATTAATTGACCACAAAAAGTACAAAGCTGACCACTGATATCTAATTACATTCAAATTATCTGAAGCCAGCAATCCAACCCATTGTTTGGGCCCAGATTCAGATGATGTGACAATAGTGTTGTGTACAGACTTGGCACAAAAGCTGCTACACGACAAAAAGCAAATTTGGCTCCAAGTTCATCTTTGTAACTCAGCCTGAGAGTACATGGGCATAATATGGCCCTGATCCAGAGTGCTGAGGGAATGAAGTACGAGCTAAGACTTGAAGGACTTTAGGAGTTCTCTTAAACCACTTTTACAACAGCGGTCTCGGGTTACTGACAGCTGCAAAAAATAAATACAAAAATGTTGACCCTAAATGAATGTATTATACCAAGTTACTTCCCCCAACTAAATATGTTACAATGAATGAGCAGATCAGTTAAATAGATCAATAAATGATGTGTCTTGGGATCAACATAAGGCTAGTGTTGATTTATCCCTTGGACCACCCTAAACTATTTAATCATTACTGAAAAGGATCATTTACTCTTAAACTATCCCCCTCATGACAAATAGCCGTTGTTTTTCTACAGCCTGAGGGTCTACACTTTATTCGATTTTTAAGATCCTTTGAGCTGCTGGGCCTTTTTGACTTTGTTTCCGAAACAACCAACATCGGACTGTCCCTCGTATGGCTCTTTAACCATAATCCAAAAGTTTTTGGTCCAACATTTTCCCCTGGACTAGACCATCCAAGTGGGGCACCATTGTGGAAGTGACACGTCTCATCTAAAACCTTCTCCCTACTATATTCAGACCATGTGTTTTTTGTGTCAGTGAAATATTTCCTGAGATATATCAAGATTATACATGAGGAGACACGCCTGGATCAAAGCAAAGTGTGAAAAGTGTAGATAATAGCCCAAGCTCAAAATGTTTAAAAAACGAAACACATACAAGAAATGGAACAAGACCAGAGAGAAAACTAAGGCACACAAACTTCAAAATAATTGGTCAAAAGTCGGTCAAATTTGTCCAATTTCAAGTTAAATCACAGTGGGATTTTCTCCATATTCCGTTTGTCAGTTATAATGTCAGTCCAGTCCTTGATTTATTGATACGGTTTGAGTTTTTCATTTATTTGTAATGGCCTTCTTTTCTGCCGCAAGAAGTATGTTCCAAAGCTATCCATCTACTGTGTCCATGGCAGGAGTTTTGAGGTTCAAGATCCAGAGTTCTGAAATCAGGTGGGATGGTGGTGTCAAAGACAGTCTGCAGCACTTTGAGGATCTCTGTCCAATATTTTTGAGCAACAGGACAGTCCCAAAAAATGTGGTAATGGTGGGCATCTTGGCATCCACAGTTTCTCCAGCAGTTGGTATTTTCTTGTGAATAGTGAGCATTTTGACACGATTTTCCAACAGAAATCCCTCCAAACATGTGGTTCTCCACTGAGACGTACATATATTTTCGCATTCTTTGTCAAGTCAAAAATAAAATTACCCTCCCATTTATTTTTTATGTAATTAGTAGAGTGGTTGCCTAAATTGTTAATATATTAATATAATTTAGATACTATTTCCCTTGAAAGTTTTGATTTATAAGCTTTAATAAATATTTCAGTCAAAGGGTTACGGTGGTCTTGGTTGTAAAAACATATCAAAGCATTTCATGTAATTTTATTATCCAATCTGGTAGAAAACCTTTTTACCGTTTGTTATCCAGACTTAGTGAGAACAGATTTCTCCCAAGGGTTCTCCACTTCCTCCAAATGACTCAATCATCTGGCAGTAAGGCCTGTACAGGCACCCCCGGCACAACATTACTCTCAATATTTTTCCATTGAGCTTCATATTCTGGATCACACCAGTACAGCAACGCTCTAATTTGAGCTGAAATAAAGTCAGACAAGGTAAACCCCAACCATTTGTAGAAATTTGAACTGGATACAAGATTTTGTCCTTGCCATACAAATCTTGAGAATATTTTATTCCAATCATCAAACAGTCAGCCCTAAGATTTTCATGGAAATTAACTGAATATAGGGCAAATGTTAAGATCATTATTTTTGTTTGTGTTGAAATCTGCTCAGCTTCATGTTTTCAGAGTGTATTTGTTTATGGCACAGCTAGTCCACTGCTTTCCTGCTGATGTCCTTTATGTAAACCTCATTTAGATCCACCCGTGTCTCACAAAAACTCCTCTCCGTCCACCACTCACCTCTGACACACTGTTTGTTCCATCACGGCCATTATTCCTGCCTTGTTATTTTTGTGCTGTTACACTCCATAGATTTTGCCCATTTGGACCTTTGATTGTCACATGCTCCACTGGAAACCTTCAGCCCTATCACTTCTATCTGCTGAAATTGTCAACCCATCATGCGTTCTCACTGTGTTGTTCAGTTATTATATTTTTTGATAAACAAGGACACATAAACTAGATGTATTTCACACTGGGATCCTTCACCACAATGCTTTGTCTGTCTCTGGCAAGATGGTTCTAAAATTGCCATTGGTGATGAGTTTAATGGTTTATTTCAAGCCTCTGGCTTAACGTCTCTTAGATAGAGAAGTTTTCATGGCTGATGCAGATACAGATTCATAATTTTATTTGTGCTACACATCTTGATTAGCTCCAAAGAGATGTTTATTTAATTCTCACCACTGTGACGTTTCGGGCGCTGCCCTTCATCGGACATTAAGTGTAGCTAGGAGCACACCTGTTACTTAGGTGCATGAGGAGTGGTCACATGATCACAGGTTCTATAACGTGTTTTTTTATTTATTTTTTTTTTTTTTTTACAAAAAACCTTTGATGTATACATGTACACGGAGTTGTGCTAAAATCTGACTACTCATCATGCGCCTAAATAACAGGTGTGCTACACTAAATGTCTGATGATGGCAGCTCCCAAAACATGGTGAGAATTAAATAAATCTCTCTTTGGAGCTAATCGAGTTGTGCAGATCATCTCTCTTCTTAATTGTGACTATGGCTTTGTGATCTTGCTCACTCGTCTTAAGGATGGATGTGCGTGCTGCTCTCCTCTTTTATCATTTTATGGCCTTAAGAGGTAATTATTAAAGCTATCAGCTTGTTCTGAGTTCACACCACACTGTGATTGGTTAAATCCGCCTGTCACTCATTTAGAATATGACAGACCGAATCAAGAGGAACAGAAAGTGAGGTAAAGCAGACGGCATGTGCCTGTGTTGAGCAAAAACAGAAAAGTACACTGTTTCATAATTTTTTATCTCAGATTGACGGGGTCAATTCACTATTTAACTATATGTTGTCACATTACTTACCCCTATGGTTTTCACTATGGAAATAATAAGCCTGCATTCCTTCAATATTAATTTGTTGCCAATTCAAGTTACAATATGGATCATGTTTCAATGACCTGCATCTGTTAAAGTGCATCTTGCATAACACAAACAGGGCAGATTTACAGAAGTGAATGTAAAATAGTGACACATGTTCCCAGTGTGGTGCAGAAGAGCATAATGCTTCTAATGAGTCATGAAGGAGTAATAACCATCTGCACTAAATTACCGTGCTATTACCTCCACACTGCATTTATTATTCACTCAAATTTTATTGTCATCAAGGAAATAATTATTCTGAGGTTATTAGTATTATATCTAATTTCTTCATCATGAAAAAAAAAGCATATATAATAAAATACACTAGCTCATCACATTAGCAAAACTGTTCCCATACATTTGTAAAATAAACATTTCAAACGGCTAAATAATACATTAATTCATATTACAAACCTGTCGACTGTAGCTAGATCTTTGGGTTTTAATGAGGTTCACCGTGTTTTTTGTTTTCACCGTTAATCAAAGCTTTTCTTTAACTGTCAAGTATATTTCTGTTCCACTGTTATATCCGGTCACACAGGATGTTACCTAAATAAAATTGTAAAATGCCATATGAAGTTATTTTGTAAGATAATTTCCTCCAGAAGTCCTGCCAGAACAGCCTGGACACGCCCTTTTGGGTCTGGATCTGCTTCCCATGGATTACAGCAGGAGGGCTCTTAAAGGGGCAGGCGCACAGCCGAGGGGAGCCTAAAATGATCTTAATTGTTGACGAGTTTTCAGTAGGCCTACATAAAACACACACATTAAATAAACAACGGTGCTGTATGTACACATGTTGCCCTGTACTTTTGAACCAAGGATAGGGCCAGAGGCCGAGAGACAAGTTCCGCAAACTATAGCCACGTCCCGCCCTTTAACTCAGCCGACTCCTCCGCCATGTAACCACTGTCGGCATAAACAACAGCGGTTCCTCTGGATGAGCGCCTCCATCCTGTGCGCCCTTGTCTGTCCACCGTGCGCGCCGCTAGTTTCCCCCCTGCCATGCCCCGGGTCACTTCTCTGCTGCCCGCCCTGCTGTGTGTCCTCCTGTCCGGCCTGAGCCAGGGCTATTTCCCCGAGGAGCGGTGGAGCCCTGAGTCTCCGCTCCTCGCTCCTCGGGTTGTCATCGCGCTGGTCTGCCGCAACTCGGCGCACTCTCTGCCGCTGTTCCTGGGCACCATTGACCGGCTGAACTACCCCAAGGACCGCATCGCTCTCTGGTGGGTCCCTTTGTTTTTTAACGTCCTCCAGTAAAAGCGAATGGGGAAATGCTAACTGAAACTTACTGAGGAAGTACTGAGCAGAACCGGACACGTCAGGTTCGTGCTGACTTTTGCGCGTGCACTTTGTGGCTGTGGCCAGGTGGGAGCGCTGTGTAATAATCGTACCTGCAGAGGAAAACAAACGCGTCCCCCTTTGTTTGTACAACTACTGTCTAACACAATCGTCCATAGTTTTATTGAACAGATGACATTTGTGAGAGGCAGAGCTGAATGGGTTCTTTGAGTCACATGTCTCTCACCCCCGCCCCCGCTTTACCCCTGTGCCCTCCCTCTTTCCCCTCTCCAGATCTTCCTATTTTTATTGGCTGCACTGGAACAAACGACCATGCTTTTATTTATAACATATTTCCTAGTCAACACAGGGCTCTTTCAGATGGAGAAATGGGGCTATGGAGGCCGACAGCGCAGGTATTAGAGAGTGCAGTTGTGAATCTATCTATTAAACACCTCTGCAGGACTGTCTGGGTTTCTCACAGTCACCCAGCCCCCAGCTTTTCCAAAGGATTCTTGTCTCTGCGCCCGGGCCAAAGGATGTGGGTTTCAAATTAAACCCAGTCCTCTCATCAGTGTCTGTCAGCTTGTATTAAGATTAAAACACTCACCTGAAGCAATTTATCGCCTTATCTCAGTCCTCCAACATATCGTTTCTGTTAAGTTTCTGTTTATCTCATCAATATTTAAATGAGATTAATTTGAGCGATATTGAATTTCGTTTCAATTTCTTTCCCAGATTGTGAGTCTAACTATGCCCATGTGGGAGCTGTGGTTGCGTTTACTGCAGAGCTGCTTTCATCTTCAGCACTGCAGCCCTTCGCTTTTCCTGTCAGTGGAAGATACAAAGATTTCTTTTTTTTTTTTTAATGCATCGTGGAACAGTATAGACTTGGTGACTCTGGCCACCTGTCGATGCCTGCAGTTAGCAGCGTGACAGGTGAAGATGGAGGACTTGGCAAGCTCCAGTTCTCTCTCACACACATACACACGCGCACACACATACACACGCGCACACACACACACACACACACACACCTATTTAATGGTGCGTGCGCTCTGTACGGACTGCACTGCCTTTTTATTAAATCATAAATCTCACTTTTTCATTCGTACACGTTTCCCTCAGCTTTCACAGCGCCTTTGGGGATGTTCTCTCACTGGCTCGCAAACAATGCCAAATATTTACTCTGTACAGTTTTGATCCAACAACAGCAGCCGCTTTTGAGGGAGAGAGTAAGATTGATGAAGGAGTTGGTCACACGTAGGCACTGGAATAGCACAACTGTGTAGAACTACAAACACACACGTGATAGAACTACCCACGCAGCACGTCCCCCGTCACTCAGAGCTCTTGGGCCTGGGATGGAAGTGAATCTTCTTTTATATTGACACATTCTTTGGCTCCTGTCCAGCTCTGCCTGCCCCACACTGACACTCTGATTTGTTATGATAACGCAGACAGGGGCAGATGCCACACCTCCACATGTCAGCCCCTGTGGCAGCAGCTGCTCCGCTTTAACAAGACCCTACACAGGCCTCACACAGGGCTGTGCTTTGTTAAAAGAGTCATTTTGTTTTGAGGATCAGTGATGAGCCAAGACATTGTGTGTGTGTGTACGCGCATGTGTGTGTGTGTGTATTCAGATCACTATGTTAAAAGTAACTACAGTGTGCAGTTCTCTGGTGGGGGGTCTGAAACTTTGTTTTCTCCATGTAGAGGTTATTGTTTTGCCTGGATTGTGTGACAGTATTTCATAAAACATATTTCTGTCTCCATGGAGACAAGCACAAGTTAACACCTGTAATTAAATTAATGCATGATAGTTGACTTCATAGCGCACTGTAGAATATTCCAGCCAAAATAATACCCTCTCTATGGGACCGCCACAAGAAAAGTTACATAGTGCACCTTTAAGGAGCACTTTAAATTGACACTGGATGTTGTGTAAGATCAGTGGATTGTAGCCAAAGTTCATTACGTGACTTCTGAGAAAAAGTGTTTTTGCCTTTTTAATCAGTGATGAATTTAGCTATTTAGTGTTTTCTGTTGAAACATTTTTCCCTTCTCAAAATTGAATCATACATGTAAAGCATGGAGATATTTAATGGACATCACAGATTGGTTTATACCTCCCTCAAAGTGAAGGCTTGAGCCCCAGCTATGCAGATTGTATTTTTTTCAATCCCGCAATCAGTCAATCAATACAACTTTATTCATCCCCGTGGGGAATGTAGCCTTGGTTCTTATTATGAGTTCTGACAAAAAGATAAAACACTTTTAGGTCAGTATTAATTTGTTTTTTGTGTTAAAATTGTCATTCAAATGAGAGGTGGGGCAAAATACTATAGATACATTTTACTCACGGCTGTTGTGATTTCTATCACACAAACCAGCAGCACAATATATTGTATGCTTTTTGAAGAAATAAGCGACTGTATATAATACTGTTTAAGCATTTACGGTTTTGGTTGTGATCATATTGGTTTTGTGACTCAAATTATATTTTATTTATTGATTGATTGATTCCCAGCTTCAAATGCGGCTGTGCCATCACATTATTTTGCTCAGATAGTTTCAAATGTGTCGCTGATGTGATGTTTCTGCTGACAGGGTGGCAACAGATCACAACACAGACAATACTACTGCTCTCCTGAGAGACTGGCTCATAAAGGTGCAGAGCGACTACCATTATGTGGAGTGGAGGCCCGACGAGGGGCGAAGGTTTGTAATGTTTGAACAAGAACACGGTGTGCTCCTGAACGTCTACAACTAATACCTGTTTCTCAGTCTGTGGTTCGGGCATTACTGGTTTACGCATGTCATTATTATGATCCTATTCTGAACAGTTTGGCAGTTCCAACCTGGATTTAGAAGGTACAATGTTTAGTCTAACCTTGGTCCTGGTTTAGCTCTTGGCTCAACCTGCTTTAGACCTGTCTTACATCTGTTTGGTTTGATCTATTATTTGACCTGGTTTAGATGTGGTCTATTGTCTGTATTTCTGTTTGTTTTGTAGCTCTTTTGCAGATGAGTTGGGGCCAAAGCACTGGAATAATCTGCGCTATGAACACATTATGAAGCTTCGACAGGCCGCTCTGGACACAGCCCGTGAGATCTGGGCCGATTACTTCCTGGTATGTCCTCTACAAAAACACATTGGGCCCGTTTCACTGTTATGTCTGTGTGAAGAACTGTATCCTGCTTATGGGTATTTATTGTAAAAACGAGAACAAGATATTAGATCCCGTACAGGTTTAGGGCAAATTGTTTAAATTACGATGAAACAAAGATGTATACAAAAAAATTATTCATTCGACGATGTGGCTAAAAATGAATGCTAACCTTAATCCTTGCATGAATTTATTTAAATGTTATTAAAACAATTGTATTTCTATTTGATTAAAATTAATAGCACAATGCGACATAAAAGACTTCCAAAATCAATCCATGCACAGACACAGACACTATTGGGAATTGTGAAATGGAGGCATCTGGCATAAACCTGGGATCAAATATCACCAAATCCATGCTTTCTGTAACGGATATCAGAAGTTATGACTTATTTCATCATCAAAGCTATCACTTTAACTTGAAGTGAAATGTCCCTCTTTGGCTGCGTTCACACTTGTCCAGGTTTAGTCCCAGTTTCGTCTCACTTTACGCCCGTTTTGCCTGAACTACAAAGTCCCATTAAGACCTAATGCACAGTTTGACAGTTGCAGCGGGCTCAAGAGCTATAGACTTTAATTTCGCCGCAGAGTTGAGCGATACATGGAGCTGAGTTGTTGCCATGGTTACCTGCATTTTAATGTACCGTTGATTCAACATTTGAGGTGTGTGTGTGTCAACCCGCCCCCACGTTTCCAATCAGATTAACATCAACTCAATCGGGTGGTTGTCTTTAAGTGCAGTAGACTTGGAGAGACCCTGTGTAAACATTTAGACCTGAGTGACGCATCGACAAGTTAATAAAGGCACTCATTCCTTAATCTAGCCTTAATAAAGCATGGACAAATACTAAGACGGAATAAGTCTTAAAAAACATTTGTCTTTTGTTCATTTTTATAATGTGGTCGTAAATAATAGTTTTTTTACTAGATGTTTAGTTGTATTATATTGTAGAGTAAACGCACAACATAAGATTAAAATAGCTTTTTGTTTTTGTTATGCATTTATTTATAAGATGAGAAGAGAACATTTATCACAAAATAGAGAAGAAAAAATTGCACATGTACTCACTATAAGAGCTGTGTTTTCCATGTTTCTCACAAATTCATTGAGGTTTGAAGCCTTAATTGTGTGCTCATTCCGTGATGTATTCCTCTGATTTTAGAAAAGCAACTGTATTCTGAATACCACTAAATGAAAGAGTAACTGCACCGGAATACAGTTACTCAAAACTAGTATTTTCGGTTCATGTATTCATTCACTTCCCAACGCTGTGAAGTGGTCGCTAATTGTTTAAAAAGTACAATCACACAGCGGCAGACACGCCTTCATGGAGTATCGCAATGGTAGAAAAAGGTGATTTAAGTCACTTTGAAAATTGCCTCGACTGGTCTTTTCTAAAATGATGATCTAGGCTGTGTTTTTCAGAAGTAGCCGTTCAGTTCTATGGTGAAAATGTTTTTTTGATGAGGTGGAAGACTGATTCGGGATAATTGCAATCCCATTTTAAAAGTTTGCACTTGCCAAACTAGAGTGGAGCAGATGTATTGTTCTTGGCAGGTATCGCTCTTTCAAAATAGAAAAGTATAATTTTGGCTACAATTCACTTTCTCTACAAGACAAAACTTCACTCAAACAAGTCATAATGCACTGCAAATAAAAGGACCTTTGTTCCCGCTGAGTGATGTATATATTTAAAGGCAGCAAATAAAACAATGTCAGAGGTACGCCATCATTATCGTTATCCATCGATAGTGTTGATGCAGGGCTCAGAGTGGTGTTTTCTTGCGCTTGTTTGGGTGAAATCTTTGTCACTGATTTGTTCCCTTCATTTCGTCTGCAGGTGGTTGACTGTGACAACCTCCTCACCAATCAAGATGTGCTCTGGAAACTGATGAGAGAGAACAAAACCATCGTAGCGCCAATGTTGGAGTCCAGAGCGGCCTACTCCAACTTCTGGTGCGGCATGACATCTCAGGTACTTCAGTTTGTTGTACTCAATATGGAAAAAGCTAGAACAATTACATATAAAATATAGCTGCCTAATATAAAATAAATAAATGGATGTTGTAAACCTTGAAAGAAAAAGTATAGGTTGGTATTCTTTATTTATTGGCAATTTAATATTGAATTACAATCATAACACGTTTGCTGCTGATTCAGACCAATCAATACTTTTCTTGCATTGCATAGAATTGGCAAATACACACTTTAGGCTAAAATTATCGGTCTGTTGTTATGAATGTCATCACCTTTTGCGAAAATGTCATTTTATGCAACAGTCTCTTTCATAGCAACAGTAAATGGCAGTTATGGTGGAATAAATAGACCATCTCAAGTATCCAGGTAACAAAGGGTGAAAATTAACCCTTAAGAAGCACAACTCTGATGTGGGCTGGATTCAGCTCACAGTAGAAATGTTACAGAGCCATGTTGCCAAGCTATGAACAAAGAAAGATGTGTCCATGTTATTCTTTTGTCCATCCATTCATCTTCCTGAGGCGGTCCCAGGTCAACCCGAGAGACCCCAGCGTGTCCTGGGTCTTCCCACCCACCTGGAGGGGGCAAGCTACCTTTTTCTGGTTGAGGACCATGGCATGAGATTTGGAGGTGCCCCCCGACTGCGCCTAGAAATTCTGTCCATAAAACTATGAACATAACCGGTGAAAAAAGGCCGCCCTGGTGGCTTTGTTCCCAACGTGCACTGGGAACAGGTCTGACGTGCTGCCAACAATGTGAACACAGCTCTGGCTCCGGTCATACAGGGACTGGACAGCCCTGAGCAAAGGGCCCCGGACCCCGTACTCCCGCAGCACCCCCCAAAGGGCACCCCGTGGGACACGGTCGAAAGCCTTCTCCAGATCCACAAGGACATGTGGACTGGTTGGGCAAACTCCCATGAACCCTCGAGCACCCGATGGAGAGTATAGGAGCTGAGAGTATAGAGCTGGTCCAGTGTTCCACGACCAGGACGAAAACCACTCTGCTCCTCCTGAATCTGAGGTTCGACTATCGGTCGGATTCTCCTCTCCAGTACCCTGGAATAGACCTTACGGGGGGGCTGAGGAGTGTGATCCCTCTGTAGTTGGAACACACCCGCCGGTTCTTAAACAGGATGACCACCACCTAAAGGCTCTCGTGCCTGGTTCTGTGTTGTGAGATTGATTCCCGGCCCTATAGTTTGACTGACTCTTCCCCCTCTTTCACCTTGCTTGTTGTCCTATTCAATAAAGATTATTGAGTTTTAAAAAGTAAAGAATATACCAAAACCAATTAATTGTCTTCTTAAAGTGATTGAATATTAACCTTGGGTAGTTTTTCCGTACCTTATACTTGACATGTGATTTCTAGGGCTACTACAAAAGGACACCTGCGTACATGCCTATCCGAAAGCAGGAGCGACGAGGTTGTTTTGCCGTGCCCATGGTCCACTCCACATATCTGCTTGATCTACGAAAAGAAGCCTCCCGACAGCTGGCCTTTTACCCTCCCCACCCAGAGTACAGCTGGGCCATGGATGACGTCATAGTGTTTGCTTACTCAGCTCGAATGGCAGGTGAGCTACACGATACGGGAGATGGTCATGGATTCCTCCTCAACACAAATGTGGGGGCTTTTCTGTTTTCGAAACAGATGTCCAGATGTATGTGTGCAACAAAGAGATGTACGGCTACTTCCCAGTGCCCATGCGTGCCCATGCTTCACTGCAGGACGAGGCAGACAGCTTCTTGCACACACAGCTGGAGGTCATGGGTAAGATTAAAACAATTTGATCATTTTATGTAGAGCTTAGAATTTTAAATTAAAAGTAAATAAAGGTAAATGTGCATTTACATTACCAAGTGTGTTATACATATGTATAACACATATACAGTACTACCATCTGTGACCTTATTCCTTTCCTGTTTATAAGTGAGGAATCTTCCGTTGGAGCCCTCTAGTTTCCTGTCGGTTCCTCCAAAGCAGCCGAACAAGATGGGCTTTGATGAGGTACTGAACACTGATGCATTAAGCAGTAATATGAGCATTTGTCTGAGGCTGCTGTGTGCATCCAGGTGTTCATGATAAATCTGGTGAGGAGATCGGACCGCCGCGAGCGAATGCTGAGAACCCTCTACGAACAGGAGCTCAGTTGTAAGGTCGCGGAGGCTGTGGATGGGAAGTATGTTTCTCCTCCTCTGTCACTGATTTAGCGCTTTAAGACTTGCTGAATCTATAGAACTGTGACAAACGGCATGCTACGAACGACAGACATGGTCTAATTGAAAAACTCACTGAGCACCATAAATGCTTCAGCACATAAAATCCTCATTCATATGACTTATTATTCCTGACAGTCTCCATATGTACATGTGTGAGCAATGAATGAATACATTTCTAGTATTCTTATGTCCGTATTTAATGTCTTGTTGATCCCTCTGTTCACCTGAGAGCCCTGAACACCACTGATATTGAGGCTATGGGGATTAAGATGCTTCCCGGGTACAAAGACCCTTATCATGGCCGAGCACTCACCAAGGGCGAACTGGGCTGTTTCCTCTCTCATTTTAACATCTGGAAGGAGGTGAGCTTCCCTTAGTAACATGGGATAAAGTATAGTTCCTCTACAGCTTTCACTAAATATTATTCTTTGAATCTGTTTTAACACAAGTTGGAAATACTCCAAACTTTGCTTACTTACACAGATAGTGGAGCGTCGTTTGCAAACTTCGCTGGTTTTGGAGGACGACCTCCGTTTCGAGGTTTTCTTCAAACGGCGTCTTCAGGCGCTGCTGCAGGAAGTGACAGTGCACAAGTTGGACTGGGATCTCATGTGAGTTGCCGTTGAGTGGAGTTGTAGTAAACAGGGGATTATTGTACCCCACAGTGAAATGCATCCATCTGTCACACACCGCATCTAAGACAACACTGATCAAGCACTCAGCACTCAAGGGAATCATGTGTTCGAGCATTGCTCAGGCGACTGCTGCATTTTCTCATTCACAGCCACCCACCCAAAGGACTACAGCCAAATGTGTTATTCCTGACAGACATGCACTGTGCCAATGTAAACTTAAGTAAAACTGCTCATACTAACCACAAACGAACACCACGCTCCTCAGCTCTGCTGTTGTGTTGTCGTGTCGGAAACATTACAGTGATTGACATGTCTCCATCCAGCCTCCTGACTGACAGTTTTCCACATTTTGTGCCCAGAAATCAAATGTGATCTGATCATTTAGAGAAATAGCTACAATATACAGTGGAAATTCTGGAGCTCAGCAACTGGAAATCCTTAGTTATAACCATGCTTATAATTATGATTACAGTTAGTAATGCAGATGTAACTAAGAGTGTGCTCACACTTGCACAAACACATCAAAATTGGGACTAAACATACATCTGGACTAAACTGATCTTAAACCAGGCACAAACCAGCCAGTGTTCACAGCGGTAAAAAGTACTGTTTAATGAAGGAGAAAGTTCTTTTATTTGAATGACACAGATGTTTCAGAGGCAAAGAAAGTGTGACTGACTGAAGGTGACAGACAGGTGTGATACAACAGACGACAGCAATGACATTCTGATTTTGTTTGACATCAATCAGTTACATTGGGCGAAAGCGGATGCAGATTGACCATCCAGAGAGATCTGTTCCAAATATACACAACCTGGTGGAGGCCGACTACTCCTATTGGACTCTGGGATACATGTTGTCACTGCAGGGGGCCCAGAAGCTCCTCCGGGCCGAACCCCTGACAAAAATGCTTCCCGTTGATGAGTTCCTTCCAGTCATGTACAACAAACATCCAGTGTAAGTGGATTATTATCATTTGATCATATTTTACACATATTTAACAATATTCCTTCCTCAGACCGGAGTACATGGAGCCCTTTGAGCCTCGGGACCTGCACGCTTACTCAGCCGAGCCTCTTCTGGTTTATCCCACACATTACACAGGTGAGCCGGGCTACATCAGCGACACAGAGACATCAGTGGTCTGGGACAACGAGACGGTCAAAACGGACTGGGACAGGGCCAAGTCCAGGAAGACTCAGGAGCAGGAGGAGCTCAGCTTTGAGGCGCAAAACTCAGACGTCCTGCAGTCTGAGCTGGAGAAGTGGAGCAAACGAGAGGAGCTGTGAACTATGCAACGACAGAAGGAAAACAAATGTGAATCTGAGATCATGGTGGGTGTTGGCTAGAAATGCCTCTGATGCATAGCAATAAATTTGACTATTGTGGAAAAAGGGAATGTATTTTAGTAGTTCAAAACAAGTAAAACAAGTCAAGTAAGAGTGAAAAGCTATGGAGTGAAAAGCTGTTTTAAGTTGTTAGTGATAATAACACATTACAATGACATTTATTCCGGTCATTGATAATGTATCATGCCAAAATGATTGTAATTAAATCAAGAAAATATTTTACATTATGGCACTAAATGTGTTTTTAGTTTAATTTTTGAAAAATAGTCAATTCAATTAATCCTGTAGTAATACTAAATTGCAATACAAATCAACATTGCAAAATATAAATATTTTAACAATATTCAGGAGGTTACATTTACCCTCTCTCCTATAGGGTGGGGTTGTATATCTCTTTTTTTGAAGAGTCAGCTTGCAGCCCAATTTTATTTATTGCCTTGGACGCAGAGCTCACTCCACCGTCTGACTGAAGCACACTTTTTATTATTTTCATATTTCATCCCAGACTCTCTCCCATTACTCCTTTTAAGGTTTTTGGCATAAAAATTGTGCTCAGTCAAGAGTTAGAAGTACGTTGCATTCATTACTCCCATAAAACTCTGAACGATTGCACAATTTCACATTATCTGTGTAGTAGCTGCAATTTGGGGTTTAAAATGGAGTTCTAAATATGAAGAGAGCCTTTTATTATTCAGTGGCTCGATAAAGGTAGTCTGTAAAGCAGTCAGCGTATGGCCTGTACGGTAAACTTTTTGTGTTTTTAATCCATCTAAAGCTGTTAAATGGAAAGGTAAACAAATATAAATTCTTTGTTCAGCTAATCTGCTTTTAAATTCATTTATGCGGTTTTTACTTAATCATTGACAGTTCTGACTGATCATGTATTTGTCTGAAATTTTACTGTTACAGCGTTTGATTTAAAGCCCCAATGTTTCAGACCTAATTTTATCTTAATATTTGTTGGTCCATTTGTGTCTTTTCTACCAGAGAACAAATACAACTTTTACAATGAACTGTCTGCAGGTTATTTTGAAGTTAGGGACATGCACATTATTCTAGTTCTTTTCATGTGGTGGTTTTAATTTGGTGGTGAATGCAGTACAATTTATAAGCTTGTCTCGGTATTTTTCTTTCATTCAGCACAATACATTATGGTTATATACATATTGGTTATGTGTTTGGTTGTGTGTTTGGTTGTGTGTTTGGGTGTGTGTTTGGTTGTGTGTTTGGGTGTGTGTTTGGTTGTGTGTAGGAGCAGTTCAGTGCAGTGTACACCACGTGCCACTGCACACGTCTGTGACTCAGACTAATCCTGTTAGAGCTCTCTTTCACTGCTATACTTGCCTCAGCCCTCTCTCAGATTAACCCAGGTATTTTCTGCAAGTGCCTTTTAAGATCAATAGCCACTTTCTACAGTGGGACCTGCTGCAGAATCAGACTCAAAACTATTGACACCCTTAGTTCATTTCCTTATAGGTGCCAGGCTGACACACACCTTTTGACCTCGGCTGTTTGCATTTATCATTATGGAGTAAAAACGTATATATTTTTTATATGCCCACAAACTTGTGCATCACAAAAACAGTGGCCAATAAGATGCACATTGCATTGGGATGTCTATATGTTTTTTGGTTTTTTTTATCCATGATTTTTCAGTCATTCTGATGAGCATAAAACAAAAATATCCATTCCACCAGTAATGGATTAAATGGTTTAATACCATCCTGAAGTAATAAATTAATGAGAAATATCCTTAGAAAAAAGTCTTAACAAAGGTACAAAACCAGGACTGAATAAGGAAAATCATTTTAACTGTAATATATGATTTATTATTTTGATTTAATTTACATGCATTTGGGGAATTTGTATTTTGAAATTCCTTTGGGGATTTCTTCATATTGTTTTTTACTGAACACTGTCCTGCTGTCTTGGTCAGAAGACAGCAGAGAACACATGAAAGCTAAATTTTACCTGTAAACCGCCATACTCACAGCCTTCAGAGACTGGTGAGATCAAGATAGAAGGGTTATGTAACTAAGGCAAATACTTTGAGCCAGGGGACTGTATAGCTTATCCAAACCAAATCATGTGATACATTTTGCATGAATGTTAAATTTCTGATATATTGTTCTGCCCAAGGGTGTTTGTTGTGGTGCAGAGGCTGCTGTGGGTCAGAAGACCTCATTGTCCACATAAAACACTGTTGTCCGTCTCTTAGGAACCTCTTGACCCACATGTCACATGCACCTTGCAATCCAATTTGTCCCGTTTCCTGATCCCTCGTACTCTTTAAGTAATAAGATTGGCAAGGTTGAGCCTGAGTTTCTTGGCCCTGCACACACTCACCTGAACACTCACACAGGGGACACCTCTGCCCTGAAATAGGGCCGGGCTACACCTACAGCGATCCGTAATCTCCCCCATGGACTGAGAAAATTGCAGACACGCGCTTCAATGGCCACTGAAAGGTGTCTGCGAAACGGGAGACTTCACAGGATTTGAAAGAAAAAAGGATCAAGTCGTGAACAGAAAGTGGGCACAACAATGGCTTGAAATAAGGAACAAGATCTGGACAATCTCGGTGAGACAGAACTTAAAGGTAAACACTCCATCACACAAAAGAGATGAATGAACAACAGGAGTCTAATGTATCTCAAGTCATCTCAATGTTTGTTAAACAAGCTTTAACAGAATGTATTATTATTATTATTATTATTATTGTTATTATTATTTATTAATAAAAATGCATTCCCTACATCTAACTGCAGTATGTGCAACTCATATAGGGTTCATATAGATAATATTATTCAAGTAATAGCCATACAATAAGTCATACTGGCCTTGAAAACTTCATATAAGTACAAATTGTTTAAAACATAGTAATTATAAGTGAATGACAAGATGTACAGTATACACATGTATAAGTCCTGTATGTATGAGAATCATGGAAATGTTGTGTTAGTATCTAGAATGACTAATTAATTTACAACCTTGCACTGCTTACACGTTTCTATACTGATTTCTGTACTTACAAGTTTTCTTACAATTAATATATAGTCAGGAAATACTGTTCATGTGTTATTTACTCAACGATGGCTCAATACAGTACTTACTGTGACAGGTCTACATGTGTAATGATGTAGGAGTGAACAGAACATGACTGCGCTTCTGATATAAGCCAATATACATCAAGAGCTATTGATGAAAATCATAAGTAATCCAGATAATTGTGAAATAACTTCTCTAAATGTGTGGTGTGGAGGGTGACCTTTTGCTGGGCTATAGTAAATCCTCCAGTTAGGCATCCAAGATGCTCAGTTTCAAACATTTTTCTTGTGCAAGTTTCAAGTCCAGCGTCTCAAATAGATCTGGCACAGCTTAAAGCTACGCGGCCAAATCTCATTTGTGAGGTTATCGCTGTCAATTCTCAGCCCACAGTGTCTGCAGCGAAAGTGAAATACAGGCTGGGCACCACAGATAAACTCATTTTCTGAGCTGTTGTTATTTCTGCTGGACAAATGCAATTCTCATAGGTTTTGGCTTCTGAATTATATTAAATTCATTTATATTTCAAAATGAACTTTACCCCACTTGTCTTGAAGATACAAAAATATATATAAAATAATGCTTTTACATGTCTGCAACCAACAAAATATTAAGCTGACACAATCTAATGAGTAATTATTTATACAAACAATACAATACAAACACAAATTGTTGACTGCATAGGCCTATAGACGCTCCAGATGTTTGTTGCATCATATTTGGAAGACGTCCCTCAATATTTGCCAGGAGAATCACATTGCTTTAGCAAAAAAACTGCAACAGCTGTTCTAAAAAATTGGTGACAACAAGGCTTCTGTTCAGTGTTAGCATTCAGAAATCCCACACCAATTACTCCTGACGTGAGCTCGATGCACAATTGGATAGGACTTGAGGCTAATGATAGCTTGCTGTGAGGATGTTGCCTGAATTTGTTAGACTTTGCATTTAATGAAATGAAAATACTGCAAATCCAGGCTCAATCGTCTTCTTCAAATTATATCTAGCATATGCTTTTGATCATTTATTGAGCGTAATCATGAACATGTTGACAACATTTGTGCTTCAAAATGTCATATTTAATTTGCAGAGCCTTAACTGGAATAATGATTGTCATAGCAACACCGCTCAGCTCGTCCAATTCTGACGTTTTGAGCTTTTTGTTTGGATATTACTGTACATTGTGGACAGTTAATGTTCATATTTATTTCAGAAGGGCACCAGCTGAATCTTGTCCACAATCTTGTGTCACATTCCTTCCAACTTTCTGCCTTGTTCTGTAACGGTGACTTCTCTGTTGTTTTGAATTATGAAAAGATAATATCTCTTTAAAGATCTTTTGAGATGCACAGACTTATTGATTATTCTATGTAACCATTTCCAGGATGTTTGAATTTATATTTATTAATTTGGACAAATGTATAAATAATAGGTATAGTCTCTATGATTTGCAGTTAGTTTGAGAGTGAAAATTTAAATTGATTGATTAAAATCTTGATTTTTTTATCTTTTTCTTCTTCTTTGGGGGTGTTTAATGGCGGTTGGTATCCATAGTGTTACATTATCACCATTCTTTAGACTTTATTCTTTAGATTACCACCATATAATTTGTGTTATGTTTAGGGAAGTGCTGTTTAGTCGACTATAAAAAATAATTGTAATTGTATTTCAATAATTGTAATCCTTATCTGGACGATACAGACTCTAAAACACATACAAAAATATATTTTTTATAACAATGACTGCAACATTAAGAATAAACTATTTCTGACTCTAATCAATAATCAAATTTGTCAACCTTTATTTGGAGATAAAGTCAAATACAATAGAAATAATCATTTGACTTGTCAGCTAATAGAAAAAATCATCGCTAGATTACTAAAATAATCGTTCGCCCTATTATTTTGATTGCAATCTACAGTGCATCCGGAAAGTATTTTTTCTTCATTTTGTTATGTTATGCCTTATTTCCAACTGGATGGATTTTTTCAATACTTTGGCACTAATTACAGCCTCAAGTCTTTTTGAGTATAATGCTTCAAGCTTGGCACACCTATTTATGGGCAGTTTCTCCCATTCTTCTTTGCAGAACCTCTTGGATTGGATGGTGAGCGTCGGTTCATAGCCATTTTCAGATCTCTCCAGAGATGTTCAATTGGGTTCAAGCATGATGCTGCCACCACCATGCTTCACTGTAGGGATGGCACCGGCCAGGTGATGAGCGGCGCCTGGTTTCCTCCAGACATGACGCTTGCTATTCAAGCCAAAGAGTTCAATCTTTGTTTCATCAGAGATTTGTTTCTCATGGTCTGAGAGTCCTTCAGGTGCCTTTTTTCAAACTCTGTCATGTGCCTTTTACGGAGGCGTGGCTTCCGTCTGGCCACTCTACCACACAGGCCTGATTGGTGGAGGGCTGCAGAGATGGTTGTTCTTCTGGAAGGTTCTCCTCTCTCCACGGAGACACGCTGGAGATCTGTCAGAGTGATCATCTGGTTCTGGTTACCTCCCTTACTAAATCCCTTCTCCCCCGATTGCTCAGTTTGGCCGGACGATTGATGTTGCAGGAAGAGTCTTGGTGGTTCAACACTTTTTCCATTTACGGCAGCTGGAGGCCAATGTGCTCATAGGAACCTTCGATGCTGCAGACATTTTTCTGTACCCTTCCCCAGAGCTGTGCCTCGATACAATCCTGTCTCGGAGGTCCACAGACAATTGCTTGGACTTCATGGCTTTGTGCTTTGACACTGTTAACTGTGGGACCTTATACAGACTGAATTTACCACAAGTGGACTCCAATCAAGTTGTTGAAGAATCTCAAGGATGACCAGTGAAGAAATTAGAGCCAAAGGTGCTTCAACAAAGTATTGAGCAAAGGCTGTGAAAGAATTCAAACAATCTTCTTTCACATTGTCATTATGGGGTATAGTTTGTAGAATTTTGAGGCAAACAATACATTTTACCGCTATTGGAACAGCGCTGTAACATGACAAAATGTGGAAAAAGCAATGCACTTACTACAGCTATTATAGACCCATCATTTATTTATTACCTTGAAGATTTAGTGTTGATAGCATATTTCTTTACGCAGGCCACTTCCTCTTGCTTTGATCTGGAATCATGGTGGACATGTTTTTGGAACGAGTCCTGGTGGAAAACAACTGGGACCAGGACGAACTAAACACAGAGCGAGAGATCACCGGGATCCTGGAGAACCGCATCCTCATGTTGTTCTTCGCAGCGTCCGACAGCCGCAAGTGCCAGGAGTTTGTCCCCATCCTCAACGACTTCTTCAAGAGATTAAAGGACCCAGCGTACATCGAATACCCCAAACTGCTGGCACTCATCTATATCAGGTTTTGTTTCCTCTAATAAAATGATCTTTTAGTGGTTTAATTATATATTTTACAGTATTATCATAAAATATACATTATTCTATCTCCTTCAGCATGGACCAAACAGAGGAGCAGCAGGAGAAGTTTCTCAAAGAACTTCACAAAAAGACTCTGTTCTTGCCTTTTGAAGATCCATACAGACAGTGAGCATCTATGAAATCTAGTTATTACCAACACAATAGATGTTTTAATTTGTAATGAAGACTTAACTAAGCTTGACTGTTTGAAGAACATAACCGTACTTGCATATAAATAAGTGTCATGACATATGTCAAATCCACTCACAATACAGCACAAGACAGACTACCACTGTGTCCGCCCTGGGTGGTTTAGGTCAGTATCGGGCACAAAGTAGGCTACTGTAATCTTATCTCTATGGAGCATTTAGCCACAATTGAATCAGAATCAGAATCAGAATCAGCAAAGGATTATTGCCATTGTCAATGAACAAAATTCACAAACATAGGAACTTGTTTCAGTGTTAAGGTGGAACATAAAACACTGAGAAATAATACAAACAACATATATGAAACACATGAAATCAAAATGGCATGCATTAGGAAACAATTACAATTTACTATAGTATAAAATGAAAATAGACTTACTATGTACACAAGAATTTTTAGTATAATTTACAGACGGAGTGCAGAATTGACCACTTAATCTCACGAACAACAACCTGGACAACTAAAAGTCCACATGTTGAATATTGCAATATTGATATATGTATCCTCTTTCACAGGGAACTACGGACCATGTTTAAGATTGCAGAAATACCAACAGTGGTGGTCCTTCGCCCTGATTGCTCTGTTCTTTCGTCAAACGCAGTACAAGAGATTTGTGAGTATGGTTGTGACAGTTTCAGCAGCTGGCAGGAATCGGCAGGTTTAGTGGAGAGGAGCTTCATGCTGAATGAAGAGTTTGACGACCTCAATTTACGCACAGTCACGGACCCTGTGAGACGGCTCAAGTACAAGACAGAGGACGACAAGAGAAAGAAGAGGTGGTGGAAGCCATGGACCAAAGGCCTAGGGCAAGATGAAGAGGAAGATCCGGACAGAGCCTGGGATTCAAAAAGAAAAAATACAGATACTAAAGGAAGGTGGAGACTCATCTAAAGACTATGCTCAATCCAAGAGTAGACTAGGTCATGTCCATGATGCAACCCAGTGATTACTGTCAACCAAAAGAATAACATTTCTGAATATGGGCTAATAATATAGAAACAAAATGCTACTATAATATTTATATACTGTTTTATTTACAAAAACAAGAAAAAGTATGAGACTAAATAAGACATTGTTCATATTTTATGCTGGTCATTTTTTATTTTATTTTTGCTTTTTGTTTGTGTAAACCATGTGCTAATCCAGGACACTCCTCTTTGTTTCTAAAGTTCAGCGAACTTCACCAGACTCACTGAACACACGTCAGTATTGTTTATACTTCCTAACATTACTGAACTTTCGCTCCTAATTTACTAAATGAAATGTTGTAAACATCATTAGAGTTAAGATTGTGCTATCAAAACAATGTTGACAATGTTGGTGATGTTTATAGTTTTACTTCCTTCCTGGTCATGAGCATGAAATAGTGGTAATTCCATAACCGTTAGTTAGCAACCAGACTATAAACAAGGGCAACATCTAATTTATTTATTTTTTGGCCCGTAGGCTTTATTAGACAGGATAGTACAGTGTGAAATGGGGATGAGAGAGGGCAATGATAAAATTGTTTTGATTTGGACCACCAAAGACTCTCGGGGGCCTATGGGTTCTTAGAAAAGAAGTCTAAACTAAATGAAGTCTGTGAATTTTAATGAAAGGATGCTTCTAAAGTATTTTATGATCATTACAGTACTCTAACATCTTTATTAACCAGAAAATAGTCATATTTATCCTTAAAAGACAGTATGAGAAGGAAGTTTGCGTCACCAACACATCGATGTGTAAAAAAAAAAGGGTAGCTGGGAGAAAAAGGTTGGGAACCACTGACATAGTGCTACTTATTAATATTTTTTTTTCGTTTTCCTTCACAAACTGCCACTAGACTAATTTAACACTGTGATAAATATTTACCACAGGCACAATCCAATCAAATGAAGTAATGATTAGAAAAAGATGAAAACCTGTCATATGCACTTTAAATTCTGGTTGTATTTTTTGGAGCCGCACAGCGTGGCATCTAGTTGTTTTTCATACATTATTGTTAGTTATACAATGTGACCTTTTCTAAAGCAATATTTATTATTAATAATGCTAAGTCCAGTATTTAGATTTGTGACTTTACACCACTAGAGGGTGTTGTGAGCTACAGTAGTATTTAATTGCTTCTTAAAAAATTATGGATTCATCAAATCTCTTACGTCATGCTGTTATGCCACTTAAGTACCAGGATACAACTGCTGCTTTTACTAAAGTGAACAATTTCAATGATCGGTTATGTAGGTTTAAATGATGATGTGTAAAATATCGTATTATTTATCTGTGTTGGGAAGTGATACTACAGCATGCAGTGATATCATGGACATTTCTGTTTTCAGTATTTGCATCTCACTCAATACAATCTATTATTTAGTAAGCAGTGAATAGATCTACATCAGTATATGACAAAAGCTTCCTGTGCTTCTCTCTGTCCATTGGTTAGTAAGAAATAAAGGTCTCACTGTGACTGGCATCATTTTGGCCTTTTGTGTTGAAATCAGTGATACACTCATTTGTGCTGCTGCTCTTGAGCCTTGGTAAGTACAGCCTGTGAGGACTGTGTGTGCCCATCCCGCTGTCACCTTGTCTCTCAATCCCTCCTCACACACAGATATACTACACGCACACGCACATGCACACGCGCACACACACACACACACACACACACACACACATATACAGCGGCGGAGGAAGCATGTTGAGGAGTTGTGGTCAGTGAACAATGGTGACATGCGGTGACCGGCTTGTTAGGTAATCTCGTACGATTCACAAAGAGTTGAGATAGAAAAATCTTGAAGGTTGTTCCTGGTGGATTTGCTGCTGCCAAAACAGGAGATAACATTTGTTAGAGGTAAGCACCTGTTAGGATTATGGGATTTGATAGTGAGCTAGGTATGTTCATAAGCAGAATACTAAACGAGATACCAATAAAAAAAACATTTAGGTCTACATTGTATAGCTAAAGTAGTCAAACTTTCAATCGTTCATTGTGTTAAGCTTAGCCTAAACAACTATAACATCAATTACTTCTTTGTTCTATTCATAGAATATTTATTTTAATTAGCTAAATGACTGCATTATGCACACATTTCATGGATGCAGCATAGTTCTTGGATACAGAGAACATTTATGACCGGAGCCTTAAATTTCACCTTACGTATTACCAATCCGGCATTACATATGATCACTGCAATCTCTTACTCAAGTAGGCCAGTATTGGAACACATTTATCAAATACCGCTTTTAACTTCTGCAGCAATTAAAAATACCTGTGTATCTTTTGAATTAGCCCTCCCCACATGCATCACATGTTACTGGGTCACCACTGTTTTGTCAATACAGAAGATTGCAAACTGTAAAATGAAACTACAGTTGCAGCTTTGAAGATGATAGGCTGTAGAACACTTTGAGCCCAGCTCCAACTACTCTGTTATCTTTGAAAACATCACCCGCTTAGCCCAAGTATGAAGATGATGCCACAGTGACTGATGGGTGATTTTTCCCTATGTCATCCGATACCAGAGACCTGGGATCATGGTGGACCTGTTTGTTGACCACATCTTGGTTAAAAACAACAGGGATCAGGATGAACTGGACACAGAGCTGGAGATAGTGAATCGTTTGCAGAACCGCATCCTGCTGCTGTTCTTTGGATCAGCGGCGAGTGACAGGTGCCAGGAGTTTGCTCCAGCTCTCTGTGACTTCTACAAAAGACTCACAGACGAGTTCTATGTGGACCGCTCTGCTCAGCTGGTCCTGCTCTACATCAGGTATAACAACCACAGTGACATATCATATCTATTATGTATGCTGACTGACTATACATTATAAATAGAAACCCCTGAGATTTCACTTTCCTTTGGTTAGTGCTGTATTTGGACGATAGTAAAATATGTGAGTCTGCTATACATATTTATTACTACTATAACTACTGCTTGTTCTTATCTTTGGCATTCTAATCATGCGTCTTAAAAAGTAAAGAAATCAACACAATGTAAACGAAAATCTATATTTCCGTGCCATTGTGGTTTGAATATGCTCTCAAATCTGTGTCCTTCACGTCCATGTTTTTCTTGTCATGGGATATGCGTCATACAAGTCCAGATGATTACTTTAACTCCTTAAAGAGAACCACATGCATGACATGTCCAACAGTCATACGAATCCCAATTTTTAGCATGGGCCAGTCAGAGGAGGACCAGAAAAGCTTCCTGCAAGAGCTGCCCAAGAAATGCCTGTTTCTGGCCTACGAGGACCCCTACAGGAGGTGAGTGGGGGTGGTCAAAGCTGTGTGCCTAACCTGCTGGTGGTTAATTGTAATGCAAATACATTATACTGCAATTAAGTCTTTATGAAAATATGCATGTCCACAGGGAGCTAGAAGCCATGTTTAATGTCGAGGAGATGCCCACTGTGGTTGTCCTGCGCCCGGACAGCTCTGTACTCATCCCAAATGCAGTAGAGGAGATACTGCACTTTGGTCCAGACTGCTACAAGAACTGGCACGAGGCAGCTGAAATCATCGACAGAAACTTTATGATCAGTGACGACATCAGCGAGAAGTCAATGAGGAGCCTGACTGACCCTGTGAGGAGACTTAAGTACAAAGTGGAAAACAAGAAGAAGAAGGAGCATGAAGGATGGGGAAAGAGAAAAGATACAGAGGCGGATGGAGGAGGAGATGGTGGAGCCGAGTCACCTTGGTGACAGAGGCCAGGAAAATAGCACATTATTAGTGACTGAAGAGGTCCCTAACGCTGCAGTAATTGGTCTTTTAAACAGATGTGAGAAGGTCATGAAGCTTCTCCAAAGGATTCAAAGGCATATATACCATATTGAATTTACACAAAACCATTTTACTGCTATTAAGAAATGAAGTCAGGGGGATAAAGGTATGAGATTTAATGAGGAAATGTTGCTGCTTTCTCGAAACAGACTTTATAATTATCTATTTAGTGCTTGATTTGGAGTTGCTTTAAGCAGCAAAGCAAAGGCCATCAAGCAAATCAACAGACACAGATACTATGTCTGTGGATTTGCAACATTCTGGCAAGAAATCCGAATTGTGAACATTTGCTGTAAATAAAAATGTTTTTTGTCAGCACTGTTTTAAAGAAGACAAATGTCAAAGAAGAGAGAGATCTGTCTTCAACAGCTCTGCTTCTCACTGTGTCTGTCTCACTGCTGTAGCTTCAGAGAAGAGGATTGATGTGCCAACATCCAATAAAATAATGTAACAGGAACAGTGAATGCTGCTAACCGTTGCTGACCCTGGTTTATACTTGGCTGTCTTTTAGTCTTTGAACGCTGCCAAGAAAGCTGTCATGCCAAGGTTAGGTCTGATCCAAGTTTGGCTTTTATAGCGTGTTTTCTGGCCCCGAAGGATATTATTTCAGCCACTTCCCAATTTTTATCTTGACTCTCTAATGTGTGTCAAACATGAACCTTAGTTAGTTAGTTATTTAGTTTTATGGTTCACAAAAAAGTTCTTGGTTGTCGAAGTACAAATGCCCTGTGACAATGTATTTAGTGAATAGCATCTCCATAAGTGAAGATTAAACTGTCCAGTCACTACCATAACTCCAGCTAACTCACTTCTTCTTACTGCTGTGGTCCTTATAAATCCTTATAATCTAGATTAAATAATTAGTCGACTAATCAATTTGGTCGACTAAGACACCATTGACTGATGAATCGACTAAACAACTAAAGGACTACAGTCCTAAATACGATCCAATCAAAACCATGCATGAACTAAAACATTGTGAATTAGAGTTTTGGTCCCAGGTGTACTTAAATGTTTATGAAGCTGCACGCCTCTTATTGCTTAGGCAATTAAAAGAATTCAAAAGAGGAGTGGAATAGTGAAACAGTTTCTGCCACTAACACTGAATATGAGTCATCTTCCTTGACACTAAAGATGTTCGCTCCATGCATATGTAACCTGTTTTTGTGCAGTTAGACTAATTAGTATGCAGCGGGTGACATCTCACTCTCAGAGAGGGTTTTCTTACCTTTAACAGATTTGTCTATAAACAGCAAAAGAGGGCTGCCAAAGTGGTAACAAATAATCAATTTAGGGGTGAAGAAAGGAGGAAGCATCTGATTGACAACAGGGATTTAAACTGTGACAAGGTGATGTACATCACAGTCTGATGCCATAAACATACTTCGTGACAGTTGCCAACCTATCACAAATGCACAATATGATTGCTTGTTGCTGGCACACACAATATTCCAATTACAGATGGTAAAAAAATGCTTCCTCTGTGCCCGTGAAAAATATGTGGACAAGGGCATAAATTGACTGTTTCGGGACTTATAATAAGACGTTTTTGCTCTAGCAATTGTGAATTTATCATAATAATCCTGCAATAGAGTTTACATGGCTTTGAGGACAATAGGCACAACACCCACATTGGAATCTAATTGATCCCTACCAGGAAGAAGATGAAGATGGAGGAAACTTGCACTGCTGATCGGTGATTGTCGAAGGCACACTGGGTGAGCAGACGCGGCCAAACCAACATAGCTTCAACTTATTCCACGGCTCTTTCTTGCTAACACAGCAGCTTATTGTTGCTCACTCAAACCCTGATAATACAGACGAGGCTCTGCCCCACTCTTTTTTCTGCCTCCCTCGCTGCACACGCGAGCGCCGTACACGCGCGTAGACGCACACAAGTTGCGCGCTCTCGAGTGCAGAACGCGCAACAAGCGGGACCAGCGGATGGAGAGAGACAGAGGGAGAGAGAGAGAGAGAGCGCACGAGAGAGAGAGAAAGCAGTGAGGGACGGATGCAAGGCGAGGCCAGAAGCAAGGAAACGTATCTCTACACCTCAGCCAGTGCTTTTGTCCTTTATTTATTTTCATTTTTTTATCATTTATCGCAGCGCCTTTCTCTGTTCTGGTTGAAAAAGCCGCGCCACGCATCTATCCTGATGTGCTGCGCCTTATTACGATTCTTCAAGGATATGGGGATCACGTCGACGCTCTTTTGCCATTTACTGCATGGATGTAAGACTGGGGGCGCCTAGAACACCAACAATGGGCAAGTCCAAATGAGCACCATCGATGCACATTGCGCGCCTTCTACCCTAATTAGTATCGTTCGTTGGATATCCATTTTTCTCTTCCGGAGCTATACCAGGCCCGCATCATCTCTGGGCATGAAACCCGTGGGAATTGTGATACCAACGTGACGCACGGTCACACAGCGCAGCGGGGAAGACATCGAGCCTCGACAGGACGTGGAGGGAGCGCTACTGTAAACTGGAAAGAGAACGCCCAGTTGTTGTCGCTAATGACCGCCTCATAGTGACTGCCTTGCCCGTGTAAAGACCCAGGCACAGAGACACCACCGTGCGCTATTGAATATTTGATTCATATTTCATGCATCTGGAGGAAAGGGAGGAGGACGGGAGAGGAGAGGGTGAGGGCGCGGACGCTCGAGACGGCATGCGGGAGACGCAGTGAGAGAGCAGCACGAGGAAGAGGAGGAGGGAAACCGGAGGACTGAGGGTAAGATATGGATATAGGCTATGAGAATGCACCCCGCCCCTCTTGTACGTATTCTTCTCTACTCGTGCACGTACATGATCAATGCTTGAGAAGACAGCTGAGGAGCCCTGCGTCCTTTGCTGCTGCTGCTGCTGTTGTCAGGGGCCATTTGATCAGTCAGGGATGTGATGCTCCTCTGCATGGGCATTAGCAAGGGTACATTCTCTATTTTACGTCGCTTAGACAGCTAGACATGAGACAATTACAATGTTCAGCATCAGAATACCGATATAATTGTATAAACTACACCTACTCAGTTGTTCAAATGCCGAGGAAAGAGCAGCTGGTGGTGTGCATAAGGCTTCTCATGGTGCTATAAGGATTTAACCTATTTTAGGATAGGTCACTTCATTCTGTCTGTACTTGAATGTTGACTGATAAATTACAGCATAGATAATTGGTCTATTGTTTTATTTCACAAATGCCGGTTATTTTACACGATCAACTATCTCATATGGACCTGTGAAGTCTCCAGTAATGGAAGCTTTTTGTTTGATGCCAAGAAGCTAGACACTTGATGACACTGTATGCGACTGGCCAGGGCAATGTGATCTTAAATCAATAACATTATTAATTTACATTTTGCATTTACAAGATTTTGCATTCAGAAGATATGAATTGTTTTGCATGTTATCTTCCAACTTAAACATTTTATATTCGCATCCATAGGCATGCTTAAAATATGATGTTGATTTGGAGGAATTAAATTGAGTGACTTGATAAAAGAGAGAATGTATTAAAAATCACAAACCTCAGCCACTCGACCTATTGCAGCTCACTATGCAATACTGCTGCTATTAACTAGAGTCACTATGAGTGAGTGTAAGGCATATGAAATATTCATGTGCACGTGATGAGCCACACAGGAGTGCATTGAGAAAAGTGCCCTAATAATCCAGGGTGTCCCACAACGCCATACGAGAGGGGAAAGTCCCAGGTGGATCTAATGTTGATTATTGAGCATTTTCTTTGGTGTTGCGGAATCGGTGTTGCTCCAGCTGCAGTGAGGTTGGGTGTAAGTGTGGACTCACATATGGAGGCCTCCGCCTTTTGCTCTGCTGATTCACCGCAGATGGGAACCTGAGCGGAAAGAGAGACTGGAGTGAGAGTCTGCTATCAATATTTTAGAGAGGCAAAGAGAGGACTGGGTCAGTGGAGGAGGCCAGGCAGGACAGTGGCTGTGCTGTGGAGAGGATGGAGCAGGGACACGATGAATGTCACTGTCAAGGTTTGAATTTTGAATTCAATTTGTGTGTCTTTTTGGGAATAGGTGTTGTGTTCATACTAGTATAGTTAAAAGAAAATGATAATTTCCCCAAACTCCTAAATTCACATATTGAAGTATAAAACATTTGACTGAGCACTAAGGGGTTAATGCATCAGTTCTAGGCACATCAGTTTTAATCTAGACACAGGTACACACACCACGTCCTGTACATTACATTGTGTAAGGTCTTCTTTATTGGCACGTTTCAGATTGGTATACACTGCGATGTCTGAAAAAGGCAACAGCTGGGTTATAAAATGTGGTCGTGTGGGGCTCATGTATTATTCATGCCCACGGATACGGGCAACGTATTGAGATTATATTGGTCAACCAAAGTGCTCTGACTAATTTACTATGCTCTACAACATCTAAATAATATTGTATACACAAACATTTTGTGGAATTAGATCGATTTATGCTAATAACAACTACGTTAGCAAGGTAGAGGTGAAAATGTGATGTCTCTGTAGAAGCGCGCTACCCCTGTCGCACATGGAGCTTCCAAGAGCGCTGTGTTACGTGCGTACACATCTCACGTGTGCCTCACTCTTTACGCACAGAGACCACGCAACACACGTGACCGCATCTGCATCCCAGACTTGGAGCAGCTGGATCGCTCCAGAAAAACTACAATGTGAAGAAACGGAAGTCTTGCGACTATTGTCATTAATGTTTGAAGGCTAATTACATGATACGTCTTTTAATATTGACCCGCGGGTGTGAGATTGTTGGCTACTTTTTTAATTTAGCATGAAATAAATCGATAATATGCCGAAGTAGTTTGAAGGGGCCCTTATATATGATGATTATTTTGTTTTAATCTTTACATCAACACAAACCCATAGGCTATACAGTTTTATAAAGTCACTCATATGTTAGGACATAATAAATGCAATTTAAAGGATAATGCGGAACCTGAGAAAGCATAATAAAGGCAGCACAAAATATGATAAGATTGGGTGAAAACTCATCAATTATTAATCAGTATCCTCTTGCATTTTAGGCGTTTCAGGCATTCAAATGGAATACAATCTAGTTGGTTGAAGCATATGCTTTACACGAGCCTAGTTTAATCTCAATTTTGGGTGTTATGCCTATTGGACAATTTTTTTAACTTGGACTTAACTTGGCCTTACACTTTTAAGACACAGTCCTTTCTGAAACTATAATTGTTTGACAGAGCGTGACACCTCTGTTCCCTGAGTCATGCATCGACCAGACAAACACAGAGGCTCTGAAACCCATAAGTGCTTTGACTGCAGCTATAGTGTGCCCAGGAGACCTGCTTTAAAACAAGCACTCCGGCAACAGTCATACTTGCCCATGTCCAAGTTTAAGGGAGGGCATTATCGTACTGTAGCTGATGGGCTCAGTCTACTGTATGTAACCAATAACAGGAGTCATTGAATACCTTTCTAACTGGTATAAAACAGTAGTTGAAAAGGTTCACCAGACCTGAAAGGGATGGAACAGAATAGATTAACCAACCATAATCCGTTTTATACATCAAACCATTACTTCATATTGATGATTTGACAAAGACACATCTGCAGTGTAGCCTTCTCAAAAATGTGAAACCAAGATTCTTCCTTCTATAAAAGTGCACTGCACTGAGCCATATTCTGCTCCAGCCAACCACAACAATGCACACAACCATTAGTTTCAAATGTATATTGATTCTCGAAAAAGTAATATTACAAGTATTTTACTGTATTTTCTAAATGCACTGCGTGATTAAATGACCAATTCTCTTGCACTGTGAGGATAAAGCAACCAAGCAGAAATCAATCCATATGATTAGTTGTAGCTACAGCTTTAGACTGGTTCACTGCTGCTGAACACTTTGAAAACAGTGACCATGCTGCAGAAAGAGCATATTTTGTGTCATTTGATTTTATTATATCTGAGGCAGGGAAATTTGGTGGGAAAAAATAGCCAATGCTAAGCGAGGGAATTATTATACAAAGAGGATTGTGTAGTTGCTATGTAGTAATCTCCACAGTTTTACTGCTAGTAATGTAATATATATTTATTTTTTTGCTCATTTTATTTACACACCAAAAATACAACCAAAAATAATTTGCTAATAATTGAGTAAATATGACAAATGGAATGGACCAGGTCATAGCAACAGCTAACAGCGTCAGTTAACAGGGCATTTTCCAATACAATTTCACCTCTGGTTTGCCTTAAGTGAATGTTCCAAATATTGGTATTTGTCACATTTGCCTTTGGCACTAATATGTTTTCTAGCTGCCTTTGTGCCCATGTGCCATTCCAGTGCATCAGATTTGTCTTTTTGAAACCAGAGTTAAAAAAAAAAAAAAATGGAAATAGACGAGCAATTAGGTTAAAAATAATAATGACTGTATGTTTACACAATCTTGCAACACATTATTTTATCCCAGATATTTTATATCCCAGATAATACATTTTTGTTATTATTTTTTACAAATGTGAAACGCTAATTTTCAAACTTACAATAACAAACAAACTAACAACAAAGTACTAATCGGCCATAAAAGAAACCCTGGTCCAGCCTTACTTAATTTAGCAGTAAAATCAGTGCAATGTATTCTGTATCAATAAAATGGACATACATATACTGAGCTCACATTGACCATTCACTTTGCTCTGCATATTAATGAACACCATAAATAATCATTTCCAACGCATTTTCTAATTGTACACTTGAAATGTTCCATAAAACTATTGAATTTAATTAGTATGTAGATAATGCATACAGTTACACTAATGCTTGTGTAATCCATTTTTCTCCAGGCCCTTTTCACATGCACTAGCTCTGACTGGAACCCTGCTCATCCAAGTAGGCCGTTGGTTGGCCTGGGGCTGGATTTTGGTTTCAGGCTGGGAGCGTTGTGCTGCGAACAGGGGTGTGTGGCTTTGTCAGGGCCCATCAGTGTCCTTGCTCCACTTTCGTCCACTCTCCGGGCTGTGTGTGTGCGTCGGGAGGAGGAGGAGGGGGCTGGAGCAAAAGAACATGCTGCCATAAGGGTTTTGGGGATGACACTGTGCGTACTTGCAAGTCTGTGTATCTATTATGAACGGCTGTGTTTACATGTATGGTCCTGGGGCATTTATTACCGTCTTGTTGGTTCAGTGGACATAAAGAAAAAGGCAGAGGTCTCCATTTTTCTTTTATTCTGCTGCTTTTGCTTGCGTGTGCATGATGTGCGTAAGCGTCTTTGAATGCATGTTGGACATTTGTTGAGGAGTGACCTAAATCTGCCTGTCGTCATTACCTAACGGGAAGCCGGAGCAAATACATATGATCAAATTAAAATGAAGCCTTTGCACATATGGACACATTACACAGGCCAATAGTTGAAGGTGGCACAGTATGGAAAAGGAAGCAAATTGACTAAAGGAATAAATGGTTGTTTGTGCAAATAACAAGGTTTTTAAAATTGCAGTTGTTCACCAGCCCTTGCTTTGTATATATGTACACAATATATATATGTATATGTAGTTAAATCACTGCATTAGCTGTGCATTCCTACCATATCACCTTGACAGTGAACTATGACAAACTAAACATATTCATTTCAGTACGTTTTTTAATTAACTGTAGCCAGTCATTTCACCCTGGTGCAGAGGGAGACTGAAAAAGGATAGACATTCAGCTGCTCCTCTGTGCTCAGCCAGAAGTTCAATCTGTGTGGGCTTCAGCTTCCGGTTTATAGCTTACCTTAGCCCATTGATAGCTTACCTTAGCCCATTCAAAATACATCATATTTAGATTTGAATTGTTGATTGCTATGATGCCAGATTTTCTTTAACCCATGGAATATTAAAGTGCATATTACACATTACACATTGAATCAGAACATGATTATAGATCATCATTATTATATAAGATTTTATGAAATATTTGGCCTATTTTCTCCAATCATGAGCAGTTGATGTGACATACGTATGTGTTTCTTCCATTACCATTACCTAGAAACTCTATTGTAAACGGGCCAAAATCCATAGAATTTACACAATAGTTATGATTGGACAAATAATACCTGAAAACACCTTTCGCTAGTTGTGTTTCCCTGCATTTTTGGTGGAATGACATACTGTAAATTTCAACTTTTGTTTTTAAATTATTCGACACAAACTGCCACCAACTAATAAATATTTAACTTACCACCAAACCGAGTAATAATTAGGAAATAGTCTATGAGAACTTGTCATATGCGCTTTATTGATGCACATACTGGTCACAGCTGTACATCCCGGTGGGTTCCTCGTACCCTCAATGACGCAGTGCTGCCCCTTCGATCACCTGAGCTCCGATGTTTACCTCATTAACCCTGCCAGGCAAAGGGCTCATCTCCACACACCATCATTTATTCAGCATTACTGGAAAGTGGTCTACGGCGCTAGCCTAGCACTCACTCCACTTGCCTCCTCACTCCTCTGTGTGTGTGTGCGTGATTGCATGTGTGTGTTGTCTGCACTTTTATGGGTCAGAGATGCCGGTTTTGCTGCTGGCTAATTAAGGACGTAAAACACGTTCTCGCGCAAAGCCGCGCACAGACACACACACGTCGCCCATCTCGGCTGCGCCGTGCTTGCCTGTCACCATGGTAACAGCAGATTGAGGGACTTTCGCAGACACGATTGTTCAATAGTTATCTCGATTTCTCTCTTCCTGCCATTGTGCCACTCTGCTGCCTCACCATCACAGCCTGCTATTTTTCTCACGTGCCACTTCTTTTGTCTGGACGGAAGAATAGCAAAATTGAAACACGCATTATAGCTTTTTAAAATAAATTTGAGAAGATTATATTTGTAAAAGAGACTGCTTGTAAGCCAATAGACAAAAAAAAATTGATTAAAAAAATGTAACCTTTATTTAACCAGTACCTGAGTCCCATTGAGATGAAAAACCTCTTTTCTAAGGGAACATTTTTGAGTTAATAGCTCAGATTTGTTATGGAGCCAACATCTACAACAACTGGCGAATTGATGTGTCGTTATCTAGTGCTAATATTCAACTCACATCCCGGTTTGGCCTTTCTACACTAACACACATTCTAATACAAACTAATCCTTAATTAAAACTATTTTCTGCCTACATCAGATAAATACATTTAACACTTACTCATTTGATTTGTTTTCAGAGAGACTTGAGCTTGGATGTGAACATTTTGATCTCAGAAATGCTCTTAGTTTCTGTTGAACTACAACAGAGAAACAACTTTCTGGGAGGCAGTTGTTTCCTCATGATTCTCATCCAACAATGTCTCTGATTGGACGTAAAAGTATGTCCCTGGAGTTGCTTCCTTATTCACTAAATGCCACATAAAATGTATCATTCATCTTCATTTTTGGTCATAAATAGCTGCTTTTACGATACATTATATGGAGTAACCGGATGTTACTTCATATATTGTACTACATGAACTAGAAATAGAAATTGTGTACCTATTTTTAACCAATCACCTTTCTAGTGATTGATGTATATGCCCTCTCACTTTTCCTCCGCTCCCTCTCCAACAGCAAGACCCCTTAGTCTCATCAGCCTCCTCAACCTTCCACTGCACCACCACATAAAGCTGAACAATTGATTTCTATTTTTTTTTTTAAATTCATGATTCAATCCAGCAGTCCAAATTTATATATGGATATATCCCTAAATAATGATGGTCTTTGTGATTTGCAAAATAGGCTATTCAGCCTGACCAGATATATTTTGTAGCAAACACATCCGTCTTCTCCCTTCATTAAGTCACTCAAATCTTAACACGCTAATTTGTCTTTTTAAATTACTGGTTGAAATAAAAGTATTTGAATCATTTGTCGGTTGCTGAGGTAAATCATAAGTTCAGTCTCTGATCTCTCGTATTCTCTGTGCTCTCTCCACAGGCTCTCCTAACGTGGCGGCCGGCGCGACGTCATAACCCTTCCCTCCAGCATGGCTTCGTCCGTGTGGTTCCTGGGAGCTTGTGTGCTCATGTTGTCTCACATTGTCCCGTTTGGTCAAGGTAAGGATGTCCCCTAAGTGGCGTTTTTTTTTCTTTCTTTTTTTCTGGCAAATAAAACAGACACTAAAATATATCTATTTTTTAAATAAACTATCACTTTCACAGCCATGATTCATTGAAAAAGCAAACATTTCTATTCCTGAAACATTATGTAACAGGAAAGTTAGAAATACCTTTTGTCATTAGTTGTCAGCATTTTTTTTTATTAAATTGAATTGCAATATGATCATGAATTATATCCTATGTAGCTGATTTGACTCTAAAGGGGATATGCTATGTTTAAGAGCTTTTCCCTCATAATTTATAAACTCAAAGTTGTATTTTGATTGGTCCTTGCCTGTTTGTGTAATCCTGTATTGTCCTGCATTTGAGATTTGTTTTCATACACTTATGGTTCCAATATTTTCAAATAGCCATTATTAATAATAAAAAGAAGCAAATTAACCCGCTGCTGCTTGCTATACTGGGAAATACAAGAGGAGGTATAAAGAACAGGAAGTCGATAGTCATGTTTCTATTACTAAGCCGTTTTGGATCAATATTGGGGTTTACAGTTAACAAAATAGAAAATAATGACCTAAGTATGTTGTAATTTTAACACCCGAAAACACATAATATGACTTCTTTAAATTTTTGTATGAAGGTAACTTTTGTTTTTATTACCAAAGCTTTTATTTTACAGTGAATTCATGTAATTTATTTTTTTGTATTTGAATTATGCAAAGTAAATTTTTTCATGATGTCGATTTTTTTTTTTTTTTTTTTTATCAGTGCAAAATAATACAACGCTTTGATATTTATAATAAGAATATATACACTTCAGTATGTAAAAATACAATGTCTTAAAATTCAGTGTATAAAAATACGTTTTCAAAGCCATGTACACTCCTATAGTAAAAATGTCCATGAATCCAAAATATGACTCTATACTAAATCAGGAGTTGTAAATCAAAGTCATCCGGGCCAAGCTTTATGAAACGCTTTGACCCACATAAACAAAGATTAGCAGCACATTTCAAGTGAGCGGTTGGCCAAATCGAGTATTTCAGTGTCGGCTTCGTAGTTAATCAACAATCTGTCATTCAGTGTCACAGACAGTTACAGCCGCCCCGTGCAGATTACAGCAGTGTGGTGGGTTTAAACCGGGCTTTAATCTGCTAAATGGTAATGTTCACTTCGATGTGGACAACCAGATTAAGGTGAAAGTAATATGATTTTCTGCTGTTACTCTGCCTTACATGGATTATTATGGCAGTAGGTATATTCACACACGCTTATTCTGAAACACTCTTTACGTCAAGAGGAGTAAAGAAAATCAAACATCAGATTATTTTCAGCAAGGCCCTGACAGAAGTGCAGGCTTGATCTGTTTCTGTGGCTTAAAACAGTAGATTTACTGCTGTAACATTGTGTCACATCAAACAGAGGTGTCACAACCAAGGTGCTATGGGATTTAACTCACGTTGTTTTTACATCTGGGAATGCCTCCAGTGTCAGCCTTCACACAAACAGCCTGTTCACACACGTTTGAGTGTTAAATATCACAATTACAGAAAGGTGACATTATTTAAATTATTTTATGTGAACAAATTTGATGTACAAATAGAATATGATTATATTCTACAGGAAGGCTGTTCAGAAGAATAATTCAGCCCTATTAAGCAGTAATAAAGCATTTGTAGTATTAACTATTATTTGCATTTGTTTTTTGTAAAGTGAATTGGTTAATAATAAATTTAACAAAATGCACCAAATTAGTTCTAACTTTGAATTGATGTTGATGATGATGAAATTAGTGAAGAACTAAACAAGATTGATCACAATGTTTATATTGCATATATTTCTGTGTAAACCCTCATTCGTCCAGTGTTCCATTGTAAAAAAAAGATTCAGATTCAGTCATCTGGACACTGTTTTAGAAAAACAAGACGTTTCGAGTCATTCTCAATCTACGGACATTATTTCAATTAATGGGCTCTTAACAAAGAGAGCCAAAAAACAAAAGGGAACCAGAACCAAGAAGAAAGAGAGTCTCTGTCCCTTATGTCTCTGGACTGAACAGGGCAACACTTTCAGACAAAAACTGGTTCACCCTAAGGACAAGATGCCGACACAACAGAGCAATGTGGTGTATTCTATCCAATGCAGTGAGAGAAGTTGTAAAGCGCGTTTCACAGGTGAGACTAAACAGCCACTTTCCAAGATGCTTTATCAGCACAGAAGACACGCGACTTAAGAACCGCAGAGCACTGTGCATCTTCATCTTTGAGAAGATTCTAAGCAGGAGAAGAGATAGTTTGAAAAAGGAGGACACTTTTGTTAAAAAAAGAGAATCCTTCTTTAAACAGAAATGGAGGTTTAAGGTTCAATCTTTCGGCAGTGTAGAACAGTATTTTGAAGCCATGGGGCGCCATCAGCCCATTCAGATGCTATTCAGATACTCAGTGATGAGGGAGTTGCAGTCAGGTAACAATAGGATCTCTATGGCCCATTACGGAGCTGTTAGGATAAACAAAGAATATAGGTTTCAGGTGAAACTCACAGTGTAAAAGACAGGCTATTTTCCTACTCAGAGCAGCAACACATATGCCAGGCTCTATGTGGCTGGTCTCAGTGCTATGAGTTTATTCCCTGCTCTGAAAATTTGCTGAGCGTCCCCCCTGCTCTTCTACCCATTTCACGCCATACTCTCCTATCCAATCATTTTTATTTAGACTTTTTATGAGAAATACTTTGAAGCCAACTAATGTTAATAAAATATGTTGAATGAAGCATTGAAAATAACCATGCTCTTCATGCTTCTCTTTCCTTTCGGCCCATAGCTGCCATGTCGCGGGCCGCAATGCCGTTTGGGCTGCTCCGCAGGGAGCTGGCGTGTGAGGGCTATCCCATTGAGCTGCGCTGCCCAGGAAGTGATGTAGTGATGGTAGAGACGGCAAATTACGGACGAACAGACGACAAGATCTGTGACGCAGACCCCTTTCAGATGGAGAACACTCAATGTTACCTTCCAGATGCCCTCAAAATCATGGCCCAAAGGTGAGTGCTCTCAGAAATATTTTTATTGAACAAAGCTCGCAATAGGAACTTGTTTCAGTGGTAAGTTGCAACATAAAACAATGAATAATAATAAGAATAAGAATAATTGCAAAGTCTATAAAATTAAATAAGGCATGCATAAATTAAGAATTGACTAATATTATATCCTAGTATTTCTGTTTCTTACACAGTCATTTCATCAGTACAGTAAAATGCAATGGCTAATTACAACAAATGATTCAGTCTACAGCGTTCTCTGTATTAGATGTATACACCAGTGCATTTTCAGTAGGTGTACACATTTGGAACAGTAAGTAGATCAATGAAAGCTGTAGTACATACATGTAGCTTTGCATCAGGCCAGAGCTCGTCCTGTAAGTTTCTGTGTGTGTGTGTGTGTGTGTGTGTTTGTGTGAGCACCGCTATCTCCAACTGTGTGTGAGTGGTTGGCTGCACCATTAGCGATGTACTCAGCAGTGTTTTCCTAGAAGACCTGATCAATATTCACTCGGAGGTAGAGGCAGAGGAGACAAATCGAGTGTCCTCTCCTTCCCCTTTCCTGTCTCCTAATCACTGACCCTTCTTTATCTTTATTTTACCCATCACAGATGTAACAACAGGACTCAGTGTGTCGTGGTCGCGGGGGTTGATGTCTTCCCAGACCCCTGTCCCGGAACGTACAAGTACCTCGAGATCCAATATGAATGTGTTCCCTACAGTGAGTATGAATAATTTACACATATACAAAAATGTCTACACATGATACACTGTAAGACTTTGTTTTGCAGTTTTTATCATACAAATGTCAAGTGAATTAGTTGTTCCCAAATTGTAGGTTGGACCCATAAGCAGAGTTGGGTAGAGTAACCAAAAATTGGACTTGAAAGCGTACTACTTAAGCAGTGGTCCAAGAAAATACTGTAGTTAGAATAAAAACGTATTTGGTAAAAAATAATGTGATTGCAAGAGGCCTCACTCAGACTGCACCCACCAACTTTGACTGCTGTGGTGAAGCAGTGTTCTTGCGGAGGGCAACTCAGACTAAGGATCAAATATTTTAAAATTCATTTGCATTTACAAATCCTTCATGGAAAGACATTTCATACAGAAACTAAACATTTGTTAAGAGGGCTGCAGCGTCTCGGTGTGCTGTCTGACTGTCTCAGAAGTGCAATTTCTTCATTAAATTACTGAAGTAAATGTATGTGAATAAAGGTAACTGAGTACTTACCCACCCCAATTCTGCTCATAAGTGGTCATGCGATTTCAGCTGATTAATTGAAAATTGACAGAGTTCAGTATATTTAAATGTCTTTAAAATTGTATGCATTTAATATAAAAAGAAAATCAAAGCAATATCCACATTATTGAGAAATAATTTGCAGAAAAAATACTTTAATGATTATCCAACGTGGATAGTTTAGTCGGAAGAAAATTACATTTCATGAACCTACAACAAAATTGCAATTTAAAGTAGTAATCTGCTAATTTTGGTAACGTAATTATGGTTTCTAGTTTGGATGTCCAGTACAAATGAACACTGCATTATAAAACATGACGGGAAAACCACTGTTTATATCACCATTAAAAGTTTTACAGTGTACTCCCAACACTGCATGACAATGTATTACCTACATTTGAATTTGTTTAGTTTGTTGTAATAACCTCTGATGTCAGATGAGTGAAATGCTGTCTCTTTTTTCTCAGGGAGTGTGAGTGTTTTGAGAGGGTTCATGGGGGAAGTTCAGACAGACAGTTGTAAGACGTTTGCGTAGCTGTACATATCTCGGCTGTGTGCGCAGTGTGTGCATGCGTGTGGGTTTCTCTTTTTCAGATTTACGCCACAGGAGTTGCTCTCTTTTCTCCACAGGAGCCTGATTGAAGGAAGGAGAGTCGGGACGGTGGGGTTCAGAGGGGTGGAGGTGGGGAGGAGGCGTCTGATGAGGGGGAGGCTTTTTCGAGGGAGGGCTGTAAATGGGAACTAATATTTTGGGCGAGAATTAGCTCTTTTTCTGTGCATTTCTTTCTGACTCTTTCTTCCTCTTGCTCTGTTTTTTATTCCTTTCTGTCTAATAGGACTGCACAATATTTGGAAAACTACATAGATGCAGTTTGTCTCATTATCGCTGCTTTGGGTTTTCTTGGGTACAAAAGCTCAGCCTACATCTGTGCGATAACATGAGTGGGTTCATCTCTCCATTGATGAATACACAAAAAAGTGATATGTAAAGCTTCAATTTCAGTCTGGTCTTCTGTTGTATGTACACATGTTATAAAATGTGTTAAATATTGTGCAGTCCTTTGTGCCTATCGACCTCTCTCTCTCTCTTTCTCTCTTTCTCTCTCGCTTCCTCCTGATTTCTGGCTTGCTTTCTTGCTTTTCTGTTTCTCCTCTTTCATCCTCTGACTGCTCTTTCTTTCTCTCCCTCTTTTTTCCTATGCTTGAGTAGAAGTGGACCAAAAAGGTAAACACTATATATTGTAGCATCTTGATCTTTCCTTGCCCCAACCCCACTCTCTCTCTTTCCTGCTCTTCTCTGCCATCTCTCTCCTCTGCCCTAGGACGTTGTTTCGTAGTCATGCTGGATGTTGCCCCTTTTTCCATTTCCTTATCCTTTTTTCCCATATTATCCATCTCTTGTTGTATGGAAATTCGTCCTTTTATCCAGTTTTATCCAGGTTCTGCACTTAGCGTTCTTATCTTATCTCTTCTCTATAGACAGTAGAAGAATAGTGGACCGTGGGATCAGTTGCTGACAAGGGAACCTTTTTTATTTAAGAAACAAATAAACACATTTTTTGCCTGTTTCTTATATAATATTAAACATCATTTATTCCACATTCACCAGCAACCTACAACATGATGTGACTAGATCAGACTTGACAAGAGTTGAGATGTTCCTGTTCCAATCCTTTTTTGTCAGATGCTTCAATATTTTTCTACTGTCTATAGCCTTCTCTCTGCTCTTTCTTCACAAAACAACCCACAAACACAGACAAATAAACTACAGCACACAAACATATCATTTTAAATATTCCTCTGAATAATCCTCGCACTATTACCACTACTCTTCTCTCTATCTTTGCTTCATTCCTTCTTGTCCAATCATCTGTTCATGCTTATTTTCCCTTTTCTTCCCTTATAGGAAGAGCCCCTTATTTATCTCCATAGGAAAAATAAGACCAAATGTGTGTGACTATCCGTCTGGATGTGTGCTTATCAAGCACTGCTTCTCTGTGTGAATGTGTGTGCATGCCTCTCTGCATGCCAGTGTGAGAAGTACATAAGTGTCCATACAGTTATTGACATGTCGGTGGACCAATCGTGCTTGGCGTAAACTAACTTGCCCTCTCATTCACTTCAAGGCAAAATTTCGCCCCGCCTTCAGCGTCCCTGACTCTACCTCTCACACTCTCAATCTTTTTGCACTAACTGTCATAAACACACAACTCCAAAACACAAGCCACATGAAAACACTTTAATTGCAGTGCCCCAGTCGTATTACACATTAATCACACAATAACTGTGTGATGCAACACTCACATGTTCAAGCTGCTTTTCTTTTCAAATTCAGGTGTTTTAAATTCCTCTCTTTGTCTCTTCTTTCTGTTTCTCAAATCTCGCTGCATCTTATTCATAACATTTTTCATGCATCAATTCATTTTCATCTTGCACCTGCCTTCACTGTCTTTCCACTCTCTTCTTCTCTCTCCTGCTCCTCCTCACATCCTGCTCTTGACCCCCTCCTTCCTCCCCGGTTCCCAGTTTTCGTGTGTCCGGGGTCACTGCTCAGCATCGGCCCTGCCTCGTCTCTCCTGGAGGCGGAGCATCAGTCGGGGGCGTGGTGTAAGGACCCTCTGCAGGCAGGCGACCGGCTCTACGTCATGCCCTGGACACCCTACAGGACAGAGGTGCTGTATGAGTACGCCTCGTGGGATGACTACCGACAGAACAGGGTCACCACCACCTACAAGTGAGTCAGATAGGCCTGGCTTTTATCACTGGCATGTATCCAGGTCTAAGCAAGTTCAAATCTGTACTAACTACATAATAATAATAATAATAATAATAATAATAATAATAATAATAACTAACTAATAATTTGCAAACACATAGGAATAACCCATTATTAAGTAGTACTACAACAACAACCGTAGATATGTAAGCATTTCTGATCAATTGTGTGTGTGTGTGTGTGTGTATATATGTATCTATATATGTATATGTGTGTGTGTATGTATGTATGTGTGTGTGTGTGTGTGTATATATATATATATATATATATATATATATATATATATATATATATATATATATATAATATATATATATATATATATATATATAATATATATATATATATATATATATATATTATATATATATATTCCTTTGCCGCATTGACTTAAATAAATATTTGACTGATTGTAGGAGGAGGCGCGCAAATATGAATTATGCATGCTTTATTACGTTCTTAATGAAAAAATAATTGACTGAATTGCCCTGTGCAAGATTAAATGGATTAAGGGTTTTTAGTGTCAGTTTTGATTATAAATATGTCCCAGCAGGGCTTATTAATGCTAAATGCTGCATGTTTTCAGGCTGCCCAGTCGTGTGGATGGGACTGGTTTTGTGGTGTACGACGGCGCTGTGTTTTACAATAAGGAGCGAACGCGAAACCTGGTCAAATACGACCTCCGGACACGCATCAAGAGTGGTGAGGCTGTGGTGGTCAATGCCAACTACCATGACACCTCTCCGTACCGCTGGGGAGGGAAGTCCGACATCGATCTCGCCGTGGATGAAAATGGCCTTTGGGTAATCTATTCTACTGAAGCCAATAATGGACGCATTGTGGTCAGCCAGGTAGGAAGAAAAGAAAACAGATGAATGCTGTTGATAAGAGGCACAGGTCTTGAATCGAGCTCCTTTTGTGCAGGTGAACCCGTACACACTGCGCTTCGAGGGGACATGGGCCACTGGCTTCGACAAACGCGGTGCCAGTAACGCCTTCATGGCCCTGTGGAGTATTGTATGCCGTGCGCTCGGTCTTCCAGGACGACGAAGGGCAGGCGGAGGGGCGTGTGGGCAGCGACATGGTTTGTGTACGCCTATGACACGAGCAGAGGACAAGAGCTGCCTGTTCAAATACCCTTCCCCAATCCCGTATCAGTACATCTCCTCCATCGACTATAACCCCAGAGACAACCAGCTGTATGTGTGGAATAACTACTACGTGCTGAGATACCCGCTGCAGTTCACACCGCCGCCACCCACTAAAGGTGAGTTTAACAATGAGCATCAGCAATTAAACATACACAGTCAGTTAACCATTATACACAATGTGTTATTTGGGCTAAATAAATACAGCAGGATTATTATTTTGAAAGTTAGTTGTCTTATAAGGTTGATTTTTATTAGCTCATGAAGGAATGACAGCCACCAAAGTAGCTGTCATCATTTGCTTTATGCTTTCATTTATTATGGAGAGAACAATATATAGACATTTTGATAATATTGTGAATGCTGTTTTTGATTATGTGCAAAATTTGATTATAGAACACATTGTTTAAAGTAAAAATACTACAAAAAGAGCTGATTAAAATAGAAATGACAAAAGTTAGCCTACACTGTATTTCTGCACTTTTGTGATTGATTTTACAGCCGATTCACAATTATTTGTACATGGAAGTTTTAACAATTCATTTCTGTTGGAGTGACATAATATCATCAGACTATTCTTCAGATTGAAATTGGGTGGCGATGGCTTTAGACCTGGTTTAATCCTGGCTTTGTAATTGTGCTTGAATAAGTATCTCTTGTTGCCCCAGGTCCTCTGTCGTCACTGATGACACCACAGTTCGCTCCTACACCACTACTGTCTCTTTTAACCCCAGTGCAGCCATCGGCTTCCCATCCGATTTGGAGTCATAAACCGGGGGCCATTTGACCAAACGTCCCATCACAGCCATGGTTCCTCTGACACCCCCGCCCTCCACTGCGTGTGCCTCTGGCTCCTGGGAGTACCGGGCAGATTGGCGGTTGTGAGGGGCGGGTGGCGCGAGGGGTGCAATGGCCGTTCACCCTGAAAGGCGAGACAGTGGAGAGACCCTGTCCCAAAGGCTCACTTGGTAAGGGCTATTCTAAATGTGGGAGTGCTTGTGTTGACGTTTACATTAGATTCTCCTTTTCGACTTCCCTTGAAATAGGCTCTGGCACTCTCTGTTTGAACTGGCTTCACTTAGACTGACAGCGCAGCCAAATTCCCTCTCTGAGGAAAAGCTTTCATGTACATAGGTTACGTTTAGGAACTTGTAGTGCGTCTGCTTTTGCAATTAATTGTAATATGGAAATTGGGTGTGACTCCTCCCAATTTGTACCAGTAAATTAATTAGCTCCAGTCCAGCATGAGCCCTGCTTTTTTTTTTACACAGAGCAAGTTACTAGAAGACTTTTATTTAAACCCATGGATATTATTTTTTTAGATATTTTTTAACAAAAAACATTTATTTATGCATTTAGGTCGTTTGAGAACCAATTCTCATTTGTAACAATGACCTGGTCAAGAAGCAGGAGCTCAAAGAGCAGAGCGACAGTGCGTACAATGCAAAATAGCATACACATAAAACATTAAATCTTTCACACTTTGCTCTGATTGAGAATGACTCTTGGATGAGAGTTTAAACGTTTTTTCTAAAACAGAGTCCAGATGACTACAACTGAATCTTTTTCTACAACCTTTCACACTTTAGACTATTTATAATAAAACAGTATGAAAGATTATATACAGTTGAATAAAATTGGTAATAGAATAAAGGACCAGTAGCCATAATAAAATGATGTAGACCTACTGATGTTATATATAATTTAAAATTGAGCATATTGAGTGTCAATGTTAAAGTGCAGACTAATGCTTCACTTAAGGTTCATTGTTAGTTTGTGACTCTAAAAGGATGCCCCCCGTTGGTCCCTGCAGGTATCGCCTCATACCAGTGCATGTCATCGCCCGTGGGCTGGAGCTCCCGAGGACCTGACCTTTCTAACTGCACCTCTCCATGGGTCAGCCAAATAGCACAGAAGGTTTGTCACACATCCCCAACTTGCACCAAACACAAATGCTGCTGTGCGATGGCCCCACAGCCGCCCGAGTATGGCTTTTCTACCTTAAATGTCACAATATTTGACATTATAAATGCTCCGTCCATTGTGCAGATTAAGAGCGGAGAGAACGCAGCCAATATTGCAGGGGAACTGGTGAACCTGACCCGGGGGCGGATCTATGCGGGTGATGTCAGCATGTCTGTCAAGCTAATCGAACAGCTACTGGACATCCTGGATTCTCAGCTGCAGGCCTTAAGACCGGCCAATAAAGAATCAGCGGCACGTAATTACAACAAGGTAAATTATGCTCTTGACCTTTTCCCTGAACCACAGGCAGAAATGTCACTGTGGATGTGTCTAACAATAGCAACTTTTCTTCTTTTCAGCTGCAGAAGAGGGAGCGCACATGTCGAGCTTATGTGCAGGTACGCGAAGATGATCGATGCACGGATCTATGCAAACATTTATTCTATAAGTATAACATATTTTCTGTTTCTGTCGCAGGCTGTGGTTCAGACAGTCGATAACTTGCTCGGTCCAGAGGCTCTGATGTCCTGGGCCGATATGAGCAATGTGGACCAGTCGCGCTCGGCCTCGCTGCTGTTAGACGCGGTAGAGAAAGGAGCATTTTTATTGGCCAACAACCTGTATGAAGGACGGTTCAGTGACAGAGCACCCAATATTGGTATGGGTTTTGTCTTTTGTTTTACAATAACATTTTACAATCTTTTGACATATTCAGACGCATTAGTTAAATAAAACCAAGGGCGGCATGTCAAGTGCTTCTTTGGTAGATGAGACTGTCGACTATAAACCAGAACTGTAACAAATATCTGGACTTCATTCTTTTTTGTTATTTTAACAACAACAAAGGATTTGAAGGGAAAAACTGTGTAAATCTGTACATTTCTCTAAAACATTTTGCTTAAATGTTGAAACTATGAATATTTTGTGTTCAGATTTGGAGGTGTATGTTCTAAACACAGAAGCAGACATCCAGGACATGACTTTTCCTCATTCGTATGACAGCGACAGCATCCTGCAGATTTCAGCTCTGGCTTTGCAACAGTACAGCAACAATGGTTTGTGATGCCAACCTCATTTTTATTGTGCAGGTTTGCGTTTTGCCTTTCAGAGTAATGATTATTAATAGACATTCTGCTGTTCAGGCCAGGTCAACTTGGTGCTTGCGCTGTATAAGAACCTGGGGGCCTTCCTTACGACCCAGAACTCCACTTTGAGAATGGGGTCGGGTATGGGACAGGCCTCTGATGTGAGGAGGAGGAGTCTAGTGGTCAACTCCCATGTGATCTCTGCTTCCGTGCACCGAGGCTCCAACAGGGTCTATCTCTCCGAGCCTGTCATCTTCACCCTGAGGCACCTACAGGTTTGTTCCACTGCTTATTTCCTCTAATGGAGTGTTGTGATCTATGATTGTAGTTACAGACTCTTTATGAGTTTGTTAGCAAAAACATTTCGGAATGGAGGCAAATGTGAAGTGGAACAGAATCAGAATCAGAAAAGCCTTATTGCCATTGAACAAAATTCACAAACATTGGAACTTGTTTCGGCGTTAAGGTGTAACATACAACGACGATGATAATAAAAACAACATATATTTCGTTTAGATTTTATGTGGGTTTGTTTTTGAAAATGCAATATAGTCTATTTGACTTTGCGTCAAGTCGCCATCATTCAGAAATATAGAACATTCTGAAGACAAAGTATTTAAAGGGTCTTTTGTGATTATAGCAGAATTCATTATTGAGGACCCTTCTTTTCTATGTGAACCCCATTCTTTTGCCCAAATGAATTTCTGACCTCTTTTTACTATGATCACCTTACATCACAAAATATCCTTGACTAGGCAAAATTACAGATTGCTTAACAGTTTCATGAGTGCAGGTAAAAACTGCAGCTGAATGCCCCATGGCGTTCGGCTGACATTTTCTGAAGGGCTTTAATGTGTTTTTCTGTCTCTGTCCCAAAGCTGGAAAACCACTTTGGTCCGAACTGCTCTTTCTGGAATGCGTCTGGGGCATCAGGGGCCGGCAGGTGGTCCACGCAGGGCTGCCGCTTGTTACACACCAACAACACACACACAACATGCGCCTGTAACCACCTGTCCAGCTATGCAGTGCTCATGACTTATCAGCAACCAGTCGTAAGTAACTGACTGAAGTATTGCACTACTGGTTGTAATAATGTACATATATAACCAGTTTGTTTCTATCACCCAGTCTGGAGTTGGGGTCGAGGAGCTCCTTGTCAGTGTGGTCTCCTGGGTGGGCATTTCAGTTGCCCTGGTGTGTTTGGGAACTTGCCTCGCCACACTTTGTTGCCAGGGGGCGCCATGGCACACAGACCATAGCACCATCCACTGCAACCTGTGGGCCAACCTGCTGTTCACTGAGCTACTATTCCTTGTGGGGGCCAATAAGGCTCAGTACACAGTAAGAGATGATGAATTTTTACACATGTTTGTGTTCACATGAGATTTTAAAAAGCTTGTCATTTCAAACCCAGCAAGAGGACAGATCGTTGTAGATTTAGCTATTAAATGGTCCCAAATACATTCACAAAGTTAAACAACTTCTCGGCCTTTTGTAACAATGTTTTGAGTTGAGTCAAATGGGCATGGGGATGGGGTTAATAGAATTTTAATTGAGATCTAATCATTTGCAGATCACAATTCTTGGCTTGGTGTTACTAATCTACAGCCAATTCTGTGGTAGTAAAAGTTTAATAACATTTTTTAAAGGGTTCAGGCTTTAGGGGGATTAAATCTGATAATGTTGTGTGTTAAATGGCACCAGTTTATATGACTTTTTTCTCCTATTTGCTATATCGCCTATATTCTCACCTACAAAGTAATTCTGGCTCATAAAGTTTAAAAATGTGAACACAACCTACTTATAGAGTTTGAATTTAGTAGAGGCGATGTGTGTATGATGATGTTATTTCTTCCCAATCCCAGATTCTGTGCTCTATCATTGCTGGCCTGCTGCACTTCTCGCTGCTGTCGATCTTTTGCTGGTTGTGTTTGGAGGCAGTGGAGCTTTACCTCTTACAACGCGAGGTTTTTGAGGGAAGAAACTCTCGGAAGAAGTACTTTTACCTGTGCGGATACTCCATTCCCGGGCTGGTGGTGGCTGTGTCTGCGGCCATAGACTTCAGAGGATATGGATCTAAAACCGCGTAAGAACAACTTGGTCAATGTAATGTTAGTGGTTATAAACACCACCATCAATTTGGCTTTCAAGTAGTATCACTTGAATGAATATCACTTTGATCTGAGCTTAACCAAGAATTAGATTTAAAACAGCTGTACTAAAGTAGGAATGGTCCGATGTGGGTACCGATACCTGATATTTGGCTTGCTGCTCTGTCTGGCCTATATTAAATTGAAGGGAAAAAACATAAATGAAATCTCCCATTGTAAAAGTAATAACAAAATGTATTTATCTCAACTATAAAATAATTTGTTGCATGATTGTGTAAATATACAGCCATATTTTTAAGCCTAATTGTTTTTTCAAATTTCCAGTTTTACTCATTGGTGTTCAAAAGGAAAAGCTGAGGACAGACTTACTGCCTTGCCCACTTACTACCTAAACCTACGTAAAACATTGCTTTCCCTTCCATATTTTTATTTTGCCTCCCCAAACTGAGCGAGCTGGAAATGAGCCGTGTTGAGTATCAAATTGCCACTGGAAGAAGTAACATAGTTAAAGTAATAATATGTTCATCTTCAACTTGTATTTAAATGCTATAAAATCAATATTGTTCTCTCACACAGATGCTGGCTGCGAACAGACAATTACTTCATCTGGAGCTTCCTGGGGCCTGTGGCTTTGATCATCACGGTAAACACTTAAGCGTGATGATAGAGACACTAATTATTCTTCAATCATTTGTATTGACATATTGGAGAGGTTTTGTGTGACGCATCTCCTTTTTTGGTCTAAGTTGAACCTGGTTGTCTTGGTGATGACTTTACATAAGATGCACAGCACGGCGGCGCTCAAGCCAGACTCCAGTCGTCATGACAACCTGAGGTCAGTCCCCGCCTTATGTTGTTTAGTCAAAAAATGTCTATTAAAGAATTCTCTATCAGAGAATTGTACTTTGTAAATGCACGGCTTACATGGCCAACAATTAAATGTCAAATGTCAAAAGTTAAATGTAAAATGGCATATTGAGTGCTGTAGCGGAGCCTCCTCTGATTCACCCTGATGGGTCAAATTAAGCTATAAATAGAACATGGTTGGAACACACGTTTGCTGCAATAAGCAAAAAAAAATGTGAAGAAATTTTATTGTAGTACATGTAGTATGCATTTCCTTGGCATAATAGGGCACATAAATGTTTTCAATAAATATAGAAAAGACATTTAATTCAGTGCATTGTGATACACTTACACAACAAATTTGTTTTCATTTCTTTTGATTACAGCTTAAGAGGTCTGTTACATGTCAATTATAACTATTACATGGAAATGACAACCTGCACAAATAACATGCTTATACAGTTTATCACCTACTTGTTTCTCAGCCTTTGTTTTAAGGTCATGATTGTGTGTTTCTGTGGGACGTGTGTTTTGAATGGCCTCACGTTTTCTCTCGTGTCTTCTCTCTCAGGGCCTGGGCTGTCGGCTCTCTGACTCTGCTCTTTCTGCAGAGCGTCACTTGGTCCTCGGGGCTCATGTTCCTGTCTGCTCCATCTCTGTTACTGGCTTACCTCTTTTCTTCTCTCAATACTGCTCAGGCCCTCCTCATCACCATTTTGCACTGCACTCTTGCTCGAAAGGTCAGCTCTCTAGTGGCAGAACAAGCCTTTGTTACACTCAGATTTGCTACAGTGTGTTACATGTCCCTCTGTCGTGTGCAGGGTCAGAAAGATTACGGCCGGTGCTTGCGTTTGTCCCAGTGCTGTGTGCCTTCATCCGGCAGCTCCCCAGACTCTGTCAAAGGCAGCGCTCTGAGGTCCAACAGCCGTTACACCAGTAGCCAGAGCCGCAGAGCCACGGCCAACAGACAGGTCTCGTACCACCCACTGCACATCTCTTTTTGTTCTGCTTCTCGCGCTGACTCACATTTGACCTTGTAAAAATATGTCTATTTCAGAGCCGCATCAGGAGGATGTGGAACGACACCGTTCGCAGACAGACTGAATCGTCTTTTATTGCAGCGGATGTTAACAACACACCTACACTTAACCGTGGTACTTTAAAAAAAAAACATTTTTTGGATTTAAATCAGAATGTCCTTGTTCTCGTGTTCAATAGTTAAAATTAATATTTGCCTTCATTCTAGCTGCTTTAGGAAATCATTTCCTCACTAATCCAGTGCTGCAGACTCATGCTGGGGCTTCTCCCTATGACACAATGTTAGCCCAAGGATACAATCAACCTTTCACCTCCACAGGTAACTCTCAGTTTAAGTGTGACAGCCCTGAGCTTGAGTCACATAATTTCTACCCTGACTATAAACAATTACGTTAAACATGTAATTATGCATTTTAGTACTTGCACTCTTTGTATGTTTTTGTATGTTAGCTCAGTAGTTTGTTTTCTCTCAAATCTTGTCTTTGTTGCTATTTTGACACTTGCCTTCTCTGTCCCTCTGTTTTAACTCGGACCACTAGGAACCTTCAGAAACAAGCCGAGTATGAGCTCTCTTTTATTGTGCTCATTCAATCAATCATTGAGCACCACATCCTTGACTTTCTATGCGACTGTTACACTCCTCTACTCTACTTAATTACGCATAGACCATAAATATAAAGCATCCACTCCATGTGGGAATTAATCAACATTTCATCAAACAAGATGCTTTGGTCCACATTTCAAGCAGGCACATAACTCTCTGCTCATTCACCCATGAATGGTCCATGCTACATGCACTCCTGCCCTGTTCTTCTCTGATTTCTGTCTTTTCTCCAACAGAGGGCGCTGTTTCACAGAGTCAGGAGTCCTGTGGTCTGGACAGCATGTGTCTCAATGGTGGCTACACTCCCAACACTTTCACCCTACACGGTTTAGGGACAACCCCTGGGTCCCGAGCCGGAGTGGTGGGCAGCACTGACCTCCTCAGAGACGGTGGAGTCGGGATGGGGGCAGATGACATCTCTCCAGGGCTTCTCACCCCCCACGGGGCATCAGATCTGAGCAGCGGGACAGGAATGAGGCGTAACCTGTCCGATGCGGCAGCACTGGAGAAGATGATCATCTCAGAGCTGGTGCAGAGCAACCTGCGACCATCTGTGCCCATGCCAGTTCCTCCGGAGCGGTACGGCAGCTTAGCCCGGCCTCACCATGACCGGGCCACCGTCACCCACTCAGCCACTCTGACCCGACATGCTCCACCGGCTCAGGATGCCTGGGCCTCGACTATACAGCCAACCACTCGCCCAAACACACAAGAGGGGTGGACAAGGCACCCTACAGATCAGGACCCTCACCCACCCCCCCGAGGTGCACAGGATCTCATGACCTCTCCTCGCATACAGGATGGCTGGTCACACACCCGCAACACAGGGGACACTGATAAAGAGGACAGGTCTCAACTGCAGGGGACTCTGGGTCGTCGAGGTCTGCCGGACAAACAGTCAGTGCGACCCCCTGAGGTCCAGGCCCGACCCTACTCCACTCTGAGCCGCACACCTGGTACACTATCCCGCCACCGCAGCACAGTGGAGTCCAGTGGTGGGACAGACCGCGAGAGGGAACGGGAGCGCTATCGGGACCGTCCTCTGCCGCCTCCTCCTCCGCCTCCGCCCCAGGAGTCTGAGCCCCTCTACAAAGCTCTAGAGGAGCCTCTACTTGTGAAACAAAGAGAAGTTGATTCATGGAGGGCCCCTGACCGGGACAAGGACGAAACTTATCTATTAAAACGAGACACCATGGTGGAGGATTGGAGAGGTGCATCCGAGCGGAGGCGGGACGAGTCTTTCAGCTCTCAGAAGAGCATGGAGGACATGGCTGACTGGGGCTCTGCAGTGAACAGAGCAAGGGAGGAGCGTGACTGCAGGAGGGAGGTTTGGCGAGGGGGACCAGACATGGAGCAAGAAGAGACATTTATCACTCAGAAAAAAGATTTTGGGATAGAAGCTTGGAGAGGTGGTCTGGATAGAGAGAAAGAAGAGCCCTTCCTGAAGGACAGAGATGGTTGGCGAGGGGCGGTTGAACGCGATGGTGAGACGCAGAAAGATCGGGCGCTGGATGTTTGGAGAGGAGGCGTGGACATTGACAGGGAGGATTCTTTCATGTTTGAAGGCAAAGACACAGGGGCAGATGGAAGAAAACGGGGCAGAGACCGAGGCTCACTGCGTTACCATGGAGACAGGGAGGACTCTGAGGGCAGCTTCACTTTACCTTTGACCCCTGACCTCGACCTTGATGCTGACTCCTCTCCAATCTACGCTCGAGACTCAAACCCAACGCCGCTGTATCCGGGCGAGCGGCGTTCCCCTCCCCTCAGCATCTTCCCCCGAAGCTCTCCTCCAACCAACATCTTTGTTCCCAGAGACGCAACCTCGCCCCCCAACAACCTTTACTCGCGCCACTCCCCACAGGTGTACAGTCGCAGCAGCTCTCCTCCGCGTTTCTACACTCGCACCTCACCTCCCACCATGTCCTACCCCGACAGCAGCCCTGAAGGTCCAGAGGAGCTCAGTCCGACCGGAGGACAGCCGCAGAGGCCTGCCCTGGAGCTCCCCTACAGCCTGGGACGTCCTCCACTGGGACCGCGGCCCAATCATTTGCAGACCTTCTACCAGCCCCCTCCGCTGGCCTCAAACGGCGACGCGGTCTACACACCAGAGCCCACATCGGAAGGAGAGGACGGACAGATGCAGCGGGTGACGAGTCTGTGACTAGGGCGGTGGTGATTGGGGCATAGAAACAGGCAGGAGGAGGAACGTCAAATTATCATATAAATCAAGAAGTTGTATCTGAACAGTGGCTGCGTTTTGCATAGACTCTTCATAAAGATAGATAAGGAAGCCATCACATATAAAGTTAATCTTTTCATCAAAGACAGGTTATAGGCAGCATTTTAAGGGTTATTAAATTGTCCACTAAACTGTATTATTGCATCTACATGACATACAGTAGAGTGACGCATGTATCACCAATGCAGAAATGTTACACAATGAGAAACCCCAACTTATACTATAAAATAAATGACCCACAGGCAGATGTTTATCTTTATGTAAAGTCTATTGAGTGCAATGAAAAGCAGAATTTCTTAATTTTGATGGCTCCTTCCTGCTTCTATCTCCTGATCACCACGAGACTTCCCCCGGTTCATCCTTAGTTACTTTTTTTAAGACTGTGATTCATGTTGAACTCTGCCCGAGTCCTCTCTCCTCCTTGCGCCCTGCTGTGTCTTCCCATCTCATTGGTGCTTTCTTCTTATTAGCTCATCATTGTCATAAGTTTCTACCGGCTCATTGGCTGGTGTCGCCCCTTCCCTGTAGCAAAGCAAACAGTGTGTCAAAGAAAAGCACTTGTGTGTTGCCAAAAAATCCTTTCAAAGAACACGTGCATGACTTTTTAGTGGCTTTACCAGGCTACATACTATAGGGAGGAAGTGTGCCAGTGAGCATGAAATGTGTGAGCGAATGGATGCGAGACTGGATGTAAATAAACCATTCTTGTATAATTAATGTATCACAGTGAAGCATTTTATCAATATACTAAAAGGGGGCTCTTATACTCCCCCTGCTACTGATTTTGAACAGTTTGGATCAGTCCCATTTCATCACAAGGCCAAAAAAACCGTCGTCTCCGAATCTGCCACAGACTTTTGGTGATGGAACTGTTGACATGAACTTTGCGACTGAACTTTGAACTGAACTCCAAAGCCAATCATGTTAAAAACCTCAAAACTTTTCTGCAACTGCCCCCGGTCCCTGTAAATATCGGCCTCAAGTGTTCTGATTGTCTTGTATTGCTATTGAAGTTCAAGTAAACATGTGAAATAGACGTTTCGCTCTGGTTTTGTGAATAGAACTAGACACAAGGTAAAGACACTTGATAGAAGTGTTCAGTTTACATCCTGTTGCAAATGGGAGTATCAGCCTCAGAACAAACACTCCTAGGATTAAAGCCAAACACATTTAGTGGAAAGATATGACATTACATGATATAACTGTGGTATTGAAAATGTTATATTTACAGAGTCACTACTTAAGACAAAGAATTATATGTGGCTTGTAGGCGGATGTGCAATACCGTTCTCAATCAAAAGTCTGCATTGTTTGAGTTATTTGCGTTTGACTTTGGGGAAAATAAACTATTTCCTTTTTTTATGAGATTTTCTTTGCTTGGTCTACACTTTAGAAAAGACAGAGACAACGAGTCTGAATCCTAGGCTAAGGTTTTGTGCAATCGTTTGGGTTCTAGAGTTGATCATTTAAAGTCGAGCCAGTAAAACGATTTGGACGAATCACCATGTTTACAATTATAAAGACATTTCCAATTATAAAATCAAGTCTATGTTGGGATGCGTTCACATTTGAACACACTCCCCGTCAGAATTGGGACAAAACTTGAACTAAATCCAGAACTAAAACTGGGCTAGTCTAGGACTAAACCAGCTCTAGAAGCAGGACCAAACTTGCAAAGTCTGCATCGCAACTAAATAGGACCAAATCAAGACAAATGTGAATGCACCCTAAGGGATTAATTGTGCTTTTGTAAATGAATAATACAACTTTTTGGTGACATTGTAAGAACTTTTGCTTTGGTTAATTTGTGCTGAGAAAGAAGGCATTCAACTTTGTGCCAGTCATTACAGCGATGTCAATCATAAACTAGGTCAAAACAACTAAACAATCAAGTTCATTACATGAATGAACCTGTATTTTTTAACTGAAATCTTGAAAATAACAGAATGCAATTTTACAAAAAATCCTTTATTGACTGCTTTTTAACTAATAGTACAAATATGGCTGCTATGGAAGTAACCAACTCAGTCATTCAACAGGTTATTACAGACTGCAATATTGTTAGTTTCTCATGTGCCTTGTGCTTTCCTTCAATTACATTACATTCACAGAGATTATAAAAACTATAAATAAACAGAACACTATATAAAATGTTATACAAAATTATGTTCGCAAGATATCAAAAGTGCTAAACTAATGTGAGGCTAGTGCACTGAGCAGCTGCAGTTTTCAGACAATGTATTTTATCCCTTTATTTAGTCACAGTTATAGTAATGTGCCAAGGACTCTGTGAAGTAAAAAAGGCAGGAACTAAGAGTGGTCTAATAAATAAAAACATTCACGAACTGCTCAGTAATATTTCTGTGGTATGATGTACAGATCACTGTTATGATCCAGGAAAGAAAATTCAATCTTGAACTAGAAGTTTAAGTGCAGATGTGGGCACTCTCATACTTGTTCTTACATAAATTAATATATATATCAACTTATCGTTCAATAAATAACAGCTGGAACTAGATACATATATATATAGTTCCAGCTCATGTTTTTAATGAAATTATACATTGAGAAAAGGGTTTACTGCTTTAGAGTTATTGTAACATGGACATAATGTAGTAGATTTGAGTGAGTGTTTTGTTACACCATGCACTTTGTTCAATAACTTGAGGTATATGGCTTTTCTTCACAGGAAACAGTCTCACATTCTTCACGTTTCCGCTCTCTCAGACCAGGTGCTTGTGGTGGCGCGCTTCAGCAGGTGGTGTGGGGGGCCGACAGGGGGCTGTCCAGAGGGGTTTCACTGGGGTAGAGGTCTGAACTGGAGGTCTTGAACATGGATGAGATGTGGAACGCCTAGAAGAGACAAATAAATAGTGTGTAAAGCTCAGACCATGACATTACAGGCAGAAAATAAGCAAAAGTACTGACCACCCAGTAGGCAGTGAGTGCCCCCTGTGAGTAGCCCGTGAGCACGTCGGACGGGTGGTGTCTGTAGTCGGAGATGCGTGTGAGCCCAGTGTAGACGGCGAGCATGATCAGGATGAACTGGAGCATTGGCCTCAGCAGACGAGCGCTGCGCCATGTGAACCGTGCCTGCAGGTAGAACTAGAAAAATAAACAAATCACACTGATTATTTTCTTACGTAAAAGCGCCATCAAAGACAACAATTCACCATGGCCTTTTGGTTGATCAATAAATCACAGACGTTTTTCACTTAAAATTTTTGATATGTTGCAGAACCTGTGCAATTTGGGAAGGGCAATATCGAAATAACTTGCACAAAACTTTTCGAGAAAACGTCAAGAGAATTAGCCATACAAGTGCTATTCTTTTTTCATTTTCATTTTTGATTACTTTTATAGACTACTGTAGGCTCAATATTCAAATTTTGCATATCTACAAAACAACCATCGCAACATTATCCATTTTACAGTTTATATCTCAACCTCTAAGTGCAGTGTGTTTTAGTATTCCATTACCACAGGGATCACAAACCACTTTTGTGTTCAGAATAATGGATGCAACAATGTCCCTCATCAAAGTATTGCAAGCATTTACAGTATCCAATGCTCTTAGAGTACACATTTACTTCACATCAGTATATAATTTTGTACTGCTCGGTTTCTTTTAAAGATTGACACTGTCTCAAAGCAATCAAACCGGGCCTGAACTCAGCCCAACAACATCCACACACTGCACAGTTCATATCTTAGACTTGGACTCATGTATTGTACATTTTGTGGACACCTATTGGGATGTGATGTGCAGATTTAAATGCACAAGGCCTTACATTAACACAATGGAGGAGCAGTGAGGCGAGGTCACTCTCCTCCCACCGGCCAACAAAGACTGCTCTGTTTGTGTCCATTCAGATCGCACTCTCTCTCTCTCTGTCGCTGGTATATCGCTGTGAAGATGACTCTGATTTATTTGGGTATTCTTATTGACAGACGCAATTAGAAGTTATAGAGGGACCATAGTCTGTGTGAGTTGTGCGATTGTAAAAGGAACGAGATGGAACGTTCATGCGATACTCACAGCCAAATAGAGCATTGTATACATGGCAAAGGAGGCGTGGCCAGAGAAGAAGGACTTTCTGAAATGAGAGGAAAATGTGTTTAGAAACAGACAAATATGTAGCCGTGGTTTATAACTAGCTTTACATAGCTCCACTGTTGTATCATATTTGTAACTCAAAAATAACGTCCTGTAATAAATTTGTTATGTCTGAATGACTGAAGAAATAAACTAAACTACCACAACGAATAATAATACAACAATTTATTTCTAGGCACCTTTCAAACCCCTCAACCACCGTACAGAACAGATTTAGGCAATAATACAAATGTATTAAATAAGGTAATTCATATATGATAAGGTAATTCAAATATATTTACGTTTTCACACAATATAGGTGCCATGATAAGCAGAAATCCAAAAACGATTGTCCCAAAGCATTATCTGTGTTCCTTGCTCAAAAAATGATTCAGTCACTAATGCTAATAGGGCACAATATTTTAAACTGGCATAAAGCTTTTCTCTTCATTACAAATTCAAATGTTCTACTACATCTGCCCTCTGTGATGAAGCATTCAGGCATTTTCCATATAATCAGGAGGATTTGGAAAGCAATCAAGTTGAAGATTGTCAGGTTTCATTTTTTGTATCCGGCACAAACTAGACAAAACCTTTATTTTTTTATTTTTTTAACACTTTTCAAGATTTTTCCATGACCTTTGAATACTGTGACATAAATTATAAACAACACAGGGAAGATTTGATGATTCATTTGTTTACACAAGTTACGATATCGATGTCGGTCTACTTCCCCTGCTGCTAAACCACTGCACCGCGCTCACCTGGCCTCCTCTTCCAGGCGCTGGTCGGGCTGGGGGCAGGTCACTGATGCCACATGAGTTCCCGGAGTGCAGTTTAGTGACGCGTACGTGACACCACACACTGAGAGGAAGTGGGGCCTGAGCCGCCCTACGCTCAGCTTGGCCATGTTGGTTAGTGACTGGCCGATGCAGCAGCCGAACAGGAAGCAGCCCAGCTCTTTGTACAGGCTGGACACATACACGTTCCTTATGAAGGCCTTAGAACGCACAGCACGAAAACGCACCCGGTAACACTCTCCCAGCGCGATCTGGAGATGAATGAAACAGCAACAACAGGGCATAGGTGAGGGGGGTGTTGATAGTTAGAGCTCTTATTGTACATGCTATTCTTTTTCTTTTTGCAGAAATTAAATTGTGTTAAAGTGAATATTGTAAAAGATATCAAATAAACAATTGCCTTGGAAAAAAGCATAGATATGAAGCACTTATCTAAGGGTATGTTCACCTTTGGTCCTGGTTTGGTCCTGATTTGAGCCTAGTCTTGGCTCTGTTGTAGTATAGATTTAGTTCCAGAATCAGTCCAACATCAATCACAATTTTGGTGAGTGTTTAAGTGTGAACTCACCATAGTAACTGCTCATAGACGTTGAATTGTATTTGAACATCATCACAATATTTTTTTGTTTTGCAGATGATAAACTTTCAGGTTAATGCTGTGTAAATGTTGTAAATGAGTAAACATAATCCAAAACCTGATCATTTGCCATCCAAATTGGAATGACATATGTCAACCCCTTTACACAAAACGTCGAAAACTGATATTTTTCTAAGTCTATAAATTAGCTTTACTTGTGTAACTAGGATTAACACGTAATCTATACACCCTGAATCCACAGTTGTAACCATGTTGTTGTGGGACACACTCACTGTGAGGCCTGTGATGACGATTCCTCCGGCGATGAGCAGCTCGTCTGGGATGACTTCTCTGTGGAGGTATGGGTAAGTGATGCTGGGGTCTCCGCAGATAAATCCTCTTTTGTACGGACTCACGGCCTTGAGCTCACAAGCAAAGAACGGGATGGATGCTGAAGGAACAGACAGAAGAGAAGAATTCAATTAGTGGATAATATTTCTGATACAATTATCTAAAATACTTGGCAGGAGTTAGGGTTAGTAAGGTGTCATAACATTGACAAATACAGTCTAGTAAAATAATTCCATTAAAATGACAAGATATAGTGCCCATTTTGTGGACTAAAAAATATAGTTCAGGAAAAAGGCTCCTACAATGGGTTCATTGAGGACTTTGCACAACTTATTCCAGAACAGAATGTTTGGGGCTGTTTTAGACCAAAGTTGAGTCTTGGTGCATGGGAACCCTCACTTTTTCTCTGGGAAATGGAGCCATTCTGACAAATAGAAGGAATGTGAAGGTCAAAACACTGCTCCACCGGGACCACAGACCCAGAGAGCTCCCCTTTAACAGCTCAATACAGATGAAAATAGCAGAGTGGAGCTGCGCTGACAGAGACCCAATTCGAACTGCGCATGTGCCGTTTGTCCCAATATGTTGATGAGGGAAGAAAAGTGGGTTGTTTGTGACTCCAGTTCAACTCTTAACAACAAAAGAGCTGCAGAGGAACGGCCTGGGCCAGCCTCTCACTGTCCCGGGACCTTTCTGTTTTGCATGCCTGAGTACATCACATCACAAAGGACACGTTCATAGCCTATTTGTTGGTTCCAATTAAAACACAATTACACCAGAGGCTCACGTAAAGGATGAGGGCTGAAGATGCCTGTGATGCAATGATTGTTATTGCTTTTAACATGTCCCCACATCATGTATTTATTTACTCATGCCCCATGGCCCAGCGCTACCCTGAGAACTGAGGGTTGTCGTGGAAACTATACAATTCCTCCGGGCATGCACTGAAACGAGGCACAAACCAGTTGGCACCAAAAGCACCAGCCTTGATCAGGGCAGAGCGGTTTATGCAACAGCTTATGAGGACACAACTTTTGCCTCCATAACGCCTTGTTCCACATGCATTTATCGGTACTCTACTTTACTGCACTTTTTTTCAGACACCATACTAAAGGCATATTAAAGTCATATTTTGTAGCATAAAGTTATAATTTAGTTTAGCAGTACTCTTGGTCCGTTGTTCCTCTTCCCACATTGACTAAGTGTAGAAATGACAATATTAAATGACTTTTGTGTTTCTTGCATGCTCCGTCAGATATGATTTGTGTGTCCATCCTTTGAAAATATCAGATTTAGTGGATGATTTAATGTTTGGCCCTTCACATTACATTAACTTAAAATTATAAATCGGATGTTGCTTCCAGACAGAGGCTACTCTTACAAATACTCTTATTGAGTAGTAGTTTACCCAAATACTTTTTTACTCAGACTGGAGTATATTTCTTGGCCTTCTACGTTGTACTTTTACTTGAATCGTATTTTACAATATTGTTACTCTTACTTTTGTACAATTTCAGCTCTGAACCTTATTTCCAGATTAGGCATCAAATGCCGTTAACTTGCTTAAATCTAAATCTAAAATAGAGATGTCAAAGAGCATCCCATTCCCAGAGGGGCCGGGGTCCCGAGAGGGTCACGAGAAAGGACTCACCGAGGAACAGACACAGCAGGTCCAATCCCACCAGAAGTTTTCGTTTAGATAAAGTTGCTCCAGTGAGCTCCAGGAGTTTCTTTTTCCCGGCGTCAGTCTCCAGCCCCGTCCCTGCCGCTGCCAGGCCGCCTCCGGTGCCCGCTGCTTTGAGCTGCAGATTGGTGCTGTTGGGGATGGTTACTGCAGTGCTCGGTGACCCAAAAGTATCCAACATCACGACTGACTGCAGAGTTCAGACTGGGAACATGGAAAAGTGTGCGCCTTTGAGCTGGTCAGCGCAGGGATGTGCACATACTCACTACAGCAGTCACGCTTTTATAGTAGTTGAACTATAGTATATAATTCCCATTGTATGTGTCACCTGCTGAGAAAGTTACGTCTTACGCATCTTCTTCCATCACGCTCCGGAGCGGGACTCGTCCGGACTGGTTGCGCGCCACCGTCAGTGCGCAGCTATGCACCGCACACTGGGTTTGGAGGGAGTGAATTGCGAAAGTCCCGCAGGAGAATCCCGCCTCCCTCTTTCACGTGCACTGTCATTATCATTTGCAACAAATGCTCCGTCATTTGTTCATGCACAATGATGGTGACAAATAATGGGTTCAGTCAACATTTGGAAAACACTTTTTGATAAGCATGTATTATTATGACATATCACATTTTATAGTACTCTTACTGTGTATTCACAATTTTTGTTTTATGTAAGTTCAGCTGAACTTTGATTAAGTCAGAATTGTTGCGTAGTTGTGTGTGTGTGTGTGTGTGTGTGTGTGTGTGTAGACTCTTCTGATTGATATGGATGAAAAGCTGTACAAACATTCAGTTCGATTCATTCTTTATTAACACCGAGCATCTGATTCATAGTTCATTAATAAAAAGTAGAACATAGCCTTGTATCACAGTGATGTGAGTCAACTCAATCTTAACCATACTCTTTGCTCCATTTATTGATTAATGTAAAGGTATTTTGTTTTTGTTTTTTCAGTCTATTGGCTGCAGTTGTACCAGGTAAAAAGTAGCTTATTCAACAGTTAACAGTCTATTTGTGTGAGTATTCACATTATTACTTGCATATCTTACTTCGCCTTCGGCCAGTTTTTCATTTGACACATCCTCTGAATAACACTTTGTCTTTCACTTCCCCCAATTACTGTAGACGCAATACTGTAAAAGATTTATGAAGTCCAATATCAGTGTAATCATGCAATCAGCAATAACACATTCTGAGGGTTTGGTCATTGAAAGACATCTAACTTGAAAACTTTGCGGGATATTTTTCTTCTTTCTAAAAGGAACCAAAGCTCTGGGTTTGCCCTGAAGCACATGACCAAAGCAGCAATAGTAGAGTTTTCATTTATTTTGACGTGACTTTCCTCTGCTCAAACCTCTTCCTTTTTTGTAGGTTCTTACATTCGTTTTTGAATCAGAAACACACTTGAGGAATGAGAAATAAAAAGTCAAAATGTAAAATGCCCTTGGAATGCAACACAAAAGTTTTATTACATTTTACTCATGGATGCTGTCAGTAATATGTGGATTTATGCAACATCCACTGCAGTCAAATATAAAGGGTGAAGTGTCTTGCCCAAGGACGCAGTAACAGTAAATGCGCTGATAAATAATGACACAACCTCATGAAATATACCTGTCTGAGGTGGGCAATATATCAAAATGTAGGTATCGTGTACATTTAAAATATTGAGTATATCATTTATAGTTTACAAAAGGAGCTAATCAAAAAGAAAAAAAGAAAAATTGTTTGTTGTAAACTTTCAAATAAGGGTCATTTCACATTTGTCGGATGATTAAACCTCAACTGATGCACTGAAAGACATGATTTCACAGTTCTGTTGGATTGACATAATATCGTCTGACTATTGTCGCAATACTCCAGAAATATATAAAGATATACATTTACACAAAAATGCATGACTAAATAAGATGGAGGTCTGAGGTCACATGCTGTATAAAAGTCTCTGCAGGTGAATAGAAAAAAATCTTATATTAAAGATATGAATTTGAAACTTCTTGTGTAGTTTACTTATATAAATGTAAGTAAACATTGTTCATGTTTTTCACCACACAGTTGCTGACATGTTAGGTTTAAAAAAAAAAAAGAAAAAAAAACTACAGAGGGGATTTTGGGTGTTTTATTTTGTTAGTGACTAAACTAGATTGACTAAAAAATTGTCTTAAACTTTTGAATTTGGCTAACCTTTTTGTGTGTTTAAAACTTATAAACCAACGAATCCTTCCCGAATCAGAATGGGGTTTATTGCCATTGTCAATGAACAGAATTCACAAACATAGGAACTTGTCGTCGGCCTTAAGGTGCAACATAAAACACTGATCAATAACAAAAACAACATATATTCAATTAAAAGGGCATGCGTTAAGAAACAATTTAAAATTACTACCGGTATAAAACAAAAATAGGCATTACTTTTTCCGAATGATCCATATGTTCCGTATGATCCATCAGAAAATCTTGTCAAGTACAAGACTGTAAAGAGTAGTTGATGGATGTTTAGGTTTGCTGCTTTCAAGAGGCTCAACTACCTGTTCTGTTTGTCCCTGAGAGGGGGGGCTGAATATTTTAGAAAGGCCTTCTGAAGTTACATAAAGTATTAATTAAATATAGATGTGATCAATTTAAAACTAGATAATAACATCTTTAGGAGTGAAGCGTGGCAATGTATATGTTGGTGTAATCGAGCAGGAAGAGCTATGAGGCTGGAATGACAACTGACACATACACCTGACCAGAACACCCTTTCAATCAGTTATTTACAGCGACCGCACTTCCTAAGATTTTTACTACATTTCAACTGAATATTCTCCCAGACGACGCTAAGTGCGAGTAAGCACTCGCGGTCAATCGGATTACGTAGAGAAGTGGAGCTCAACGCACTATTTCTGCTAAGTTCAAACTTTGTGAAGTCCATAACGAGTGTGTATTGGATTCATAATGAGACCACAGATGCTCGCTTGCACTCCTCTAATGCTGTCATTGTTTATTTCAAAAGTTAGAGCGCAAATAACCACAACAGTACGGTAATCTCAGTGTCAAATCTGTCCAGTTCCTCTTTTCAGAACGATTCTCAACACGCTTTGCTCATTTGATCAGCTGACCGTAACACTAATCACAGAAGTATGCTAAAATAACACAGACACTGTTAGTAGTATGGTGTGTGTGTGTGTGTGTGTGTGTGTGTGCGTGCGTGCGTGTGTTGTGTGCGTGTGTGGGTGTGTGTGTGGGTGTGCGTGTGTGTGGGTGTGTGTGGGCGTGTGTGTGCGCGCGCGCGTGTGTGTGTGTGTGCGTGCGTGCGTGCGTGTGTGTGTGACTGAATAAAAAAACAAAACGAGCTGTATGCGCTTTTTACATTAACATTTTATTAAGTAGCGTATGTTCTAAACCAACTTAAGTTATGTTGTTTGTAGTCAAAATGAATTGGCTCCTGAAATACAAATATCCACAGAGTGAAAGTCTTGGTCTGTTTACAATATCCACACATTTGTTATTTGTTGAAAAGGTTTAAATATATAAAATGCTGCTCAATCATGTTTTGGGGTTTTTTTTATGATTGATGAGCAGTTTTGTGTGCGTGTTCTGCGTGTGTGTGTGTGTGTGTGTGTGTATGTGTGTGTGTGGACAAATGTGAGTTTTGCTTACAATTTAAAAGTGAAAGTTCAAAGCATTTGGCAAAACTACAGGGGAATGTAAGTGACTTTGGCGTTTGTCTCTGCTTTGACTCTCACCTTCGGGGATTTCCCTGCATCTTGTGCTTCACTCTTGCTGATCCCTGAAACATGCTTGGGATACTTCCTACTCAGGTCTTATACACAGTGACAGTGACAGTGACAGAAGCAAAGGGGACAGGTTTATAAGCTATTTGGAAAACAAACAAACGAATAAATAAATAAATAAGCAGTAGTTATGGATATATGTATTTACAAACGATATAAGGCCATGGCTCATATAAGTAGCCTTCATATAAAATGTAGCCTATTTCACTTGTGAGTCTTCATCGCAGAGGTGTACTACTCAGTTACATTTACTAAGTCACATTTACTCAAGTAACATTTTGTAGAGCTACTCGACACCATATTTTTACTCCTTCTTCAGTAATATTGACCAATAAATATTGGTTACTCTTCCCACTGTGAGGTCTTCAAGTGACAACCACATCAAAGGACATGAACATTTGTTTCTTCAGGTGATTCATTTTTCTCAGATGGTTGTCTCTGCTCTGAAAAAAATAAGATTCACTGCATTATTTAATGTTAAGTCTTTCCAGTGACATGAACTGAAATCAGATGTTGGTTACAGCCAGACTCTTACAGTTACTCTTATTTGAGTAACTTCTTGGACCATTACATCAAAGTAAACACTGATGTTTGGTGGTGTCTCAAGGGCTTGAGCTTCGACTGAAAGTTTTCGTTTTCCACTTACGCTCCTTGCGCAAAGGCAGAGAAGAGCCGTGGAAAGTTTACTGTTCTCGTGTCCTCATTGGCTCCAGTGGCCTCTGTGATGAAGGCGTATGTGTCAACGCGAGAAACCATAACTTCCGCGTCCACCCGCGCATGAAACTCAAAGCTGTATAAAAAGTCTGCCAAAGCGGCAGGCGGCATAAGCAACAGCCCAACGACAGCGCGCACTGCTTTGCGACTCCTGAGGATCCTCCGTGCTTGTGCATCAGTGATTGATTTGTGTTTTACCAATTGATAAATTGAACGAAGACGACATTGCCATAATGGGACCGAATGAGACGGTGGACCTCGAGTCTCTGCAGAAAGCTGGCGCGCGCCGCCGCCTGTGCCTGGACCGATGCTTGGTTTTGTCGGTGATCGTTTTGTTCGCGGGACTCGCGGCTCTCGCTGCCGCGGGGGCCATGGTGGTTCAGGGTCTCCAGTCACAACTGCATCAGGCTCGGGCTCAGGCCGCGCACCCGGAGTTCAAGATGTCAAAGGTCATTGGAGACGCACCTGAAAATACCTTTAAGGTAATTAGATGTATTTTGCTGCACATTCAAGTCTTTAGCTAAACGTATTTTTCTTTTCATGGGGAGCTACGATTTCACTCCATTAACATGAGCTACATTTGTCTGTCTTTTAGATGCAGAATTTTGCATACCTGGAGGCAATTTCAAGTAAGTAATACATCTCATTGAACTACTTAGGCTGATGTGCACAATGTAATCTGTTCAATGTTAAATGTTTGTGGGTAAAGTTAGAATAAGTGCCTTAGAAAATACACATTTTGAAATGTTTGCCTATAAATGGATATGATTATGTATGCTACAAATGTGTTCTTTTGAAACTTGCATGTTGCAAATTTTATAGTTGGACATTGTCACATTTAAAATTAGGCTTACTTATTATGTGTGTTTGTTTGCTGTGTTTTTAACCTGTTACGAAACATTAGTCTAGGGTTTGTTTAGAGTTTAAAAAAAAACATGTAATTACAAGATAATACTTATTTCTACTGCAAGTGCCCCTCTACATTACGACATAGAGAAGATGTTTAGTTATAAGAACATTGCATTTTTCCTAAATTCTCTGTTCTCTCCTGTAGGTGAGCTGAAAAATCACACTATGCCATTGGACGAGATCGCATATCTGTCTGGGAAGTCGGTGGGAAGTAACTTTGAGTTCAACTCCAAGCATCACTCACTGCAGGTCAAACAGGCGGGCAGCTACTTCCTGTACGTGGAGCTGAATGTCACCTGCGTGTCCCACTGCACGTCGGGTCTATTCTCAGTCCATTGGTCGGACAAACTGAGCTGTGAAGTGCATCTCTCAAACTTCTCTGACTCGAAGCCCACACAGAAGCGTTGTTGGACAGTGAAGCCTCTGAACACAGACACACTCCTGCTGGCCCAGATGTCTCTGCCCCACGGGCCGCTCCACCACTGGAAATTGGAGCTCCGTGGCTCTGGCTTTGGCATGTTTCTGCTGAACTAATAAGCACCAGCCCAGACTGTGCCATGCACCTAAAGGACAGAAGAACATGTTGTCAAAAACATTTGAACCATGTCATTTTATACGTGCGATATTTATTGACTCATATGAATGTATTTATTTATTTATTCTTTTATTTTAAGTTGTCTAAAATAACTACACTACATTAGTGTGTATTACTGTATTTAGTGTTAAACACTGCACAAAATATTGTATATAACCTCATGGGTTTATTTATTGTATATTTTATAAATGCTGTTAATTAATTATAAATTAACTTATACTATTCTGCTGCTGTTAATTGTACCCCCTTTTTTTGTGTGAAAAAAAAAAAAATATATATATATATATATATATTATATATTTTAAACTTAACTGGTTTCAGATTGTCTTATTTCATGAAATAGCAAGTATAGCAATAACAGTATCACAAGATTCACAGGATATAAAATGAAAAAGTGTTGAATGTGGTTCTATAACATTTGTGTAAAAATATGAGAAAGTGACCGTGGCAAAACCTGAATGGAAAATGTGAGTTGTCGTCGGTAATGGGAAAGTTCCTTGTCGAAGTGGCCCATGTCGGGAAATAGATCAACCCAACTTCCTGTTTATTTGCTTTGTGGCAACAAAATAAAGAGTTGCATTTACAGCTCCTTCCAAAATAAAGCATTTTGTATACATTTGACAAGGGTGTGTATTTAAATGCTTGGACACTTGAAAGGATTATTGTGACAAAACCATTGCTCTGAAGGATAGCTTGTGAATAATTGCTTAACTTCTATACAGACCAATGTCTGCACTGCCAATATAAATCCATGATTTAAATGTGTGTTCTCTTGTGCTGATGCTCCGGTACTGACAGCTCTTGCAATGAGCTGTGGTACGAGTTATTGGAAAGAAAATACATCACGCAATGTCCATGTAGGAATTGAACTATATTTTCTAATGTGCACGTTTACACAAATGTGGTACTTTGTTTATATGTTATTTACTTATACCACAAGAAAAGCTGTTGTCATTTTGACTAGAGTAGATTTTGCTTCTGTTTTATTTTTTTTCTTCTTAAGACATGAAATAGTCGGAGCTTTTTTAAACGCAACATATTCATGTATTTACAACAATATTCATTATATTTGGAAATAATACTGTAGCTCTATCTTTCTATGGACTTTGTAATGAATTCATAGAAACAAATTTACATCTGTGGTCAGCAACGACTGCATTTGCTGCACTTGTTTCTGTTTCTCACTTTGTCAGAACAGGACATGACCCACATTGGGTAGTGCTCCTAGTTTAGTGGTTTCCCTTGTGGCAATTTGTGCATTTGTTCTTTCCTCAAACGTCCCCGGCACATTCCCTTTCGTGTGTTAAACTCCATGGTACTCTCCGTCTGTGAACGGAGATCTACAGTGTTTCCATGTGGCAGAAAAGTTTCCCTGCAAACTGTGAGAAGAGCTGACTCAGCCACTCTTCAGTGCATCCCAGTGCGAAGCAACCACATCCTGCTGTTTCACACATGCTCTCAGGTGCTGCTGTCTATTTACTCTGTACACAAACAACACTGTCTGCGGTCAAAATGAAACATGCAGATATTTGTGCGCAATGCACTATCACAAAACAAATCTGTTGAGACTGCAATTTTGATAGCAGTAGTTTATTTTCACTTACAGGAAACAAATAATTTATACAGTAATTCTGAATATCAGTTACTTGAATGTATGCTTTTACATACAAAAGTTCTCAGTGTTAAAAATATAACAGTTAGTAAGACATATACTACACTGAAAATGGTTGACTCTAAATGATCTTGAAAGCACCAAAGAAGTTATCAGCAGGTCCTGAGTACAATCCTTTGTCCAGCGTGACGAAGATGTGATCTCCTGTTTCCAACTTGAAGACTCCAGCAAGAAAACTGTTCCACAAATCTGTGACCTTTTTCAAATTCTTCTGGTTTGGACGCTCATTGCGGCAATGTAGACTGTAAAAACAAAAATCAAAACTACATGTGTAAGTTTCTTAGTCAGAGAAAGGACGACACAACATGATGTACCTTTTTGATTTCATCAGCTCGATGGGCAGTCCGTACTCCGTGGTGTTCCTGCTGACTTTGTGGTTGACCATCACACAGTCCTCAGTCTCCTGGAAGTGCACTTTCGAGTACAGGTAGTAGAAGCCACTTGTCTTTATCAGAAGCCCACTGCTGTTGAAGCCCATGTGACTGGTGAAGCCCTCACTATCTTTGACCCACTGCACCACGCCGTCTTCATCAATAATATTTGAGCCTACAATAACAATGAAAATACATTACAATATACTTCTGATAACAATTCTCTCCGTACATTTCCATTTAATCTTTCTATTATTAAAATCACAAGCCTTGAAGATGTGCCATTGGTCTTTTTGTGTTCTCTTGTGGATGTAATGATGCTATAGGAACCTCATTGGTCTCTGTTGACAAAAACAATCAGAAACTATAAACATTTACCGTAAAAGACCATTTGTATAATAATATAAATTATTACCTAAAGATCCCAGTTGTCCCAATTTGTTGCCCTGAAACAAAAGGAAATGAAAGCTCAGAATACATTCCCATGGAGCATTACCCTGGATATGCAAAGTTGACACGCTTACATCAGGTGGTTGGGGGTTTGACTGGTTCTGCAGTTGAGGGTGAGAAATGAAAAGCACCTGCAGGGACATAATCGAATCAGGAACAAGACATATTTAGGAGAATTTTTTTATAAAATGAAATTAATATAAGTAAATGTCTCAAATTCAAATGTAATCTTTTAAAAATGAGGCAACTTTTCTACTAGAGAGAGAAAAGGAGAAGTAAAAGTGGAGAAGTTTTCAGTCATTTGTCACATCAGAGGCTTGTGGCCCTGCTGCATGCTGAGAGTGTCTTTAATGACGTAGGGGGAGCCTGTTTGAGAAGAGGAATTTCCACGCTGTCTAAACCGCCTCTGCAATCACACAGACAGACACCCGTCTCACCTCTGTCCTTTTGTGGATTCTGTAGATAAAAATCCCCTCCAGAACAAGTCCAAGCATGACCAGACCCAGTAGGGGCAGTGGGAGACTCTTTCGTGCCCTTTTCCATAAGGGTTTCTGTCTGATTGGCAGCTGTGTGTGCATGGTTGGTTGGTCCACCACAAAAACCTGCGGACAGTTGCCCTCTGCCATGCCACAGAGATGGACACACTTCTGGTCGAACTAAACAACAAACAAAAGAATGAAAGAAAGAAAGAAAGACAATAGTTTGTGTTCACATTGGTTTGTTTGTTTGTTTGTTTGTGTTTCAAATTTGATAATGTCATAATTTAAAGAAGGGAATTTGGCCTTTTGTAGCTATAAGGTAACTATAAGGCATCAATATGTTTTTTGACAAAAATATACAGGAAAATGTATGAAAACTGAACCATTCTGGTTTCATTTTGTGCCTGCTCTCTGGTCTTGTTTTTCTTTCCCTTTAAAAAAAAAATCTTTAATTAAAAAAATAAAAACGTACAAAAATTAAAAAAAATTTAAAAAAGGAAAAAAAGAAAAGACAATTGGACCATCAGAGATTGTGTCCACAAACCTGCTGTAATAATCTAAGAGTCAAATGAAAACATTCATGCCTTTGTGATTGAGCAATCCCACCGTTCTGACAATGATGACCAGTGATAGGAAGAATAATAAGACAATTTATTTATGTCAAAACGTATCGTTTTTCTAAAACAGAGTCCAGATGACTACAGCTGAATCTTTTTCTACAATTTATATAGTTACAGAATACTGGATACTTGAGTACCGGTATGTATTATACTATAGAGTAAAAACATGACATGAGATTAAAACAGCTTTTTTTTTTTTCATCATTTGTTATGCATTTATTTATAAGCTAAATAAATGCATTTATCGCAAAATAGAGAAGTAAAAATAGCACATGCACTCACTTTAAGAGTTACGTTTTCTATTTTTCTCACTAATTCACTGAAGTTTGAAGCTTAAATTGTGTGCTCAAATACTGTGATTTATTGCTCTGATTTTACAAAAGTAGTTGTATTCTGAATACCACCTAAAGAAAGAATAACTTTACTAGATTGTTCTAAATTAGTATTCTGAATATGTATTTTTGGTACATGTATCACTTCTCAACATAAATAATACATACGGGTAATTTTACCATTGTTAATTTGCCAGTTTTTGTTTCATGTGGATACGCTCCGTAATTACACAGATATTAGGATAACGTGAAGCCAGTATTCAAACAGCAGCATCTAAGTTTGCACTCTTAATACATTTTGATGGTAGACGTCAAGATATGAAAGTTTCAGTCTTACCTTGGTTTACTGTCTCGAACAAAGCAACTTCTCAGAATCCTGTCTGCCAAACTTTCATCAGTCATTCAGCAACACGTGATTGTCCTGAAAACATAATCATAACCAATTCAACTGGCAGGTGTAAGGCAAAATTAGTATGACAAAACAATTGAAAAACAAAAGGACGACATTGCATTTTAACCAAATATTTTACCTTTGCTAAAACAAAGCCGGTCTTTTCTACTTGTAGCACACGCAATACTTCTGCCTTGAGCTGTCCGCTGTTAGTGTTTGTAAGTTCATGTAGGAGGAAACAAAGATGACACCGCGTCAAGAGAGGGAGTAGTACAAGAGCGACTAAGGGGCACTCCCTATACGTAACTATTGCACCCTGCACTTGACACTTCCCCTGATTTTACTTTTTGAGTCTTATCGTCTTTTTCTATTATTCACCACGTTCTGAGAACCTTGTACCATGGTTTGAACTATCCAGACTGTTGATCTTCAGCAGAGAATATTTTTTAACACAGAAAATGATTCCATCATCCTGATGGTCATGATAAGTCACAGCCTTGACTGTGATCTGTCGAAATAACTATCAAAAGCTTTGTCAGAGAGTTCCCAAATGTGCCACCTCTTCCTCTTTAGCTTTTGAGACATTATTGTCGTTGATGTTTTAAAAATATCTTCCAGGTCTTTTGCAATATATGTCTTGAAATAGATTTAGTGACACAACAGCTGGGTTCACCCACTATAAATGTATACAGTACAATCCTTCATCCTAAATGCAATGGGAACTGCAACTCATTTTATCAACTGTCATGTCAATGTCAATGTTAAACAGGCAATAGAAAGCAGACACATACTTTACATACAGAAAGTTTTGAGCATGTTTGAAGCAATTTGACAAGCCAACCCCAATATGTAAGAATTATTTACGTGTCAAAGTATATTACATTGAAAAGCATTAACCCAAACTCTCAAGCATATCGCAAGTGGCTAACCATTGGGTGGAAAGTCTGTGGTGCAGAGTTGTAAGTTGTTTGCACACTTGAGTGGATGAAAACCACATGAAGGCAGAAAGTGCACAATGAAGACGGTGACACAGAAGGAGGGTCGGCGGAAGTCAGTAGTTCTCAAGTGCCTGTCATGTTCAGTCCCACTATAGCCACATATAGAAGGGAAGGTTACAGCATTCAAATAGGCCTTGAGGTTGTAAACAAACAAATATTGTAAAAACTATAAATATTAATTCTTGTTTGAGTCAAGACCAGATAGCATCAACATTTCGAACTTCAGCCAAAAAAGTGCGCTGCGTGGGTCCCTGTGTGAGTGGTGAGATCCCTAAACAATAATAAATGGGAAGAGTATGATGTTCATCTTAAAAAGTTGGGGTATCATAAATCATGGGGTACATTTTAAAGAGGAACATATTTATGATTACAACAGTGTTTGTTCATCATTAGCTTACTCTGAGCTATATTTAAACTGATTCCTGCATGCTTGAGTAATCCTGTATTATTCTGCATTTGAGAACGTTTGTTTTCACCTACCCCCTAACTCCACCCCACAGCTCTGTATTTAGAATCAGCAAAGGTTTATTGCCATTGTCAGTGAACAAAATTCACTGACAACTTGCGTTGGGGATTCGGCGCAGCATACAATGATGAACAACAAGAAAAGCAAGATGTATCAAATCAAATAAGGCAAAACAGTGCTGCCCGGTGGTCGAGTGGTTGGGGCGCAGCACATGTTTGCCGGGCTCCAGGTGCGGCAGGTGCAGCAGGCCTCAGTGTTGGAAGTTTGATTTCCGTCTCCGACTGTTTACTGCATGTCCTCCCTTCTCTCTCATCCCCCATTTCATTCTCATCTGTCCTGTCCGGTAGAACCTACGGGCCAAATATCCTTAATACAAAAAATAAAAAACAAAAAATGTTTACTAATAAAATAAAAATAGACTTAGTATATGCACAAAATTGACAATTAAATTTACTTGTTGATTAAAAAAATTCAGGCATCAGGTTAATAATTTAGTTATATAGACTTTTTTCAATAAATGTACGTAATAAAAGAAAATCTGCTGCTTAGTGAAATGTGACTATGAAGATGTGGAGCTACTCAGTTCTGAGGTTTTGAACAGGAAGTCAAATATCTGTTTTGGTTATTAGGCCGTTTTAGATCTTTGTCTGCATTAGTTAAATACTAAATAACAAAGTATTATATATGAAAAATAAGTGAATCATTAATGCTGGGGTAACTGATTTCCAATCTGTGAAAGAAGGAAGTAGATATTTCCATTTGTCTGACAGTTTAGCTCTTGCAAATATTTGGTAGTAGTATTCACATGCATGACTTTAGTGGCCACTAGCACAGCTTTAGATCAACTTTTTCAGTGAAACAGTGTGGACCACCCTTGCATAGCCAATCAGCTCTCATCCCTTATAGCGACGCTGCGGCGCATATGACTCTTTCTTACAAGTTTGCTTTGATAAAAGGTTTTACAATTAAATGCAAGCAGCACACAGCGGCCTAGTTTTGACACAAAATGCTGCTTTTACAATAAACTTTATGGGGGATAAAGCAAAATCTACCATTGTACAGGAAAAATGGGCAACTTTAAGGCCTATGTCACAGTAAACTTTGGCCTATTTCTTTTGTCTGAAAATGATTCAACTTGAGGATTTAATTTGGATGTGGGCGATGTAGATTAATTTGTACGGGGTTTAGCGTTTCCATCAAAGCTATAATGATTGGAGACGGTTGTCTACTACTCGGCCTCTGATTGGATCCTCTCTGCAGCGCTTTTGACGAATCAGAGTGCCGCAAAGTTGTAGTGCGGAAGTGGTACGCGAAGGTGATGGCTCTACTCAGATAGCGCTGTGTGTTCCGAAAGCCCGAAGATGAACCCTCTCCGGTGGAAAACGTGGACATGGGGACAGTGTTTTTGCCTCACTGTGGTGTTGGGATGTTGTTTAGGTCCGGCGCAGTGCTTGGGTGGAAGCCTAGACAGCGAGTTTACATATCTTTTACCACCCGGAAGATCTGAGTGTTTCTTTCAGTCTGCAATCAAAAATGGGACGATGGAGGTCGAATATCAGGTAACTTTAAAAGCACTTTATGCATCCGCGACAACTTGGTTTGTGCATCTTGGTTTGAGTCGATTGTGTCCTGCAAGTCATCAAAACATGAACAAGCTAGCTACAAACCAGGATCATTTAGTGACAAGAGGTTAGCTTGAAGTTTCCAGCTTCCTGCTTGTCATCTTCACTCAATTCTTTCACATGCAACATTAAGTTGTGGGATATTAATAACAGACTAATTCATTAAAATATATTGTGTTCGTGTAACAAGTAACAGTCAAATTCTTACAAAGGCAAAACAAAGTAATCTGAAATAATCTGAAAGCCATATTTGTACTTCAAATTCACAAGGCAGTACAACAGAGCTTCTCAAACTTTTCTCTGTCGCGCCCCCCTTGGGAGATAAAACATTTATCCACGCCCCCCCTCCCCAGCCACGAGATATTATGATAAAATAAAACAGTACAAATTGCAACTATAATCACATATTAGCCTGAAATAACAGTAATAATTAGAGTTAAAATAGGCTAAATTACATTTATTTTTAGTGACTGTCTTTCTTTGGATTGTGCATGAAGCTATGAAGTAATGGTACCTCACTGCCCTGAGTACTCTCCTCTCCCTCTGTCTCTTGTCCTGAGCTGTGCAGACAGGGCAGGTCAGTCACCTGTCTGCAGTGGGACAGCACAGAGTTGGCACTTCACTGCAGTGAATCAGGCGTTTCAAGGAGAAGGCGCTCTCACGTTACTTCTTGTCACTGTGGGTCACTTTCACCACTGAACGGAAAGGAAGTGACTAAACATGCATTCTCTTCTCATATTCATCGGATACACTTTATATCGCCAAATGAGCGGTTTGAGCAAGTTTAGGGAGGTGACGAGCACAAAGGGAGTCAGGACAGAGGAGGGACAGAGGAGGGACAGAGGAGGGACAGAGGAGGGACAGAGGAGGGACAGAGGAGGGACAGAGGAGGGACAGAGGAGGGACAGAGGAGGGACAGAGGAGGGACAGAGTGCATATAGAATCCAAAGCCGTGACTCGTTCTATACAGTAGATGGGCAGACTTGTGTGAGGGGCACAGAGGCAGGCTGACCCATCCCTCTGCTGCTCTCCTATTTAGAGATTAACCCTGTGTTGGCACTGGGCATGTTTCTGTTGCACAAAACACGTCTGTCACGTGTATTGTGGTCACATTTTTCCAAATGTCCCGTCCCCCCAAACGGGCACGCCCCACACTTTAAGACCCTCTGCTGTACAGTATTAATTTTTTCATCTTTCTTGAACACGTCAGGCCTATCTCCTGTTGATATTTTGCATGTAATCCATTTTGGTGTTTATTTGCACCAATAACTCGTGCTAACCTGATAACATAAGCCATGCTTTATTATTTTATGTACGTTGTTAACTCCCACTTTGTCAGGTATTAACATATGTTTTTATTTTTTGCATACGTTCATTGTTTTGTTTACAGAGTGGACATCATCCTGCTTGATATGTACTTAGTAGGAGTGTCTGACTTGAAGAGCCAACCTTAAAGTAACAAGTAAGTGTTTCTTGTGTGCAGGTGATTGCAGGCGCTGGTATGGACGTGGACTTTTCCATAATCTCTCCACATGGCATCAGTCTGGTCTTCGACTCTCGACGCTCTGATGGAGTCCATGTGTAAGTCCAGTAGTCTTAAACAAACGGCTCGGCCTGTCTCGAAGACAACTCATTTTGAAGTGTGGCAGATTAATACAGAAAATATGGCAATAAAATTGAAGAGCATTTAAAAACACATATCCCTATCACATTTACACACAAAACTTTGCTAATTTGCAATACATATAAAATAAAATAAAGGTAACTATATTACCTTCTGCTGCTCTTTTTTGTTGCATTTCAGTTAGGGGATCACTGGTTAAGTGCAAAACCCCCTTAAACATACATTTGGTAAATATTGAGCCAAAACTGTCATTTCTGTCGATCTTAAATTGAAAAATGGATCGATACAGTTATTACTGTGACAGTTACACACGGTGACAGTTACTCACAGTATATCCACTGTAGCCCCTCGAGGCAACTACTGTTGTGATTTTGGGGGTTACAAAAATGAATTGAATTATATACAGTATTACCAGGTGTGTCTTGGTTGTTTCAGGGTGGAGCCCACAGAGGAGGGGGACTACCAGATCTGCTTCGACAACACTTTCAGTCACTTTTCCGACAAGTTGGTGTTTTTTGAGATCATCATTGAGGGACGAGGAGGAGATGTGGGCGGAGATGATGAGTGGGCGGGGATAGAAGAGCCTGAAGGAAGCTTACTGGAGTACAAGCTTGATGATATTCGGGTATGTTTTCATTTGAATAAACACCAGTGTGCTTTGACGTTTTCATTCTTGCCAAGTTTGGACACCCCTGCCCTAACTCATGCAATGGTGATACTGTTATAGACTGTTATATTTTCTTGCTTCAATTATATTTATCTCCAAATCATCCAACCAAAAAAGTTACACCCAATCCATTATGTCTTGAGGCAGAGTTGGTTCGAGTAGCTCAAGAAAGTAATTTATTCAGGTTCTGTTGTAAGACAAAGACAGTGTAAACAATGCAAACCAGGTCACACAAAAAGCGTTTTGCCTGAAGATATAAGCCACATACCCAGAAACTGCATGCTTGTATAAAGACCTTGGACTGAAGTGAACATTGCATGGTTTGTGGTGACGGAAGTTAGGCCACTTAAGAACACTTGATTTTACAGCGATCAGCGAATGTTTTTGTGATTTGATTTCAGGAGTTAAAGAAAAGCAAATCAATCCTAGAACTTAAGCAGGAACAGAGTAGAGTAATCATATTAATATAATAATTGGGCCCTCTTCATTTATTAAGCACATGCACCAGTGGGCTCTGTGAGTGACTTGAGAGTGCCACTGATGATCAAGTTACACACATTGGTTCATGCGACTTATGTTCCAATTCAAGAAGTTCCTGTTGCTCAAATTAAGAAGATATCAATATCCAACATCTATTTTATAAACCTTGTGACAGTTTTGTATTTTTGTAAATTCCCAATGTCTAAAAGTTCCAAAACATGTCATTTATTTGAACCGCACATCTTTTGTGATCTTCGCAGGAGTCCATGGACAGTTTGCACAGACGCCTGGAGCGCAGTCGGCAAATGCAGGTGGTGCTGCGAGCGTTTGAGGCACGGGACAGAAACTTGCTTGAGGACAACCTTTGGAGAGTGTCCTTTTGGTCCTGTGCGAGTGTGCTGGTCCTGCTGTGTGTGGCCCTCACTCAGGTAAAGCCCAAGAACTCCTGTGTCAATGTCTGTCAAACTCAATTAATAAACTATTCTGTTGAGTTTTCTATTGCAATAACAAAGCGTAACGCATTAAAAACACAGTGATGCTAATGCTCTTTTCTCTGTTTCAGGTTTACACTGTACGGAAACTGTTTGATGATAAGCGGAAAGTCTGCACATAAACTGAAAATGAGTTTTTATTCTGCAATATTTTTATTAGATGGCATTTGGTGAAAACGTAACAATTGAAGTTTCAGCCCAATTTGAAAATTATTGCAAAATACTGATGTGAAACTGTGGTGGTTGAGGAAAAGATGATGCAGTTTATTCCTTAAAGACTGTGGAGGGTAGAAGTATACATTTTGTGCAATAGAGTGCATTTATACTAACTCCATACTGTTATTTTAGTGGGACAATAAACCTCATCAATAATGTTTTGTTACTGACTGTGCCAGTGCAGCTGTGTGGTGTGGAGATTTAAGAATGTAAAAAATATATTTTATTTCAAGCAAACATTTACATATGCAATGTGTCAAATTTAACATTTGCAAGTTGTAAATACTGCATCTGTTTCTGTTGTCAGCAATAAATTATGTTTTTCTGTACTTGTATGTTGTTTTTTTACACAAAGAATATATAGAGAATATAAGAATATATTGTACATGCACTAAAAAAAAAAATAAAAAATCACCAAACTGCCCCCAATGTTAAATATGACAAGACAAATATATTTAATTCCTCAAATTATTAAACACGTAATACAGTATATTTATAGTTTATCCAAAACAACAGAACAAAATGTGTAAGTGCAGCTCATAGATTTCCTCCCATGTTTTATTTCCTGAAATTAAAGTTTACAATGACTTGACGGGCAACGTTGGCATTGGTGCTGTGGTCCATTGTGTTCTTTCACCAAGGATTTGGACGAGGTGGGATCTGTGGCGCTGGCCTGAGGAGACCACAAGCACAAAAGAAAAGTTCAAGTTTCTGTCCCTCGTTATGCCTTTAATTTATGAGGTTCAGAAAAGTCCCTCTCTTTGCTGTTAACAGTTACCATGGAAACACATCCCAATGAAGCAAGAAGAAGCCCACCAGGAAAATGCTCTGCTGCAGTGCTCAAAATGTCCATAAAGTGATGCCTTTGCTTCCTTTAATATGCTCACTCATCCTCAACCTTTTACCACATGCAGTCATTATTTTTGGGGGTTTACTTTAAATGTATCAAAGCTCCAGTGTTTTTCCAGTCTTTATTTGTGTGACAGTGATGTAAAGACTTGAGTTACAACCCTGAGACCTCACTGAAACTGGGCCTTATCTGGTTCTTCTTTTCACTTTGCCCTTAAATGGCACAACAAAGTATTTGCCTCGTATTCCTACACACTGTACAGCTTAGCAACATTTTTATGCCCGATGCCCTTCCTGATGTGACCCTTTGCTTTCTGGCACCAGCACAAACACTGTACTTTGTTAATTGTGACTCACCCCTTTGTCTCGATTAACAATGGAAAATAAGTGAAATGATGACAATGATGACAAACAATGACACATCATTGATAATCATAGTCATGACTAAAGTCACTTTCATGTAAACGAAGAAAGGAAGTCAGATAATATGTCACTTTGTCACCCTTTATTGTGTCCGGCCCTTCAAACATCCTCAAAATGACACAGATCTTAAAATGCTGTATGGCTTTTAGGTAATGATTAAAATGGACTTGAAAATAATTTCCATATCAAGGCCAGCAGTTAAAAATGGTACCTTAACAGCATTTGAAAACCGCTGCTCCTATTTAATTTATTAAGATTATACAATACCAAAAACATTCTTAGACTTATTTCATTGTAATAGGCAACTTGCAAACACCTTGGAGGTGCTTTTGTTGATAATTGGAAATGTTAATTACAAATGTCCATCGGACTATCAAATCATGATTGTTTTCAGACACATTTATTAAGACTTATTTCTTATTTGGAAGGCCAATAAACTCAATTTACTCCCGAAGTTCCCTTTTTGTTAAAAAATCTATCTAGACATACAAACAAAATTACATCCATAATGTTTCTGAAATGCACAGACATCACATCACTTGCAAAAGGCCATTTACTGTAGGTACAGTTTTATACAGGGTTCAGAGGTCACCTAGGTCTTATTACATACAAAGTATAAACCAGAGGTGTTGTATTGTATCTGTTTCTAGTCGAGGAGGGAGGGCTCTGAGGGACGAATGACAGTGGGACGGTTGGGAGCAGCCGGCGGTCGTCTACTGCAGAAAGAGACAGGAGAGAGGAGAGACATGCAGTCATGCACCAGGATGCCAGAACGCCACAAACAACACGGCCCACATTCCCAATTCAAAACAGATTGGGACAGTGTAAAAACAGTGTGCATCAATGTACAGTTAGTTTAATCTTTTCATCCTCTGGGCCAAACTTTTTCTGTACAAAGTAATCTGGGGCCCAATATCATATGAAGTGTATTTTATTCTACTGATTGTGTGGCCCTCAAGGAGGTGCTACTTTGGGTCCTGGCCCTAAAGTTAGTGTACAACAGATGATAATATATCAGATCATAGGATATGAAACCCTATGGTATATTGGAATTAATAAATAACACTTTGGGAACAAGCAACAACAAAGCTGGAAACGTGTATCAAAGCAGGAAATGTGGTAATATTGAGTTGAAGACTGCAACTCAAGAACACTGTATAAAGCTATAGTTAGCATAAATCCAAACTATTCCTAACTTTTTTCCCTTAAAATGTAGTTTTCACACTGGATCCCAACTTTCTTGAATTTGGGTTTACAATGATTACGTCACTTTCAAATCCCTAAGAGAAAGTCTTTTACCTGGGGATTCCGGGAGGCAGACCAGGCGGCACACGAGCTGGTCTGGAGGGAATCAGCGGCACCTGTCCAGAGTTGGGGTCGGTGTAGGTGGGCTGGGCGGGCGGAGGTCCAGGGCGGGAGGGCACTGGTGGACCGCCAAACGCTGGAGAAGGGTTCAGAGGAGCCTGAGTCCCAGGAGCGGGGCCTCTTGGTCGGCTTGGAGGGGCACCCGTCGCAGCAGCTGGGGGTCTAGATGCTGGAGGTGGACTGAGGAACACAAATGATGTAAAAATATACTAATCATTTTAAAAAAGACAAACAAGTGGAATAACATGCATAAGAGATCATGAATTAATCTTCTACTGTTTTATCCCGTTAGGGGTCAAAGGTGACTGGAGCCTATCCCAGTGACTTTGAGCCAAAAGTGAGGAATATGGGTTTGCATAAATCTATGTAAAATAATCTAAGCAGAATAAATACTATAAATATGATAAAGATGTGACAAAAACTTGCGTGCCATGGGGGCTGCAGCATCGTGTGTTCGAATCTGGCTCCTGTCCTACCCAGTCTCACCCCAATTTCACACTGCACTGTCCTGTCCAATAAAGAAAGCTTTTTCTCTGCTACCACCAACGCATCCCATGCATGGTACTTGCCACAAGTTACAAGAAAGACCACTGTAAACAGCACCAAAGATCCAAGTGCATGTCCATTTGGCTCTGAAGCTTGTTGGGTGTTTCTCAATTCCCAGGATTCTTCCTCCAAAAATAATTTTGTAGTTCTACTGCAGAGTCGGCTCCTCTGAAGCAGAGCCGTGTCTTGCAAACACCGCCTGGACTGCCTTTGGAACAGACTCAGGAGTGAGCGACTGCGCAGTGTCATCAAATGTGATAAAACGCAAAGTTATAACAGAAACTATGCTTTTACAAATGGTGTCTTCTCTGTGTCTCAACCTATTCAAAATGTGTAAAATAAAGGCTTTGTGAAAAATGTGCCATTCAATTATTTAGGTAGGGAAATAAATGAATGCAGAGCCTATTAACATCTTTGCCTGACCATTTTATCAACAATAAAAACACAAATACAAACACAATTCTATAAGTTACAAATAATTGGGCTTGCTGTAATATAAAGTATTAACTTTTATATGCAACATGTGTCCAGATTTGAAATATAATTGATCTGTTAATAATGTAATGTGATTGTGCAGGATTATTATTACTATTTCCACATATTTCACCATTAAAATAAGGTTCAAAAAAAGGAACGTTGCAATGTATTGTGGGTCGTTTGAAGTGCCTAAGAGAAGCTGAACTGCGGAGAACATGAGGCTTTGGCTGAATTGGAACAGCACAGAGCTTTGAAGTGCTTCAGAAGCAAAGGAAAAAAGTTCTTTGGTCAGCTAATAACGTTCTCACGTCTGGCGTTTGGGGTGAATGAGGAGTGACGCATGTGAACAGGCAAAAGTGAAGTAAAGAGAACTAAATCTAGTGTGCACTGGGGGCTGCTCCAGGGAGCGCTCTAACTTGTGAGAAAACGGCATTATACTACACATTGTATACAAAACATCTACCTAATCTTACTTACTCTAATACCTCAGTGGAGTCTGTGATTTACGTCACATGTCCAGGTTATAACAGCGTTGAGGGACTACAATACAACTAGTTGAGAATAAGATTACTGATGATCGTATTGAAAACAGCACTATGGTGCTGCCCTGTGGATGAGTAGTGAAGGCGACATATGCCAGGCTCTGTGCAGACAGCTGCAACGTCATGCGTTTGCCTACAGGCTCTGACAATTTGCTGCATGTTCTCTCCTCTCTCATCCCCAGTTCACGCTAACACTGTCCTGTCAAAAAAAGTGCAAAAAATCTTTTTTCACCTTGGTTCTTTGGCGAGCCAGGTGTCATCGACAGGCGGTGGGACGGGTGTAGAGATGGTGGTGGCACTGATATCCCCAATCAGAACCAGAGCCTCCTTCAGGGCGTGGTACATCCGCAGCATCTCGTCCCTCCTCTGGGCTTGCTCGGCTGACTCCTCCATTAGACTGCCCTGGTCCCCAGCCGAGTACAGGTACGCCAACAGTTCAGAGTGGATGAAGTCCTTGGCCTGTAGAGAAAAGTAAAATAAAATACTAGAAAAGATCAATGAACTATTATTGTCTAGGACAGTGGTTATCAAACTGTGGTAACTTCAAGTGGAACGTTGATTCCACTTTAATCAATTTAATCCACATTTTTGTCCTCTTTAGGGTTTGTTACTTTGTTACAAACTAGTTAACTTATTAAGTTAACTAGTTAAGGAATTGTGTAGTCCTATTTTAGACCTCTTGTACTTCAACTTTTTTCTTCGGTGATATAAAAGAAGTTGGTAAGTTTTACCAATACCTGGGATGGGAAATAGCCAAGTAAAATAATAAAACATATTCAATGTTTTATTATTATAAAATAAACTATTTTAGTTTATTTTGTTTCTAATGCAAGGCTAAAGGATAGTGGTCGGAGATGTTTCAGTTGACATGTCACTGACCTGTCGGTGTTTTTTTGTTCAGCAATTCCAGTGTCCTGCTCTATAGTTTTGCCTCTCATCTTTTTCATGACTCTAATGGCATTGGTGACTTCCTGTTTCAGTTGCACATTGTCCTGTACAGCAGTATTATAAAGATTGGATTTGCTCTTCCAGCTGGCTCTCTTTCTTTTGAAGAGTAACATCTTTTCAACTCAAGAGTCTTTGTCTTTAGCAAATCGTGAGGTCAAAGCCTTGTTAATAATGATTGAGTGTGTTTACTGTTGACCCTTTGCCTGTGGCCATAAAAGCAATGATTTTCTTGACCATTCCAACACCAGGCCTCAGTATAAACATTTACATGTGTTTTCTGCATGAGAACCATTTCACTATTTGAACGTTATTAAAAAGTATAACTGTAATTAAAGGAGAGAGTATTGCGTTTGATTCCAACAAGCAATAAATAATAGTTTTGTGGAAAAACAATCACAATTGTAATTTTAATTGATTGGAGGTGATTTTATATTGTGGATATAAAAATAGATCAATTATTTTGATAGGCCAACAAATAATAATAATCTACATTTAACACACATTTGTTTAAGACGATATAATTTCTTTAATCTGGGGACCCCCTGAAATCATTTTACAACCCCCATGGGGGTCCAGAGCCGAGGTTGAGAACCACTGGTCTAGGGTGTAGTGAATGAATGGGAAAATAACTGGTTGTAATAATTAACCATTCATAATAATTATTGTGTGAATACTGAATGCTGTATACCGTTTTAGAAGCAGCTGGGTAAGGCTGAAAATGTGTAGTATAATAATGCTTGGGAAATGTACCTGAATAATTAAGAAGGGGGAGTCATGTCCCCAGAGGGGAGGAGTCTATTGGACATGATTTGAGTGGTAGGGAAAACCAGCGCAGACATTGGGAGAACATGCAAACCCCACACAGAATGACCCCACATCACCTGGGAGTTGAACCCAGGACCTTGTTGCTGTGTGGTGATAATGCTAACTGCTACCATACCACCCGGTGGGTACACAGGCATGAAGTTTAGTGTGAGAATGTTCAAAGATCTGTTGTCTTCTTTACAGACGCGAGGGTTTAATGAAACATACAATATGATGAACAACAAATTGAGCTTTAAAATAAGCGACATTATTGAATTCATGACTTACACTGTTGATCATAAGGTGCATTATAGTCTTGGGCATCAGATCTCTTATTGACTTGTTGACAATGCCAATGTAGGAGTCCACCAGGTTTCGGATGGTCTCCACCTGACGCTCCAGTTGAGGGTCCATGGATACAGTGTCTCCAGGGGTCATGGTGTCCTCATTGTCAGGCTTCAAATGAAAGACATAAATTACACAAATGTATAGACTTTGCCCACCCCTGATGAGATTTAACAAGGACTAAAAACCGTCTTAAACCAGACTGAAGTGTTACAAAAAAGAGGCACAGTTAAATTCATTGATAAATGTAAAGTTATGTGTGTGTGCTTCTGCTACAGCTTGAATTTATAGACTTTATTGTTCATTATGTAATCAGAGTCTTGGGGCAACACGTCAGGAGCAGGCGTCTTCTCCAAGTCTTCTATTAGGAGCATGGTCAGGAGCTCCAATCTCACTCAGTCTCCATGGGAATATAAAATGAGTTACTGACTATTTTAGAAGCAAAATTGAGTCATTTCAATTCAATCTGTCAATTAAAAAAGTACACCTAAATATACAGTGCTTTTTATGTGGCGGTTCAAATAACAATTAATTCATAAACGTGTATTTCATAAAGCTGCTCACAGCAATGTACAAGAGCTACATTAAGAATTTCATTCATTTCAATAACCGTTTCTTCTCAATAATTATAACACTAAATTAGACATTGCGAAATCCATAATCCTGAATCTCACATATTAAACAATTCTGCTAATAGTAAGTCATGATATTACATTCTCATACTCAAAACTAAGAAAAATGCTCTACATTCAATATCGATACCCCCAATCTTAATACAATAAAACGTAATTTTCATCATAAACTAATTGTTTAATTTTTTATAGCATGTGATCTCCCACTCAGCAATCGATCAAAATCCCTCAAAATGATTTGTCTTTGTCATTAAAAACAAAACAAACCAAAAAAAAGTAATTTCTGTCGGATGGAGGACCTTGGCGTAAGCGCAATATATTTACTTTGTTGCGATACCAATTATTGCGTTGGCCAATATTGCGATGTCAATACATTTGCGCACCTGGTCTTTCTCTGGGTAAACTCCAGCCCTGAGGAACGAGGCCTTCCAGCTGTCCACGTCGTCCTGGGTGTCACAAGCCAGCTCGATCTGCCGCAGGTCCTTGTACACATTTCTAAACACCACAAAAACGCATTAACAAGCAAGAATCAGACCTTATTGAGTATCACACATGGAGCGTACACACCTTTGTTCAGTGTTAAAAATGGCAAAGACGTGTTTGCTGGACATAAAGCCTTTTTCCACATCTCTCAACTTTAAATTGTCCAAAGGCAACATGTACTTCTTTTCTTTCTCCTAATAAGAAAAAAGTCCATGGACAATGAATCCCCCATGCAAAAAGCTATGTTGTGTACACGGTATAGAGTTTGACAATACCTCTTCATCTTTGTACCAGGAAAGCGACTCCGCGGTCAGAACAAACCAGTAATCCTTGGAGCCTCCCTTCATAATACTGATGTTGATAGTGAGCCAGCCTCGACGGATGACCTGCCGACAGACAATAACAGTGTGTTCTTCACCTCTTCACCTCACCTTTCCACACAGTTTAAACCATAACTGCAACACTCACAAGGGACTGTGATGTCTGAATATCTGGGATGCGTACAATGTAAAAACTTCTACTACGATTTCGAGCTCTATTTCATTTGCATTGCAGCCCATCATTTGGTTACTCTAAATTGGGAAATGAATGAACGTGAGAGTGAACGGAATATCAAATAAGGAATCTCAGTCATACACCATTTTAATGTTAGAATTATTGTGAGATGAAATCTTTAAATCACTTCACGCCGTCTAATAGATCACCATTGGTCTCGTATGTGACTCGATTTATGCTAAAAGATCAAATTAAGTCAATGTGACACAAACAGCCAGAGGAAAAATACACTTTACAATTAGGGTTACGTTTTTGAAATCTAAATTGAATAATAATGACATCCTTAATTACAAAGTATGCTAAATGATAATAGTAGTGGTAGTAATAATAGAATAGTGGTATACTTTACTACTATTCTCAGGGATTTAGTTTCCTTTGTATTTGACCCTCAATGTCGCTGAAGGCCTTATTGAGAATTTTTGCCCATTTAAAAATTGACATTAATAATTGCTACTCCTTACTTATACCCTATGATTACCTGTTGTGCATCTTTTATGTTCGGGGACACCAAAGCCCCGGGAGGAAACACATGCAGAGAGAACATGCCAACTCCGAACACAAACCTGGACCTCCTTAATGTGAGGCAAGACTAGAGTGCTAACTGCTCCAGAGAATTGCCAAAAACAACACACAAAAGTTACTGGGATAGACTTCAGGAATTAATGAATGATGTTTATCACACCTTTTGCAAGGAATTTCAAAACGTCGTAGTTATTCAAGCCAAAAAGCACATTCAAACACACAGCATTCAGTTCACCACAAGTCTACTGGCACTGAATACACCAAAAGATCCAACATATCACCTTCTCCAAATCATCTTTGTCAGACTGTTCGAGGGGAGACAAAGGGGACAGAAGACAAACAAGGGAAAATAATTGGGGTTAATCTTAATGAACCAGACTTTCGGACCACGCAACAGATTTAGCACAGTTTTCCAGCAATCCCGTTCCGTTATTGTGATTGCCATTAGACTTAGGTTTTATGTTTTCGAATCAGGATTCAGTTGATGGTTTAAACAAGTTCCCATTTGAGAGAAGACTGAAATGTAGATGAACTAGTTAAAGAATCATGTTTTTAGAAATCTCCCCTAAACAAAAATTCCTTTTTTCTTTACATAATACGTTATCTGCAAAGTATATTCTATTACATAAATAATTGCAGCCTTTGCAATTTGATCACTGCACGATCTCAAGTATTAATATAATGAATAAGGTAATAAAAAGCATGTCCTTGTTTGGGAATCCAGTTCACTTTCAAAAGAAGCAAAAAATAACTCATGCTGATTAATCTGTCAGTAATCTGCAATAGTCAAAACCTATAACTGGCAGCACAAACTTAGTTCCTGGAAATGTTTTAGGCTTTGTGTGGCCCCCACTCACCCAAAGAGGAAGTGACAGATGAAGGTGTGTGGGGGAACGGTACTCACAAGGATCTCGCCCTGGTCAGAGAGAAGAGGAGCAGAGCAAGGCACAAACAAGACGAGAGGACAGGCCAGACAAGACATGTAAACACAGACAGGAAACGATGTCAGAGTAAAGGGCAAAGACGCAGGACACTGGGCAGGGCCGACGCTGCAGCTCGACGCGAAGAAGCGGACGAGAGAAGGAGAAATATCCGAACACTCACCTGGTTGGGCATCACTCTCTTCTTGGTGGCATTGGCTGCTGTTCTTTGCTGAGCACTGCGAGCAGACAGACAAATAGAAAAGGACATTGATGTTAGATGAACACACTAACTGCTTATGTTACCATGAAAGCACGTCTATGATATAAAAAGGATTGTCTTACAAAATCTCTCTCTCAAAACTTAACAAAAACGTTAAACGTTATAAGGCCTGTCACGATAATTACTGTAAATACACGACTTCTTGATCCATAAATGTCGTGAGTAGGGCTACAGTCGACTAAAGACATGTCGGTAAATAATTATAATTAAAATAACTCTGAACAGTGTTTGCGTCTGTAAAAAAGCAGGTTAAAAGATGAGATTTATGTTCGATGTGCAGTGTGTTCATGCGATTTATGTGTTAATTGTCGGATTCTGTTCAAAATGCACCACATTTGAGAGAAGATTGAAAAAAGAACTGCTAAACTATGGTACTATAAGAATGCCAGGGTTGTTGAAGTCTAAACTACAGGGTTAAAATAAGAGAGGATATTTTCTTTACAAAGGTTTTTAAATAAATGCTCTCAGAAAGTGTTAAAATTGTGATTTCGATTCAATTACGATATATCTTGCAGCCAACTACAGACTTTCTATATTCTGCTGCTGTGAACATAAATCCTTTAAAACACCCCAAAAAATAAGTTGTCCACTAATAAAACATTTGGTCAACGAACGCACAACAACTAAACGATCTACAGCCCTAAGCTTTTTATTTGTTATGGGTCATCATTATTAAACAATTTTAGGGTTTACAGGTACTATATTATCGCATTACACAGCGTATTATTGTGGCCAAACCTGATTAAATAAAGGTTAATTAAAAAGCAAGATACTGCTGTTGGATTTTCTACTGCCCACCTCAGATCTGCTCTCACAGTTCAGTTCAGTTTATTTAGATCACATATGTAAGTTTTGAGTGACACAAAAAGCTTGTGTGCCTAATATGCATCCATTTACATTAAACAAGTTACATTTTTAACTTAAGAATTGAAGAGAACATTTTTTACATGGTTAACCTGTCTTTAATGGTCTGAGACAATTTCTTTTTAAATACAAAGAATTACACGCTTTAATCTCTTAAATAACATTATTCCAAAACTGAGCCTCAAGGACAGTTTAACATATTTGTTTAAGTAGTTTTTTTGATTTTTGGCTAGATATTTAATTTTAGCTTTAAACATTATTTGAAGTACTTTATTATTGGTAAGTTCTTTAAAGGACTTGTATGGTTAAAATATCCAACGTTATCAGGCGTATAGGGCTCCTTTCTGTAATAAAACTATATCATTGATTAAGTAAAACCCCACAGCTCAACACAATAGGTCACGTATGGAAGTATCAAGGTAAAGTAAATAATAAATAATGCATCATAACTAAGCAAATCTTTAGTTTTATACTGAATACAAAGAGTCTTTGATATAATTTTTTTATATATTGCATAATCTGGAGTCTATTACTCTGCTAAGTCACTATTGGCACTGAGTTCAAATATATAGTTTTACTCAGTGTAGTTGCGCATATATGCATGTATTTATTTATGGTTACTTTTCAATTTGTTAAAAAATGCACGTAATTTGCACTTCCCTCAGAAAGTACAACTCATAGAACACGGTAGTTTTCCACAGCCGCTCTGTTGACTACCCCCACTGACCCAAAGAGGAAGTGTTTTTGCTGTAAACTTTTCACAGCGTACTCCCTTTTAACAGGTGACAGACATGTTTGTCATACTTGGCAAATCCAATGAAGTCCTCGTGGTTCGTGTTGATGTAGGAGAGTTCAATGTCGATCAGCAGCAGCACCTGGGGAAAAACATAGATGACTAAAAAAAAGCACTTTATAGCCTTCAATAAAAGAACTCGTCATGCACGAAAACTCCGTACAAGGAACTATGACTTAACAATAAGGCCACAGTGCCATCTATAGTTGGTCTTTTGAAATTGTATCTAGAACACTCAACACTTCATTGATTGAACAGACCATTAATAGTTAGATCATTTGCACATGTTGTAGTGTCTACTGAGTCCACCTGGTCTTTGGTCTTGCTGTCCCTCTCTCGGACGTAGGTGGTGACGATGCGCTCCGTCTCCTCTCGCAGTCGAGGGTATGAGCCGAGCTGTGAACACAAACACAATGCTGCATACCACTGTAATTATAGGAAAGTGCGACGAAGAGAGCCTCATCCAACACGACACACAGCAAACCACACACACATTCGTTAAAATATCCAGTACTGTGCAAAGGTTTTAGGCAGAAAGGCTCTTCATAAGACACAAAACCACACATGATTAAGTAAGCGCAAGAAGAGCAAAGGCACCGGTCCAATGTTAATACTACACCAAGGTTGGAAAAATATCGTATTGCTGTTTTAAGTATTATGAATCCAAATAGATTAGAAAATGATTTGTTCGAATCAAGATTCAATTCATTATGCAAAACTAATACACTAATACAAAAAATATATATTTGAGGTCAAAACTACAATATCAGCAGCATATTATCAAAATGATCAATAATCTTGCAATTTCATGAAAGAATGATGACCAAACATTTGTACTTAAAGCATGAGAAAGGATTCTCATAGTTTAACTTGCTAAAAACTTTTGCACAGAATTGTCTATGAAACAGACAGTGTTTTAGACAGAGGCAAATGGCAGAACAAGGCATTCAAGCTGAAAGTGTCCAATCAAGACAGAGAAAGCTACTAAAAGGTGAGTTTGTTGAGGTGGAGTTATTGGTGTCATTGGAGCTCAGGTGAGGAGGACCTGGGGAGGGTCTGTATCAATATACAACAGGTGAAGATGATTAGATACGTGGAAAGGGGTAAAGCGTGGGTAATTAAATTATCACATGGGTATGTGAGTTTTGGGATCAAATGAGTAATTCATGTGGATTATTTACAAATAATAGGGTCACATTTTTGGGTTAACTAAGGATAACACACATAACAATCAACAATACACATGTTATCTCCATTGCTTATAATTGTCGGTTTCTTGCTGATTTAAATATGATTATTGGTCCCTTTTGTTTCCTGTTTACCTTCTCAGTGCACTTCCTGATCAGGGCCACGACCTCTGTGACGACGAGGTCGACACATTTCAGACAGGGGTCTTTCAGCTTTATGATCTGCTTTTTCACTATGGCCTCAAACGCCAGGTCTGGAGTGAACAGGCCTGTCCTGGGATGGTGTGGACACGTGAAGATAGAAGTAGTGCAGTGTGGAATTTATACAAGAAAGTAGACCCAGAGAAATGGATGCAACGGTGAAAAAAAAGATTCAAAAATATTTTGAGAAAGAAAAAGTTAAAAAGTCATTTAATGTTTATATCAAAAACAAGCAGTAGAATCTACGCAGTACGTACAGTGGTGGCCAAAATGTTGAGAACATATGATAATTTGTTATAATTTGAATAATTTCATTATTCAATAAAGATAACTATAAGATAACATTTGATCACAGGTGGTCATATAATTTGTATGAATAAAAATGTACAGATAGTTTCAGCAATAGATTTAAAGGGAATCAAATTGATGAAATGTGCCAATGGTTCTGATGATTTTGGCTATGACTGTATTTACTGACATTAGTGAGACAAGGGCTTTTGCAGCTTGAGTTATAATGACCCTAAACGTGTGAAGGCTTGTCTGGACCACAGACACAGTGGTGAAACTATGTACTACACCCAGGAGCTTGAGGCTTGTGCGTCTGCGCCTGTAATACCTTATTTGTGCATTGTCTGACTGTGTTGATGAGCTCCTGGATGACCAAGTCGATGCATTTCAGACAGGGCTCTTTCAGCTTTATGATCTGCTTTTTCACTATGGCTTCAAACGCCAAGTCTGGGGTGAAAAGGCCTGTCCTGAAGGGTTACAAATCAGACAGACAAAGACACACACATATTCAGACTGGACAAGGACACAGACAGGAGCACAAAGCACACCAGGGCTCAAAAAAGTTACTTGGCTCAGATTTATATGTGTATCACTCGGAATTGAGTTCTACACAAGATAAATCTGGACAGGCTCTCGCCGAAAGCAGCCCGGAAAAGGTGTAACGTCATGACTAATATTTGAATCTGATTGGTCGAAGCATCACAACAGCAGAACAAGCAAACTGTTGTTAAATCCAGTCAGAGAAAATACAGACTTCCTCCCCGTCCTCAAATACACAAAGCACTTCATGTGCATGTTAAAAAAAACAAAACAAAATAGTCTGTAAATCTAAAGCTAAAACTAACATAGGCCAAAGTACGTCTGTCGGCGTCGCCATTTGTTTAGGTTCATCCTTTTGACTTCCGCCCAAACTACAATGCGATTGGTCAGGACCACAGCGGCTCAAACTCAAATCAACCCAAACTCAAATTAAACGTGAGCCCGACCAGATGGTTTGTGGAACAAATATCGCGAGATTTCATCTGCTGGCCAGGTTATCTAAAAAGAACAAAATGTTAAACTTTGAACCTACACTGCGACCAAGGTCGAGGCTTTACATCGATACACGTCATTTACCTTTTACTAAATATCTTTCTAAATAATCTTTTTATGCAACATAAATTCTGTCTCTGTCAGGGTGAGGCTATTATAGGTAAATGCTTTAGCCAAAAGCCATAGCTGTGGTGCACATGAGGGTGAGGTTGAACATAAACAAACTACAGACAAACAAATAACACTAGACAACCATTTACAGTAACATTAATGTGAGTGGTTGTTGCTGGGACTTGCCTGACTCCGTGGATGTTTTTGATGGCATAACTGATCTCTTTCCTCAGCTCCTTCTCATCAAACTCCATCTGTTTACACATAACACTTCTGTTAGTGTTATTCCCACAATAAGAGCATCACTAAACAGTAATGAAGCTACTATTGAAACCAATAGTTTATGATACTTGGTACCAACCGATACCAGTGTTGAGGCTGAATGTAAATACTCTATAAAACTGATCCAAATATGTAATGTAAGTGTTATTTATCATTCAATACGTATAGAACAGCATTATATAACCACATTCTTAGTGCGTTCACACCTGATTTAGTCCAGGTTTGGTCCTGGTACAGTTTGGTCCAGTTTGTATATGATTAGTCACCACATAGTCCCAAGTTTGATGTGTGAACGCACACTTAGTCTTGAGTTGACTGATCCGACACTAAACCGATATCCTGGAATCGAATCCCAGTTCAGGATTGGACCCATCATCGGTGCATCGCTTGTAAAATGTTGCTTTATTTGAATGCCTGATGTGGTAGTAGGTGTTACCTTCACAAGTTCAAAAGGAAAGCGTTCGTGGAAGATGCGGTTGATCTTGGCTCCACCGGACAGATGCGATGTATCCACCTGATCCCCAGATCCTTCAATGCACTTCTCAAAGTCCACCCCAAACTGCTGCACCATCCTGTAAAACCACCGTCAGTAAAACAAACAGCATTTACACCAAGCGAACGTTAGCGTCTAAAAGCCTCTGTGTGATACTGACTGCAGCAACGCCTTGGTCTTGCGTGTTGGATCATCAGGACGAAAGTTCTTGAACTCTTCCACCTCTTTCTCTAGCGACAGGAGCTGGCTTTGGAGCTTACTGCGCAGCCCTGGCAAAGTGTCTCGGATGTGATTGGTGAGTTGCTACAGACAAAAAGTATTATGTTATTTGGACTGCAAGATACATACAAACTGCTCTATCACAAATGATCTGGTTAGAGTTTTGAGATATATCCTACTAAAAAAAATAATAATAATAACAATAATAGTAATATAATAATAATAATAATAATAATAATAATAATAATAATAATAATAATAATACCTAAATAAAGCTCTGCAGTTTAGACCTCTACAAATATGCTCTGAAATGCATGTAATTCTTATTTAATTCTTCTCTAAAATGTTCATGCTCCAGGGCATGTTTAAAATGTGTCAAACAGAACAGAATCCAACTACTAAAACATAAATCACAATCACATTGTTTTATCAGGAAAATCACAATTAGATAATTGGATTTTTTTTTTTTTCTTTTTTTTTTCTCTGTTACCGTTCAGAACCGACTCTAAAGATTTTCATAGTATTCTGGAGGATTATAATACTGATTGTTTGGTCACAATCCTGAGTTGTGCGTGACCTGGTTGAGTGACTTCTGGAGGTGCGGCGTGCCCATGCGTTCGGCTATGTGTCTGTAGGCCGGGTGAGAAAGGAAGAACTTCCTCTCAGCGGCCAAAGCAGCGCCGATGTCTTTCTTTCCATCAATGTCCTTCTGACTGCGGTTCACAACGCCAATGTAGCCTGCCAAATACCAGGCAAGTGTGTAGAAACAAGATGATATTCAAATGCATTACTAATAATACACCCATGAATGATGTTTACCTCTGCGTAGGGGCAACAGTTTGTTCTCCAGGATGTCCCGTGCATCTGTCCCTTCATCCATCAAATCCAGTTTAGTGATCACTCCTATAGTCCGCAGCCCTAAGAGATTATTATTAATTACGTTATTTTAATAAGCACAGTAAAAACAGAAAACTTAAGTCAGTGGAAAAGGATCATTTACAAGCATTTTGGGCGAAGCTAATGATAAATAATTATACATAATGTGGAGCAAATACAGTGATCTTCCATTCATCTTGCCGTCAGGGAGTCTATTAATAATGTAAGTGGTAATTATTCTGGTGAGGTGCTGCTGCACAGGGGCATAGATTGGCTGAGATAAATGGAACGAAATGTAATTATCCAGGTGAGAAATGAGAACAAACCCAGTTACATTTAATGAAATACCACGGGGCAAATATACACACAAATGTATTAACCCCGGGCATGATTAAAAACACAATTACCTTGAGGGTCAACCTCTTTGGAGATTTTGAGGGCGTCGGAGTTTGCCAGGTCGGTGTTGGCGGGCGTCACAGCCAGGATCAGGCAGCTCTCCTTGGTGATAAACTGCATCAGCATCTCCCGGATCTGGTGTTCGATGTCCACGGGCTGGTCCCCCACCGCCACTTTAGTCATCCCCGGGAGGTCGATGAGTGTGAGGTTCAAGACTGCAAATGAAGAGACAGGCATGACAAATTAACAATGCATTCAAGTCAAGATTCAATAACAATACAATTTCAACACATGTTTTAAAGATGTCCAATGAGCAGCAGTTACCTTTAGCGTCATCCTTCAGGCTCTTATGTTTTTCTAATTATGACTGGGTTTAGTGGGATAGAACCCGAGGTAAATATTCATTATAGTTTTACATCAGTCAAGTGGTAGTTTGTGACGAAAATTTTAAAAATAAAACTTGAAAATCACAGGAAGTTGAGTTTAAAAACAGAATCCCTCTGTGATGTCATCAAAAAGTAACATTACATGAAAAAAAGCAGGGGCTTTTTAAACACATTTTTTCTGACAAAATAAAGGTGTTATCAGGTGTTATTGTTTGTCAAATCATAACTGTACTGTATATGGATTTTGGCTCGTGTTTACAGTATGGTTGCTAGGTAACAGTTGTGGAATTACCTCTAACTCATGTCTAACCAAGTACAATTATAAACGTCACAAAAATTGTCAAACGGGGGCAAAATAGGCAACATTTTTAGTAAAATCTTAAAACAAATCATGTTCACTGTGTTTTAGAGAACTTCATATTCATTTTAAGTACAAAATAAGTAAGAATTAAGAATCACTGAAAAAATACTGCTTCGGCGCTTTACAAGTGAGCCATATGTTGAACCATTATCACGATGCAGAAACTGGTACAAAAAAACATGATCTACTTAACTTTTTTTGCGCAATTTGAATGGTCATAATTAGAAAATCACAAAGACTGCAGTTATTATATTATATTATTACGCCCTTTGCAAATAACAAAATATCCTCTTAAATTGTATAAAAGCTGCTAATTTTACAAACAGTCTTTTCTCATATGCTAATGCTCCTGGACGTGCTTAAAACCTGCACCTTGAACAGAATACAACTATTATACATAATCCGCAAATCTAATCGCAATGTTTGTCAGAAAAACTGCAATTGGATACTTTGCCACAATTGCTCAGCCCTAATTTCGACAATTCACTGGTAAGAAATACATAAGGAACACAAGACACGAGCGTGGCTTTTACCGTGAGGGGAGTACACTCTGAGGTTTATGGGGACGGGAGAGATGCCCTTGTTGGATCCGGTGATCCGGTCGGTCTCTGCCTCGATCTCAAGTCGAACCTCATCAAAATCCACAAACTTTCGGCCCTTACAGTGCAAAAACTCTGCATACTCTGCGCACAGTTTGAATACAAAATCAACCCATGGCACCATATTGAAATACACAGGAATACTTTGCACAAATATGACCTCAGGTTTCACAATGATTATGTTGAGGAATGAGGAGCGAACAAGGAATTGCATTTGGCAAAATCTAGGACTTTAACACAAAATAAAACAGTAATTGAAGAATTGACACGTTGATTGGTAACAGATATTGTGCAGACATTTTATTTCATGTACCGGTATTTATGTCAGAAAAACTTAGAGAAGTCTTCCAGTTTGTCATAAACGCACCTGCTTTACTGTTGACCAGCTGGAGGATCAGAGGCCGACGAGTGACAATGCCAGATCCTCGGGGCAAAAAGTCTCTGCGGGCGACAATGACATCAATGTTAACATTTAAATCAGCAATAAAGAAAGTTAACACCCTGGCCTGGCAGACATGGTCTTTTTGACCTTTTTTTAAAAAACCAACAGAAAAGGACCAGAGAGCAATTTGAAACAATCAAACAGATTCTAATATTTGATCCATACATTTTTACAATTGTGTGTTATTCATTATTTCGTTTCAAATAATGTAGTTTAATGTGATAAATGTATTTCTTTATTACGGAGCACTTTCAGCTCTTTTGAAAAGTTTGAAAGCTCGATGGGTGCTAATCAACTAATCAAATGTGACGAACGACGAATATTTCCCTTTTTAATCTTTTTATGAGACTTTACAAACCATTATTGAAGTTATTAAAACATTTTGCCATTTCTTTTTGACTGAAAACAACTGCATTATGGACATTAGTCACCACATAAACTTGATAGTCCCTGTCGTGCCTTTGAACTATTTATTTTTCAAACTCTACGGAGAAAATGAATTGGAAATTTACTTCTAGGACCATGGCAGACTTTGAACAATGTGGGCGGGACTGATGAGAATTAGAATCCATAATTCAAACTAGAATTATGGATTCTAATTCTAGAAGAACAAGAACAAACCACATTAAAACGAAATTACTTTATATGTCCGAATGGAACGTTTGCAGAAGTTAGTCTTGCCAGCACAAACAGGGACACAACACATCCATAAATAAAAAGCACATTTATCATACAGTAACACATGATAAATAGAACAATAAACAATCTACAAACAAGCACAAAGCAGACTACAGTGTGGCCCAATCAGCCGTTGAATAGGTGGACTGAGGTGGGGACGAGAGAGAGGAGCGCTAAGAGACAGAAGAACCCAAACCTGCCTCCTGACAGCCAAATCATTTGGATAAACCTACAGTGTTTGTTGTATGTATCGCTTGTGACAATTGAAAACATTGTCTGTATGCAGCGCTCGGAGGAAGCTGCATTATTGATGAGAGGCCAAGACAGACAAGCTCATGTCCTTATTCATAATATATAATCCTAGTGGAACCTCCTCAGACCACGAATCCAAATGGAAACTCCGGTTCAATACAGCGCTGCCGATGATTACCGGGTCACTGACTGCGCACGGCTCTGGGCAACCGGAGAGCAACAACAGCCGCTTGTTTTCCGCACAATTAAAAGAAACGCAAACTCTCAAACTTGGAGCTATAGAGTCTGTGACCAGTGCTGAGCGAGCAGGAAGTTGCACAACAGGGATCAACTCCTCTTTCCTCATCTCTTCCTGTGACTTCTGACCGCTTTGCAAGAACCAAAGCCACAGCTACGCCACGAGACATTCAATCAATATGGATAGACCCGTTGTCCCATTCAGAGCTGGTAATATTGTTCTAGTAACATCGAGACAAAACTGTATGACAAGAAGAAAAATGAGAAAATATTAAATAAAAATAACACGAATTTGGGTTCTCTTTCCGACATTATAAGGTCAATCTGAACAATAAGGCTGTTTATAATGGACTAACTATCACTAAATCCAGGTCTAAGTCAAGTATGAACTTTTGTGTTACAAAAATAAATTGAATTGAATTGAAATGGGACAAAGTGGAGTACAATAATTTAACTGGCACTTAATTACTAAAGCTGGACTTCAAACCTGCTCTACACCAAGAATTTCCTCTTCTGAATTCTGATTCTGGTAAACCAAGTACAATCCAGAACAGAACAATAAACCAGGTCAGAACAACACAACTACAGCCGGCTAAAAGCAGAAAAAAGCAGAAAAAAGATTCTTTAAAGGTGCACTATGTAACTTTTCTGATTATCTTTAGGAAACATTTGGACCTTTCGTTGTCCCCGAATAGTTTTAGAATGTACTTGGAACTATATTTAAAGGCCTTGTGGTAATATTAAAGTTGACTACAATTATTCTGTTCTGAAAATTACAATCTATCGTCTAAAATGAGTTTCTTCCTCTTTTTGTAGTATCACAATCAGTGTCGAGCCTTTTCCTTAATATATTTTTTTTAAAAACATTTTTTTTTTTTTTTTAATATAAACGGGTTACGTGATATTCTAATGTTATTACATTAATGAAAGGCATATCACACTGTCATCACTTAGTCATACATTAGTTGCACCAATTCCTCTGGTTCAGATTAGGGGTGGGTGATATTGACAAAAATGAGTATTCCAATAGACAATATTATGTCAATCCAACAGAAATGTGTTCAAATGTATTAGCTGAGGTTTTTTTATTATTCAAATGCAAAACGTCTGTAAAATTAATCAAAAAAGTGCAAAAATATTCATTTATACACTATACACTGGATAATAAAATGTTGCATAGCTTCAAAACAAATTCACAATATTATCTAAATTTCAACACTTCTCTAATGGAGAACTTCCATGCTGCTGCTGCGGCGTGATCATCTTTCACGCAGGTCGGGCTGATCTAAATGTAGTGTGACATGGTGGGATGTGTCAGAGGGGCTCTTGACGACAAACATGAAAACAGCAGCGGGGGGAGGCTTTTAGGACGTCTGTGTGGCACAGTGTGTCACATCCAGGGACAGTGCAGCTGGTGACATCACTGTTGACCTCTGCATCCAGCATCAATGCCCCCTCTGTGCCCCGCCGCCACTGCTCGGGACGCCCAGACAAAAGGCGACAGGCGAAAAAGACCAAGACGTGACTGCCCAATCCACAACCTCGTCATCGACAAGTGAAGTCATTCAATGTAGTGCTTTTTTTTTAAAGAACGCCCTGTATTCTAACATTTTGTATTTCATGTTTTATCGTGAGACAAATCGGTGGTTAATCAGTCCCATTCAGGCTTCTCTTCTGGACAATCACTTCCAACAATGTCCAAGTGATTAAGTCGGCATCATGAAAACATTTAACATTCTTACTCTTGATGATAGCATAAAAATACATCACAATCATTTTTTTAATTGTCTTATCGTTGGAAATGCCAGAATTTGCACATTGTTCGATGGTTTTACATAAGGCTACACTGAAACATAAATCAGTTGTCCAATGGGTCCTTTTAAGAGTTTTACTCTTACTTATAGATATTATAATGTATCAGCTCATTATTTTCTTTACTTAGATTTGAGTCACATTATTTTGAAGCAGATCTAACTGTACACTTCCTTGGGTCAATTATTTGAGAGACCTCTGATAACTGCAATAAGCAACTTGTAAAGTGAAGAACAGATGCTATCATTTAGTTTCTATTTCAGTCCTTTTCTGAGTCTAGACCGTTTTCATACAGAAAAGCTGCAGTACATTAGCATTCAGGTGTGCGCCTGTTCGGCCATCCTCAACTCACACTCTTTGAAGCAAATACTAAATAACAACAAGCAAAACAAAATAAAACAAAAGCAACAGGGTCTAACTTTGGCTTACAAGGGGGATTTCCAGTGACACATGCTACAAGGTAAAACATTATCTGACCTTTGTCTTATGAAGACGTATTTACAAGCAATCTCAAGGAGCAACCACCTCTACCAATGATTGACAGGAAGTTGGTAAAAACTCCTGTAATAACGCATTTATTATAAGCCACCAGTATCACAAGGTTTCTCTCCCGTTTTCAATTTCTACAGCTGCTTCATGAAAGGCGTTTTTGTGGTGAATAGCAGCACAGGAGGAAAAAAAAAAAAAAAAAGTTGGGAAATTTTAGGAACAGGGAGGCACAAGAGCGCGAAGCCAAAGGCGCTTATTGGACCGTTTTGGTGCTTAACTCGCGCTAAAACGCTGCTTACTGTTTGGCACACACGCTGTTATTATTAAACGATGCATTCAGACTAAACATATTAATTGTACAACCTTCCAACGAAGTTTTCCAGCACGGAGCTCTTGCCCGCACTCTGGCCGCCCACCACCGCTATCTGCGGCAGGTCCAGGTTGCAGCTCTGCCCGATGGAGCTGAAGGCGTCCTGGAGCTTGTTGATCAGGGGAATCAGGTCCTCCATCCCCCGGTTTCCCATGGCTCAAGTCCTGTCTGTCCACAGTGGGATTTTCCTCTCAAACACGGCGCAGAGACGATTTACAAACTTTTACAAAAGGTCGTTTGTCAAACCATAAGCAAAACCCTTATAAATAATGGAACATGTATAAAAAAGTGTGATCAGTGTTGCTGCTCCTTCCGCACCAGCGTCAGAAACGGTGAGATTTCATGGTAAAAGTCGCTGGACTGAAAACTAACGTCCTGTCATCATCCGGTCAGGCGACAGCAGCCTGAAGACCCGCCTCCTGCGCACCGCTGGCTCTTCACTGGACAAAGCCGCTGTCAATCAACTTTCTCCAGCGCCTTCACGGCCCCTCTGCGGACCCAGGGCCTACTTTATACAATTTATACAATACAATATGCTCGCTTCGTTGTAATCACATCGTGTTGGCGTCTTAATAGCTAAAAACAGTCCTTCTTATGTAAGTTTGTTTGCGTTTGTTGATTTTTTAAATAGCTTTTTTCTTTTCGTGTTTTTTGTTTGTTTTTTACAGCCGCTACATTGCTAATTCATACACCAGAGGGCGCCCTGGAACCACAAACGCCCCCCAGTCCTCACAGAAACGTGCTGGTCTTTTTATTTTTTTGAAGAGTAGGAAAATGCGAGTCTGCTTTGACTGTGCTGCCGTCAGTAACAAAGCTGTTGTTTCTATAGTTATAATCTACAAATGACCTTCAACGTATTGCGTCGCCTAAAGTCACCAAATTTAAACAAAAGTTACTTGTGCAAGATATTATCATCAATACACATCATCATAACATCTCCGGGGTCTCCGGCTTCCTCCCACCGTCCAAAGACATGCATGTGTTAGGTCAATTGGCAACTGTAAATTGACCCTAGTGAATGAGTGTGAGAGTGAATGATTGTCTGTGTGTCTATGTCTCTGTGTTAACCCTGCGACGAGTTGGCCACTGTCCAGGGTGTACCCCGCCTAAGGCCCAAAGGCACTGGGATAGGCTCCAGTCACCCGCGACCCCTAACGGGAACAAGCGGTAGAAAATGGATGAATGAATGAATGTTTAGCTCAAAAGGCCATTTTGGGCCATGACTTCACAAATACGATATGATGGATGAACTCAAGGAAACTATACATTTCAATACGCACTGAGATTATTATATTAGAAATGCCAGTTTTCTCTTGTTGTTAAGCTCCAGAGTTGCAGCATAACCTTTATTATAAAGCAAATTAGCACAAGATATTATCTTTTTTTGTTTTTTAAAAGATTTTTTGGTCGTATGCTTTATTGAACAGTACAGTGCAGCAGAAAATGGGGATGAGACTGGGGAAGGACATGCAGCAAATTGTCAGCGCTGGACTCAAACTCACAACGCTAAAATTACATGTGTGCTATGCACTCGGCCACCGAGCGGCACACAAATATTATCTTGTGCACAAGAAAATTAGAGGAGAAAAAAATTATATTGTGCGCAGATAAGAGGGGAAATATATATATTTTTATAGCACTTTTAAGCACTTTTGTTTGGTACTTTCTACACTGCATTGGATAGAATATACTACATTGCTCTGTTTTTGTGTCGGCATACTGTCCTTAGGCTGAACCAGTTTTTGTCTTAACGTGTTTCCTGGTTTGAAATAAAACAGGGACTTCGTGTTGTCTAAAAATTCTTTGCAGTTTTTCTGACAGTCCCGAGACATAAGGGATAGAAACACCCTTTCTTCTTGGTTCTGTTTCCCTTTTGTCCCTTTTGTCCTGCTTTTTGGTTCTCTTCACTTTGTTCAGAGCCCAAGTCGGGTATCCACAGGCTGAGAGAGCATTCCAGACGTGTGTTTCCTCTTTCCTCTTGCCCTCTGAGCTGGTGGGCACCTCTTGTGCTTCTGTGTTGTAGTGTTCTGATCACTCCCAGCTTGTGCTGTAGTGGGTGGTTAGAGCCAAAGAGCAGGTACTGATCCGTGAGTGTGTGGGTTTCCTATATACTTCTATCTGGAGCTTCCCGTCTTCTCCTCTGATAGTGGAACAATCAAGAAAGGCCAAGCGGTTCTCCTTTGCATCTTCTCTTGTAAACCTGATATGTGGTTCCACTGCATTGATGTGCTCTGAGAAGGCTTCCAGCTCTTGTTTCTTGATTGTCACAAAAGTCTCCTCCACATAACGGTACCAAAGACTTGGAGCAATGCCTGAAAAGGACGTCAGTGCCTTCTTCTCAAAATGCTCCATGTACAAGTTGGCCACGATGGGAGAGACGGGAGAGCCCATTCACCACTTTTTTTTTTATTAAGATACTTGACAAAACATAATTTTGGTGACACATACATACTGATATACATAGGTGGCTTAGTTGATAAAAAGCAAATCATATGGTAGTAATTATGTTTACAACTTTGCCCTGTTTGAAATGTACACAAGGATTGGCTTGTATTCATGTGAAATGAAATTCATAGCTTCAGTTACAGATATTATGTCTTCACTTGACTGTAGACAGTGGGCTCAGGATCAGCACGTGCACCGGCCCTGTGTTTGGGGAAGACCACAGAGGAGTAACTCTCTCCATCACTTTGAACATTGGCGTAAATGTCACTTGTGGGTTCCTGGATGATGCCGCGATGGTGTGCGGTTGATGGGCCTGGTTCTGGGCTCTGATTGGCTGAGCATAATGTGGGTGTGTCCTTGGGTGGCGTTTGAGAGAATCTATATGTGTCAGTGAGGGTCATATTGTCTCCTGCTGCAAAGAAAGCACAGAACTTAACACGTCCCCTTTAAAACTTTGTAAACAAAAATGTAATATCAACATAATGTGATTTCAATGGAAACTGGGGTTAACCTCAGAATATTACAAAATATGAAAAAATCCAGGTGGTTTTAGCAAATGAAAGGCACTCAGATGAGTGAAGACATTTATTATTGTAATTTTCTTGTTATTATTTGTTATTTTAATAGGATATTATTGACTTTTTTCTGGACAAATACTTACACATTGTTTTACTCAACAGTAGTTTCTATCTACAAATATTTTTTTTACGTTTGCCACAAATTTTACTTAGAAGTGAACCTTGAATACAATTTTGAGGCTAGAAAATTACTATTTCGTTATTTGAGCATTCTGATAACAGCATTTTAAGATGTTATAGAAAGACACATTCACTTTTCCTCGCGTGTTGATTTTGGTCTCTCTTACCCATTGGTTTTCTGATGTCTCGATGTCTGCGTTTGTTGAAAATTACAACAGCAACGAGCAGGATGAACAGGAGAGCGGCCAAACCCCCTCCGATGTACAGCAGCTTCTCTGCAAACACAAAGGCTGTGACCACGTGTCATGACGTCTGCACCAACCGTCCGGAAACACTTTCACCTGTGGAGGTTTGCTTCTGCACGGAAGCATTGGGCGGAGCCTCTTCAATCACGGTTCCTTACGACAACATAAAAATACACAGGCTAAATGTGATTATTCTTTTTATATTGCTACAGAACACACACTACAGTACACACACTATAGAACACACACTACAGAACACACACTACAGAACACACACTACAGTACACACACTACAGAACACACACTACAGAACACACACTATACAGAACACACACTACAGTACACACACTACAGTACACACACTACAGTACACACACTACAGTACACACACTACAGTACACACACACCAGAACAACACACCACAGGAACACACACTTACAGGTACAACACTACAGTACACACCACTATAGAACACCACAACACAGTACACACACTACCAGAACACACACTACAGTTACACACACTACAGTACACACACTTACAGTACACACACTACAGCACACATACTACAGCACACACACTACAGTTACAACACTACAGTACCACACACTACAGTACACATACTACAGTACACACCACTACAGAAACACACACTACAGTACACATACTACATACACACACTACAGTTACACACACTACAGTACACACACTACAGCACACATACACTACAGCACACACACTACAGTACACCACACTACAGCTACACACAAACTACAGTTACACCACACTACAGAACACAGACTACAGTACACACACTACAGCACACAGACTACAGCCACACACACTACAGTACACACACTACAGTACACACACTTACAGTTACACATACTACAGTACACACACTACAGTACACCACACTACAGTACCACACACTACGCACACAGACTACAGCACACAACACTACAGTACACACACTACATACACACACACTACAGTAACACACACTACAGCACACACACTACAGAACACACACTACACGAACACACACTACAGAACACACACTACAGTACACACACACTACAGCACACTACAGTACACACACTACAGCACACACACTACACACACTACAGTACACACACTACAGCACACACAACTACAGCACACACACTACACACACTACTACAGTACACACACTACTACAGTACACACACACACACACACTACAGCACACACTACACACACACTACAGCACACACACTACAGCACACAGACTACAGCACACACACTACAGTACACACACTACAGCACACACACTACAGCACACACACACTACAGTACACACACTACAGTGCTTGTAAAACGTTTCTAATCGGCATCTGAACGTACTTGGTGTTACAGTGATGAACACATAGTTGTACGTGTCCTTGCCCACTCTCTGAATTCCACACCAGTATTCTCCAGAGTCGTCCGTAGTCAGGTCAGTGATGGTCACGTAGAAGGTGTCCCCGGTGTCTCTGATGCTGTACCTGCTGTTTTGATCCTTCGGTTCGCTCCTTATTAAAACATCCCTGTCATCATTGCATGGCGTTTTACAAAAGTATTTAATGTTTCCTTGAGCATTGGTGTGTGAGCACTTGATCACCAGCTCTCTGCCTTCTTCTGCAGAAAACAACATTGCCTCCACTTTCACAGTCCAAAAACCTGTTGGACATGTAAATCTTCAATTAAACATTTGTGGCTTTTTCTGTAAATTATAACATTTCACTTGACTTCAACCAGCCATACTTTTTACTGAAGGGTAATTATTACAAATCACAAATCTGTTGGAAATCAAATCTTTTACGTGTTCATGACCTTATAAGCTCCTAGGACCTTGTGTTCACATATAAATGCACAACACATTGGGTTGTCTAGACCACAATACTATTTTTTCCCTACAAAGTTCTGGTGTCCACATTTGAGGTCATAATACTGCCTCTTAATGATGACAGAAGAGTATAATACATGATAGTTTAGATTCAATATTCAATAGTTTCATAGTTTTTGCAAATCCTTATTCAATTGTGACTTTACTGTGTTCTGACCAAATTATTAAAACATAAAACGAATGTCCTCATATTTTTTTCTGAGATAGTAAGTGTAAAAATATATTTCTTTGTTTTTAAACTCATCAGGTCCCAATCAGCTCAAATAACAAAAATTGCACAAATTAATAAAGCATGCCGTGCATTTGGGTCCCAGGAGGTTTTATTGACAGAGCTGGTATATCAGCTGACTGCATTTAAGCATCAGAATCACACCAGAAGCCTTTTTGCAGTGTCTCCTTTGTCCACATTGAGGATTACTACATGTATTCGTTTTTATTGACCTTTAGTTACTCAGATGAGCCCCATTGAGATCAAGTCCTCTTTTCCAAGGTTGACCTGGGGTAAAATATGAATGAACGAAAAGCTCCACAGCAGAAGCTTCACTGTTTTAAACACACAATTTAAAGCATTGACCACTGAAGCTTTGGCAGCCGCTTAATTATATTTCTGCTTTGATGAGCTGAATTGTGTGTGGCTTCCAATTACATATTTCAGCCACTATCTTAATGCCTGCTACACCTCTGGTATCTTTATCGGCCATCTGTGGTCCGACTATTGGGACATCCCTCTCTGGAAGATAATTAATCAGATTTTGTATTTAAAATGTCTGGTGAATTTCTCACTCTGGATTTTTAACCCTGAGAAAAGCTAAAATGTGTACTTCAATACTGAGTATAAAAACAATTCAATCATGTTTTGTCAGGCTTAAAAATTCAAAATACGATCAAACAAATGTATAAAGGTTTCTGTTACACAAACAAAGACAATGCAACAGAGACTTCAAGAACAGAAAACAAAGTAAATGCCCATTGTCTTACCTCCCAGGATGAGAATGATATTGATGAAATACAAACGCACAAAAGTCATTGTCACACAATGTCTGTCCAGTGGCGTCTTACAAAACACTTTTAACCATGGAGCTTCCTCTTTGCTAATGAGTCTACTTCCTGGATCACAGGACAATTCAAACACACACAGTATGAACACAAAATCAAGAAAGAACGATTAATCATTTTCACATTTATTCCGAGAAAAGTATATATATATATATATATATATATATATATATATATATATATATATATATATATATATATATATATATGCAGATATATATAAGTGTGTGTTGTGTGTGTGTGTGTGTGTGTGTGTGTGTGTGTGTGTGTATATATATATATATATATATATATATATATATAAAACATTATATTTAATTTTTTTACACAGACAGAAATACAGAGATCAGAGACAGAATCTTCTTGAAATAAACAACATTAAGTACAATTATTGCAAACTTTTCTATTGATTTTTAAAAATGTTTTTGCACTGTAAAGTTTCAGATGGAAGGTTTGCCACTTGCTTGTCTCCATGGAGATGTTCCATAGTATGGCATTAAATGTATCCATCTGATATTTAATTAAAAGAGTTTTATTGCAAAAAATAAATAAAAAAAGGAACAAAATCAATGGTTTATCTCCATGGAGACCCTCCACTAGAAAAGTTACATACCCTTATGTGTTCATGGGTTTTAGATACATGATATTTTCCTGTTATGGTCTCCATAAGAAGATTTGGAGCTGAAATGTTAGTTGTCTGGCTGTTTGTCTCTTGAACTCCATGGGTTAGGGACATTTTGTTCTAAAAGGATTTGAGTGCACTGACCCTCTGGTCAGTCTCTCACTGCTTTGTTGCTGATGCCATCGTAGATGTGTTCCTCCATTGAGCTCAAATCCAGTCCCTGGTAGTGGCTGAAACGGTCTGGCACCTCATCTTCTGTGTGAGCCTCCTGCAGGGCAATGGACGTTTGGTGTTTGGGTCGTTTCTGGTCAGTGCAGCGACAAACTCCTGGTGGTGGATTCTGTGGGGTGTTTGAAAATATCTCAGAGTCTGGACAACTGCAGGGTTCAGACCAAACCTATACCATACCATAACCTCGTAGTCCTCTGACATCTGTGTGATAAAAGAAGATCATGGTAAGAATTTGGACATGGATGATGACTTTGGGTTGGGTGATATTGAAAAACAAATCTCATCATTTTGATTTGATCATGTTTCATGTAGGCTACACATATAGTATACTTTGGGGCAAAGTGTACCTTGAGATTCGATATATCACACCAGATTCATTATATCATGAACAATATTAAGATAGTGAGATATTGTGATAATCAATAACACATAACCTACAATATCACAAATAAAAAAAACAAATTTTAAAGTAATTTTAAACTGCTTTGTCGAAACATTGCATTCACACTTGAAACACAGGACTTTTCAGAAATAGTTTGTGTCTCAAATAGCATCACATATGTTTTGTCATGTGGGGTTCAACCTCTATGTGACCCACATCCAAGCACCAGTTAAAAAAAACCTTGTCTCTTTCACAAATGCATGTGCTCTGTGTAGAAACATTGATTTTATGAGGCCGCTGCAAATCTAAAATTTCAGGAGGTAATTTGAATTAAAAATATTTAGATATTTATTTATGAATAGAATCTGTGCATAAATGAATGCGTTGACATAAATGAATGCACTGACCTCGCGTGCCCTGGCTCTCTGACGGGGGTGTCTTCTATTTCTGACAGTGAAAACGAGGCAAAGTGTGAACAGAAACACGACGACCAGCGCAGACAGACACGACACCACTGCCACAAACATGGGCAGGTTATTTTCTGAAAAACAGACAAGCTTGTTTAGGTTTTCAGAACTTCTTTTACACGTTCAAATGTGAACATTTCACACACTGTCGAAGGTGTTGAGGTGTAAGGGGAAATCAGGGAGTGAAAAACAAATAGTACAGGAATTATAGTGCTTTGATTTTGCCTATTGCCAGACATACTGTACTGACAGATACACAAAACTGTAATGTAACGACTAACATATTCATAGGTTTCAACTTCCTATTATATTCAGCACATTTTTACATTCAAAATATGTAATATTTTCTTTTAAATTGTTATGGCAACGGGCTTAATCTTTCATCTTTCCAAAACCCAAGAAAAACTGTTTATAGTTACTATTATTACAAGCAGTTTAGTAGTATTATTATGATTATTTACTCAACATTTATACCTGCATAAATGTGTATGTTACTTCTACTATATTTTATTTCTTAATGATCAAAAGTTCTTTCAAAAACAACACAACAAATTACAATAAATGATCGTAGTGCTACAATGTTGAATACTCAGTAAAACATGAATCACAAGAAAGAACTGATTTTGTGGTCATGTTTTCACAGTTTGCTTGATATCATATTTTGGCCTCTTATATACTTTTGGACACCTTAACATTTGTATATGTATGACTGACTTTACTTACTATGTGGTCTCAGATTTTCTGCAGCTCTTGTGGTTGCTGTATAGATGAGAAAAATGGAAACCTTAATAGTATGCAGGCTGTTGAAAATAGAAAGCTACTTTCAGAGAAACAGGAACTCATTGTTTTATATAACTTGCACTTACAAGTCTGTGTAACGTTGAGTTGGAAGACAGTAATAATGTCAGGGTTTTCTGTATTTTTTACCCCGCACCAGTAGGTTCCACTGTCCTCAGGGTTCAGCCTGCCCATATGCACCACAAACTGGTTAGCAGTGATGTTGTCATGGAGGACAAATCGTCCATTTGTCACCCAGAGCTCAGGTGGGAACGTGCCGATCAGGTGGGACCTGCACACCGGCCTGGCCTGGCAGAAGAACCTAGAGTTGTTCTGAGTGGTAGGAGGATATTTACACGTAAAGTCCACTGTCACTGCCAATAGTACCTTCCCTCTATAGCACCCACAAATGTGGTTTTTGGAGGGTTGGAGCACATTGTAAGTTCTTGAAAAACTGATGAAAAAAATAAAAATAATTATTATAAATCTATGTCAGGTCAAGACTGGAGCATATGGGGCCCCACATGGTCGTGTAATTTACAAATTTACATACGTTCAAAGAAATTCTCCATGAATAAGGTAGTCTTATGGCAAAGTGGAGCTAGACCATTATACACTGCTTGTCCCCAAAAAAAGTTTGCCACAGAAATAATGGGGATTCTGTGGTAGGACTGGCTTTAGCTTTGATTACAGCACTGTGGCATAGTTTCAATAAGCTTCTGCAATGTTAAAAGATTCAAGTCCATTCAGTGTTGTATTATTTTTCACCAATTTTGTAATATTAACAGATAATGTGAAGAGAGAGGGACCACTGCACAAAGCCTTCTCCAGCTCGTCCCAAACACTCTCACAGGGGTTCAGATCTGTAGTAGATTAGTTTCTGCTTCTCCTTAGATGTTTTCTCTGCTGATTTGACCCTTCTCAAACATACTGACATCTTGTCCATGGCCACGGGATTTGTCTTTCCACATGGTTGTTTCAGAAATGAGAAGACGCTCACTGCATCAGTTTGGTTTAAATAACGTGTTGCAGCTGAAAGATCATCACCCATGAAGCAGTTATGCAGAAGGAGGCTCGGACCTACTGTATTTGCTTGGTTGAACCAAGTGGTGACTTTTTTTTTTAGACAGGCAGTGTATTGTATAACTGTCTCTTTAAATGTTTAACCAACAGGTTTAAAAATTTAACAGTTGCAATAAGCCACATTTATTAATTACCCATGTTTGATATTAGCAGCGGTTAAAATATAATCAAATATAATATACTCTACAATGGATGAGTGAAATATTGAAAATAAAACATCAAAATATCAAGTAGATTTACCTTGTAATTGCAGTATTAACAGTGAAATTGCAGTTCCGATCGGTCCCATCGCTCCTTTTGTAACTCGAAGAGACAACAGCCTGAGACTGCTCTCCGCAGGTGTTATATGAGGAAAATGTCTTCCTCTTTCACAAACTAAATTACTGAGTTAACCTTTTGACAGTTCAAGTCCCAGCCTTTAAGTTAGATGCATTCAATCTAAAAAAAAATAATGCATTTGTTTTTCAAGTGCTCTCTCAAGTGGAGAAGATAACAACACACTATAATAAGTTATAGTTATAGTTATAGCTATAAGTTTCCAATATTTTAAAAAAAATGTAGTACTAGTTATACACATGCAAATATTCGTTCTGTGTCTGAATGTTTACTTGTGCCCAGTGCAATGTTAATATTAACAAAGATAGATCCTTATGTTTTGGTTTGCTTGTCATTTTTATTGGCTGTGAACTGTCTGAAACACTAAGTCAACACAACATTTAGACAAGCTCATGTAAGAAATTCAGTTACAGTACACAAGAGCTTCATTTTCTTTCACTTAATACACTATAATTCCATTATTAACGCCATCATTCTTTTAAGTTGATCATTGCATTTTAAGTTCATTTTCTTCAAATATTTACATTCAATTAATAAAGAATAATTGAAAGTTGATGAGTTATTTTAAGTCAACATATGTGAGCTGTATACATAAAAGGAAATGACAATGCAGCTTTGACAGTTTGCTTTCGACTTTTTGCAGAAGTGGAAAGTATTATTTTGAGTGGCTTGGGTTATTGGGGTTAACTTTATATAAATATACATTTCATGTTTGTGGACAAGTCAACCCAAACCAAAGTGATGACTGTTCCCCTCTTGCACATGTTTCTGTGTTAGGTCTGGCTGCGCACATTCGAGCAATGTCTTTTTCAGGTAGAGCTGGTAATGGCTGGACGTAGGAAGGAAAGTGATCATGGCGAGATATTGTTGAAGACTCTGTGTTTCTCATGGGTTTGGAGTAGCTGATGTTTACGTAGATGGGCTGGATTTCTGGTTCAGGAATATTGTCATTCTGAGTGCTGACCTGTTGAACATCGACAGTTTACATATTACAGGATAATAATGACGCAGCAGAGGACATTTACAATGATCAAAGACAGATGCAAAGGGAAGGAGGAGTATGAAATAGTCTGTGATATTGGGTCCACAAGAACAAGATAAGATTTTGACAGAGGTAAATAATCAATCAGTCAATCAATCAAACAATTGAAGCACCAATACTGTTGGTTTAATACACTGTCTATATGATCAGTTTTTAGTCCTGCGGATATAAAGTTGACAGTTGAAGTGAGAGCAGTTCAAACCGACCTGGTTCAGATCAGAACTGATAAGATGCCGAGGAAGGGAGCAGACTTGCTCTTGATGCCTTGTCTTCTGTTTGCATTTCCTGAAGCAAAGGACCACGACTATGGTGACAGTAAAAACCACAATCACTCCCACTACCAAGTACACTATGAAACCTGCAACACATTCGACAAAAGACTTGTTCACACTTGCACATGAAAAAAAACTGACAAGACAAACTCGGACGAAACCACAACAACAAATAGACTAGACCACGACAAAACCAGAGCAAATTACAAACATTTATTTGAGAAATGTTGCATAAGCCATAGAGTACACTTCATTGTTGAAGAAATAAATATGTATTGTAGCATAGTAGTAGTGGTGGAAATATGGTTATTTTCTTGTTGAATAAATGATTGCTGGTAGGTTAATTGCAGACATTAGGGTGTGAAGATAAATATAAATTAAAGTAGTACAGTAGTTATTTCAGTTTATTCTTTGTATTTGTAATTGTACATACGTGAGTTCTTCTCTTTCTCTGGTTGAAGCATTCTTCTTGTGGTTGTCTCTTCTATTTTAAGGCCTGCAAAAGTCAGACACGTTACTATTTTACACTTGTTTTGTTTGTCCATTTATAATGACTTTGGTTGCCTTGTGAACTGTTTGTGCTGCCGTCCGTCAGGATAGTCGCGTGAGTGATGATCTTGTATTCGAGAGTGATTGTAACTTCCATTATTGAAGAAGCGTCCATATTTGTGGTGGTTTTATATGGCAGGCCTAAAGCAACAAAATACATAACATAACAGTTGTGGGTCTATTGACTTGTACTCGCCCATTTCACATTATGTTATAAACTGCACATATTATACAGATTTTACATAATTATCTGGATGTGAAATACAGGCTATTGTATATGCAATATTTTAAAATATATTATTATTTGTATTTTATATGACTTGTCAAGTTCCATGCATGGACAAACATTCATTATTATTGCTCAGGGTCAAAACATGACTTGCTTTTCTAATAGTATGTGAAAGATTTGACTTGGACTTACCTTCTATAACATTCAGATATACTGGGGTGAATGTATCCCAAAACCGGTCCACAGCACACCAGTATTTCCCCTTGTCTGATGTCTTCAGATGGGACATGATCACTGTGAATGACCCATCTTTATGGTCCTGCAGTTGAAGCCTTTCAGACACTTTTATGCCTCCTGGCTTTACCTTAGCCAGTGTGTGTTTATCAGACTCACACGGATCTATGCAGAAGTACTTGTCATGGTTTTGGGCCAACTTATGGAAGCACCTAAATGACACTTCACCTCCTTCTGGTCCTTTGACACTTATGCTTGTTCCATTCACTGCCAAAACATTTTTGAAAGTCTGTATGACTTATTAAAAGCTGGCGGTAAAAATACTGCACACAAAAACGTTGACAAAATTTGACCGTCAATTTTACTTTTGCCTAAATGTTTGCATATCACACATTTTAAAGCAAAGGAATCCATGTTAAACTTACCAAAAAGAAAGCAATACATTGCAGGAATTGTTGAAAATATCTTCATTGTGTTCTTCACATTGCAGACAACAATATGAATGCTTGCAAAGAATCGTGCATGCGCTGTGCTCTTCCTGTATTTGCACCTTTTAGAAACAGAGTTATAATGTGCAGATGGATGTGTGTCAGTCTTGCCTACACTCAGAGTAAAAGAGCGCAAAGGTCAGAGGTGAAAACATGGGTGTTCCCCAAAGCATCAACAGCAAAAGAAGACATTTAAATGCCAAATAAAATGTTGAGATTTACAAGTGAACGTCCTTTGACTGCATAGCAGTGACATTTTTTGACAGTGAATAATTTAACACTGGTTCTCAAACTGTAATACTTACTTGTGGTACTCAAAGTCCCCTGCAGTTCTAGATTTTGCTCAATTTAGAGTATCCACATTTCCTTTGAGTAAGTTCTTGGTTGGTACTATTTTGTGTGTAGTCCTATTTTGTACAGAATTCAGCGCTAAGACCTCAGTGTGTTTCCTAGTTTTTTAATATGATTTTTAAAAACAAGTTTAGAGTCAATTATTAGACCTAAATACTTCAGTAATTTACATTCCTGATGTCCTGTCCATTTACTAAAATTGTATGTGCTTGGAGGGGTTTACGTTTGTTTGGAAAGTACATAGAGACGGCTTTATCGATATGTAAAGTAGTCTGAAGCCAATTTGCAACTTTTTCCATTTCCCTTGTCAATTCTTCAGTAACCTCCATATTGTTTTTCCACTGATGCCAGTCACTCAAATAAGACCTTATGCAATTTTGAGTGTGTATGGAAAGGTTGTTGTAATTTAGTTTGTTGTGGAGTGTGTGGTGATTAACAGTGTCAAAGGCTTTGCTTTTTTTGAAAATGTGAATCAAAGTGTTCAGAAAGTTGCTCTGCTACATCTTTTCAAGCACTTTTGAGACAACTGGGAGAATGCTTATGGTACGATAACTGCCAACATCTTGTTGGTCACCTGATTTAAATATAGGGGTGTCAATGGCAGGGTTTAGAGTCCCAGGAAACACCCCTTCACAGATAGATTTGTTTATCAGGGCTTTTAATGGGCCACAGATATAGTCTTTATTTTATTTTTGAATGTACTGAGGAACAATACATGAGAAGTTCTGTAAATTACTTAAGAATGCAGGACTGATTGACATCTGGAGGGAGATGGGCATCTCAGTATACCCATTTTACTAATCCACATATAATCTATTACAGAATAGAATATTTCTTTATCTTTAGTAAAGACAGCTCAAAAATCACTGAGGCAGATATGGGCACAATGGACCATGCTCCTATCTACATTACTGGAGGAAAGACGAAAAACACACTATGGATGGTTCAATGCCAGTCTGCTTAATGACTCTTTGTTGAAGGAAAAAATGTCAAAACAAAACAAAATTAAGACTTAATGGGGAAATTTTCCCTTCCATCATCTGGGACGCTTCTAAAGCAGTTTTGAGAGGAAAAAATATAGCAGTAGCCTCTGCAAAAAAGAAACAAAGGATGAAAAAGTTTATTTGTAGAGCACAGTTCGTACACAAGGCAATTCAAAGTGCTTCACACAACAACCACAAATCCATTGAAATCACAAAGACATGACAGAAATCACAAAAAAAGTTTTAAGACATAAAAGAGTGCAAAGAAAATAATTTCAGTCATATGCACAGCTAAACAAAACAGTTTTAGCTTAGATTTGAACATTGCCAGAGTAGCGGCCTGTCTCATATCATCAGGAAGACTGTTCCAGATTTTAGCAGCAAAAAACGCAGATTCCCCGTGTTTAGTCTTGACTCTGGGCACCAGCAGGAGGCCGGTCCCTGAGGTCCTCAGAGTCGAGATGGTTCATATGGCACTAACATGTCCGAGATGTACTTTGGTGCTAGGCCATGGAGAGACTTGTATACAAGCAAAGCTGCTTTGAAGTCTAATCTCTGAGCCACAGGGAGCCAGTGCAGAGACCTGAGCGCAGGACTAATGTGATCATACTTCCTGGTTCTAGTCAGGACCCGAGCAGCAGCGTTCTGGATGTACTGCAGCTGTTTTACAGCTCGTTTGAAGAGGCCAGTGAGCAGGCCGTTACAGTAGTCTAATCTACTGGAGACAAATGCATGGATATGTCTCTCCAAGTCTAGTTTAGACACTATACTTTTGATTTTAGATGGTAAAAAGCTGCTGATGTTATTGAATTGACGTAGCTGTTAATGTTCAAATCTGAGTCCTTTATTACCCCAGATTTCTAACTTGATTTGTAGGTTTTAGAGCGAGACTCTGGAGGTGACTGTTAACACTTTCTCTTTGTTTCTGTGGGCCAAAGACGATGATTTCAGTCTTGTCTGAGTTCAGCTGGAGAAAGTTGTTTTGCATCCACACACTGATCTGTTGGATTGCATTGGATGCAGTGACAGAGTGAATCCACTGGTCCATATTCACCTGCCGTCAGTGAAACATAGATCTGAGTGTCGTCTGCATAATTGTGATAGAACACATTTTCGCTGCGTATCAACTGACCAAACAGCAGCATGTAGAGGTTGAACAGAAGGGGTCCCGGGATTGACCCTTGGGGCACCCCACAGGTCAGGGGCATCTGGTCTGAGACACAGTTAGCAATTTTACCTCAGATAATTTCCTAATTACCTTTCAGTTTGTTCTTGAAGATTATCCAGCCCCACAGAAATAAAAACCTACAGTTCCCAGCTATGCTGCCCTAGGAGCAACTATGCTCGGGGAAGTATGGCAGCTTGAGCACTATACTCTGCTTCTGACTACTTTTCTATCAAACAATTTTTAATATTTAATCTCACTTGCAATTTGTTCATTGCTCTTCCTTCTTCTTCTCCCACTTCCTCGACTGGAGTGGAGCAGGCACATCGATGACCGATGAACTGAATTAACAATTTGGACAGCCACTCTACGAAATACATTTAAAATAAATAGGAAAGAGAGCGTCATTTTATTTTGACTGGTGAAGAATGGGAACAATTTTTCATAACACCATGTCAAAGAGCCCATTATTCACAGGGAAATACAGAATGTTGGAGAAAGTGTGGTTGTCAGAAGGCAAACCACTGTACCAACCAATGTATTTTGGTAATGTCCGGTTGTTCAGAGATATTGTACTGAAATCAACAGAGCTACAGACTATTTCATAACAGATTTCATAACTGCTATCTGGGCCCTAAAACGCCTGCCATAGACAAAATCAATGGATATCTTTGGGGCATACTCCAGGCTGCAGGAAGGAAAGCTATTACAAAAATGGATGACTCAAACTGCAACCACAATCAGGGACTGGACTGACATTTGGAATAATTGGGATGTTTATGTTGGAGTTTTTGTGCCTTAGTATTCATTTTCATGCCTTGAAATATTCTTCTGTTAATTGTTCAAAAAAATTAAATTAGTTTAGAAAAATGTAATAAATAAAAACATAAAACATAAATAGAAGCAGTTGTACAAGATATACATGATAAAGAATCACTTAATTTCTGTAGTTTACGTATACCCAATCCTGCTGCATTTAGGATGTCCACAGTACAGGGCACCAAGGATATTTTTTAAAACAGACTTTGTTCCCAATGGAACTTTACAGTGCCTCCCAGAGGGCAGAAGCTCAAACTGCGAGTTCAGAGGGTGAAAGGGGCCTGACACAACGTTCTTAGCTTTATTCAGTGTCCTTTCTCTGAACAGCTGGCTCGGAGGTTTCTGAGGTCTCCCCACAATCTTGGTGCCTAGTGAGACAATATTGTTTATTTTTTGTTCTGATTTACACACCGATTCTATAATTTGTGAGCTGACCCCAATGCTACTGAGCTTTCAGTTGCTTAGACTTGTATATTTTGTTAGTGGGACCAGCACTTTTTAAAGGATTTTACATATATTTTTATCCTCATTCTTGAGACAACCTTACACATTTATCCAGGCAGTTACTCTTGGCTGTGTCTTTTTCTATATTGTTTATAAAGCAAGCTACTTGGTTTCTTTATCATTAATGCTTCACAATCGACTGGCTTCAAAGTCAATTTATTTATTATTAATCATCACAAAACCCTCACATTTGCTACTCCCCTTAATACCACCTACATTATATAGAAAAACATTTATGTAGCTGACACATAGTGGAAATTTTATGACTAAGAAAGATTATTTTCTACCTATCCATAATGTTGCTACACTTAGTAAAGTAGAAGGCTGTGAATCAGGGGTCACCAACCTTTTTAGGGTTGAGGGCTACTTTATGAGCACAGACTTGGTCGAGGGCTACTTTATGAACACGGACTTGGTCGAGGGCTACCTGTTCAATTAGCCTAAATGGGCCTATAATTACATTCGTAACCAAATGAAATAATTATTAAACTGTGAGTAAATATTTGATGTAAGTGTATGTGGGGCATTTGTGTATGTATCGTGTATTTTTTTTTTTATTTGAATACCCAATCTTAATTCACATTTTAGAACAAAAGAACATATCATGAAATCAGATAATTTCGTATTAAATCTTGCACTAACTCATGAGTAAATTTGTAAATGTATGTAATTGTCAGAATACAAGTGAAGGTGCAAAGCAAATAATAGAAATATATAGTCTTAATTGAAATTTAACCTTTCCAATAATTTTCCCTCCTGTGGCTCTCTTCAGTCCTGTGTGAGTCCTGGTTTGGATCAGACCTGTATAGAACATGTTTGGATTAAATTTCGTCCTGTGTGAGTCCTGATTTAAACTTTAGTTCTGCATGAGTTAGACCTGGTTTAGTTCTGGCTTGGTTCTGGTCTGACAGTGGTTCTGTCCTGCGCTGACAGCTCCTCCTCCTCTGTTACTCCTTACATTCTCAAAGGTATTGCGCATTATTTGTCTCCTTTTTGCTTGTCTTGTAAATTCTCAGAAATTTAAATAAAATGTTATTGTCCAAGTGAGTGACAACAATATTCCTGCCTATCAAATAACTTTCAGAAATCACCTGCAGTTAATATCTAGCCCAAACCCACTTGTAGAAAGAGGATTTCATTGACCTACAAATATTCATGAATCAGTGATGGAGAACTGCAGGAGCTTTTTGGGTCTTCACTCAGAGAGTCTCCAAAACTAAAACACAAAGTCTACATCAATATAAATGAACCCAAGGACTCGTGTATTCCTAAAACGTGGGTTCAGTCCAGAGATTGTGGGTCCAGGGCCTCATAGACGGAGGCGTACTGAGCCATGTCGGGAGCTTCAGTTTCAGGGTCCGTCTGAAGAGCCACTGCCACTGCCAATGGCACATCTGTGAACTCATTACTGTACTCCGCCTGTGGACAGAAGAATATTCAAAGTGCTTTAAACGTTTAAAGGTGGCTCTTTCATACTCTTTATTGTAAATAGCCTGTGAGAACGATTTTCATGTTATATATATTATTTTGTGTTGTAGGCTACTGTTGCTCTGCTTGTGCTGCTGCCTCTTGATCAAGTTGTCATTGTAAATGAGAATTAGTTCTCAATTTACTTACTTGGATAAATAAAGGTTAGATAAAATAAATACATTAAATTGCTTGCCTGACCAGCCAGTCCCTCCTACATTCTGTTCAAATGCAGAAGGGTCTGTAATCCGAGTCAGAGCCAATCATTTCGTCGATCCTTTTTGGAGCGATCCAATCTCAGGTGGCGGCTTTAACGCGTCACACTGAAGAGGCGGAACTTGCTTTTCACCCCCGCTCCAAAACATTCGGCGAGTGATCGAGAGTTTACTTCTGTTCTCGCTTCGAAGATTTTTGAGACAAAACCGACAAAAGTCATTTATATTTGTCTCAGCTCTACTTGCCATGATGAACTAGCACTCGGGTACGGATAACACACCTTGTTGAAATAGGCAACGTTTTTTGCGTCACTTCTGGGTTTATGTGATTGGTTCTGTCTCTGCTCTCTAAACTCCGCCCTAGGAATTGAAATCCTACGGTTTAATTCAAGACCCTCACGGTTTTGTAAAGTAGTCTGTCAAAACGTGTTGGAACTGGCCGGTCAGGCAATTCAATCACTTGGTGTTTATTGCTCAAAAGAACCTTGAAAAACATGCATTCTTAGTGTGAGCAGGAGCTGACACCACCTGCTTGCAGAAGTGGTCAGTAAAGTAAATTCAGCCTACATGCTATAGGCTTATTACTAGATTAGTTGTACTTTAGTAGCTACTTATTACTTTGACTCCACTAAATTAAACATTTTCAAATAAATAATAAAATATAAAGTATAGACAACTCACTCTAGACTTGTTCCTTCCGGCAGTGTTCTGAATCTGATCTTCTGGAAGAGAAACTAACAGGTCAAATCTCTGAGCACTGTGTGTGTAATATTGCGAGTGTGTGTCACATTACCTCCAGAACTGCGCCAGTGTCCATAGAATATCAGGGGGATGATGGCACAGACGAGCAGCGCCAGACTCACTGACACAATGATAACGACTGTGGTATCTAACAGGGCACAACAGGGTCCCAAATATTTATTAATGTCACATATATACCGTGTTAATATTAATTCATCTATTTTTAAAAGAAAACAATATTTTTTTGTAACTTGGATGGATGGATAATGTTTTTATCTTATTTTATTTGATCTAAAACGGCTTCAATAGACCAGTGACTTCTTGTTGGAAACTACAGAACTTAGAAGCTCTTCATAGAGACATGTGTTTTTGTTTTTGAAAAATTACTATGTGACATTTTACGTTTACGACCACGTTTTTGCCACAAGCAGATGTTTCCTGCAGATGTGGATTAAGCTTCAATTTAACAATTGCTTCAGATTTTAAACTGGTTTAAATTGACTCAAAAGAGCCATGACAACTTCAAAGTCAATCTGCAACAATTTACTGAAGAAATTCAGATACAAATTGTTACGGCCATGACATTAAAAGCCCATCAGCTGTCTCAGCTAAGTCAGAACTCTTCCAGGATGGATTTACTGTACAAGTTGTGCATAATGTCAATGTTATTCTGGTTGTTGATTTAAATGTCTTGTCCTGTGTAGCTATGTATTTCGAGTTAATGTTCAAACAATATCTGCATGTTTTTGGAAATTCCAGGTCTAGACCCCCACCTCAGCCAGCCGACTCTAGCATGGGTCTCATTGGTTAAGTTTTGCACCAATATTCAAGGCGTCACCTAAACTAAAACTACTGCAAGTCAAACCAAACCACACCATTTCCATCTAGGTCTTCCAAGACTAAGGACCAAGGGAGGGGAGAGAAACACTCAATGCCCAAGGAAGATAACTTTACCCTCTCCTCCATAATTCTGTGCCCACCAACTTGCCTGTTGACTTGATCTGGACTGAAACACATGCACACTCAAGCAAAGGACTTTTTGCCCCTCTTGAAGTCCATAAAAAATTTGGATCCAGGACGATCTTCAAATTGGCCTTATCTGTGTCAATGGAGGAAAGCCTCAGAGCCAAGGAAAATTCAGATCAACGCGGCTCTCATCAATCACTTCTGCAGACATCAACTGCAGCACAGGTGTCAAACTGGTGGCCTGCGGGCCGATTCTGGCCCCCCAGACGTTTTAATCTGACCCGCTGAACATTTCTAATTATTCATATTTAATCATTTCCGGTAGATATATAGCATGTTTTCCGCTAGAACGACACGTCCCACAATCCTTTGCAGCGGCCGCCCCCCCCCCCCAGCGCAGAGGCGCTGCTGTGTGTGCTGCCGGTGCAAGTGCCGAGGTCTTAGAAGTGCCGATGCACGTTGAGCGCTTTACAGACTTGAGCAGAGCTCTGAGTGAGGAAAGAGACCTGTGGTTTGGGAAACACGTGGAAGACAGAAAGGAGACGTTAGAGCTGTGCTAAAAGTGGCGCTAATGTGGAGCTAACAACAAGAAAACAAACTTCTGTGATGTCAGCTGTGTGAGGGAAACATCCAAACCATTGCAAAACCTGGACGGCTCATGAGCCACAGGTAAAAACACAGGTCAGAGTGTAATAAAGTATGAACACGACTGTGTCCACACTAATGGGACTGTGAATACAAACACAATGCACTCATTTGATTTATTACATGAATAATTTGTCACTAAGATCATCTTAAACTAGAAAAATAGTGACCTCATATTGAGTTTGTGCGTCAACAACCAACAGGTCTGTGATATCTACATTTCATACCAGAAATCACATCACAAGTCTATGTTCCTCTCCCTGCTGCATGAATTTGGACTCAGTCTTTCTCCTGCTGCAGATTTGTGCAACAGTGTCCACAAAGAACTATTACTAGGCTAGATAAAGCTATTTATTTCTTATATTGATTATGGTTTTATTTTTTACGTTATGTTCCTGAGCATCGAAATTCGGCCCCGGCCCAAAATGAGTTCCACTCTGCACTAAGAGGTGCGTGGAGGTTTGAAAAGGTTAATCCAATTCTTCAAACATGAATGTCACCCTCTTCTGTAAGTGGGAGGACATGAATAACACTACAGTATTTTGGACTAAATACTACACCAAATCTACTTTTTAAAAAAGAAAATAATTGCAAATAAGTAATAAGTCAAATGCAGGAAAACACAGGATTACACCAACATTAAGCGATCAAAATATATCTTTGTGTAAACATTATGACACTCATAAAAGCTGCTTCGTATTTTTCTTTTATATCTAACAAGTCACTCCATGGACCAAGGAAAATAAACGCTCACACACGCACCTGTCAGGCTTGAGGTTTGCTTCTTTTCTGCTGCCCCTGACGTGGACAGCGGGGTCAGACCTGCTGCTGTTGGCAAAATACTGGGAGATAGCTCATCCTGGGACAGTGTTGCAGTTTGTTCAGCGGTAGCATGAGGGACCGAGCCAAGAGGAGCAGGGGTACCTTTGAAAATAACATGACAGGACAGACATTATAATTGACATGAAATTAATGTGGAAAAAATCCCATTTGGGTGAAAGAGTTAGGAAAATATAGCACTGCTGCCAAAGTGTTGAACAATTAAAAACTAAATATTACAGCTCCTCAAAATGTCACTTATAAACAGGAAGCTGAAACTCATGAATAGCTTGTTTTGTGTTCAATTTTCAACCCATTGACCTTAAGGGTAGTGGTTTTTTTTGTTTTTTTAAACTTACCCTCCAGAACTGTGATTACAACCTCTTGGAACAGCACAGAACTATTTCCCTCCAGCTCACAGAAGTACCTCCCAGCGTCTGTCCTTCTCAGCCTCATTATGGTCACACTGAATATAGCACCACTGTTGTTCTCCATCTTGTACCTTCCTCTCTGTGTAATGGCAGACCCATTTTTCTTGACAAGGAGGTTTTCTTCAGAGCATTGTCCTTTGCAGAAAAACATGTTGTATTGACCGTTGCTGTCATTTGTGGCCCAGTGATTAAAGCAGTGGACAGACAGCGCCTCTCCAATACGGCCACTGACCTGTTGTACATCAGCAGCCTCCAAAGCTAAGTGAATAAGAGTTACAAATGGTTAGTACGACCATTAGTTTATCTGTGTGTGGTTTTTTTTTTTTTTTGCTTTATAGATCGTCACAGCCAACCTCCATTTTGTACAAAAACTACTCTGGGAATAAATTGGTGGTGGTTGCTACTGTCATACAGATACGGGCTTTTTATCAGAAATATCCACAGATGTTTAACTTGGATAATTTACATCAGTGACTAGGCCCTTGAACTTGCTGTATTTTCTCAAACAAATCCGCAAATTTACAATATTTTAAGCCTAACATTGTAATGGGCTTCTAATAAAGCTGGAAAGTAAAAAGAAAAAGTGAAGAAAAGTGATGATTAGACTTTTTAAAAGTTTGTCATGTCATATTTGTCAACATCTCAAACTTGCTATGGAGAAAAAGAGAATGGTGACACCGTGGATTTATCAGGGTGACACTCCAGTTCTAGTTAGTTTTGAATTGATAAAGAACTGAAGACCGAGTGGGCCTACTGTAAACTCCCTATTTATTTGCAAAAGGAACAGTGCAGCTGCTGCACAAATAACTTTTGTGTCATTCTATCAAAACTGCCTTCAGAGCATTTGATGTCTTACCACTGCGAGTTATGTAAGTGATGTAGTAGCAAACTGCCAGAGGGAAGTGGAACATAATATGATTTTTATAGGGAATTTGGGATTAACCACAGGATATCCCAAAAAGTGAAAAAAATAAAAGTCTGTTGCGTACGGTCAGGGCAATTAGGGCAAACAGTGATTGACCAGTACAATTTAAAATGACCGTGTGTTACAACTATATTTAAATTGTTCTTAAATATATCCAAATAAGACCGTTTTCCTCTCGCTTCTGCAGATGAAGCTTGGCTGGAACTGGAAGGTGTCTTTTAGTGACCACTACAGGCCGTTGAGCGGTACTGCGCGGCAGCTGCGCAGTCTGTGACTCAAAGTGACTCAAACCATCTTTTAGAGACAAATCTTTGTTTGTAGCTAAGGCTCTGTTCACGTTTCTAATGATAACGCGTTAGTTAAAATACAGGCAGTATTTAATAATGTAAAGCGCTAATTTGTGTAATGAATTGATCGAGAAATACTATTCCATCCATCCAGCAGGTAAATACAGCAAATGCTCGCCACTTACGGTAGTTTAGCTCAGTAGAATACACGGACTTCCTTCAGGAGACTTGGCTTCAAGATCACCTTTTGTGTGCAATTTATTTTTTTTAACTTCTGTTATGCTTAGCCCATCCATAAAAGTCACCGCATGCTGATGTGAGTGATATCAATAGACTGAAATGTCTACAGATTACATACTACAGATTACATACTTTACAAGTAATTATTCTTGTGAAGCGCGGATACAATTTAGAGGCTAGAAAAATGGTTTATAATAGACAAGCTGACCAACTTAAATTTCTACCCCGCGAACTCAAAACAATTTGTTATAAAAATTTGCATTTATAGCTGATGTAAATTAAAGTGAAAATGTTTTAGGGTCAAATTCTTTTTTTCCCCCTCTAGAATTTTGGACATTCTGTTGCTCGTGTTTGAAGAGTCTTATATTACACACACACGTCAGAAAGTTGTCTTTAAATATTCTCATCCAAAATGTAATATGTCAAGAACCAGCCCCTTTTTTTGTCTGTGACCTTGTTGGTCTGATCAGTAAATTGAATAATTTGTATGGCACAAATGTTGTCTAAACTTGTCCAAATTTACTTACAAAGATACAACACTGGCCACACATTTTTTATTTTTACTGACACTTTCACATTCTCCAAAAACATTTCTGAGTAAACTGTAACCTTTAGCATTCAATACATTAAGTCACTCACCAGAGATGAAGAAACTCACAACGATCAGAAAAAACTTCATTTTTGTTGAATTGTGCAAAACCAAGTGACTGAACTGCAGGATGGAAAAAGGATGTAGTCTGATTTGAATCAGTGATCTGATTTTGAGCCATAAAATTTGCTTGTGTGGAAAAAGCTCCTCGCTTGAGACTTGAACAGGTGAAATCAGAAAATGGATCTGGTCGTGATCATGTTGGACTCATTGTTAAGAAACTGCAGCGATCCAGCTCATGACCGCAGCCCCTCAGTACTGTTGGCCAATTTCTTTAGCATACAGAACATTTACAGTTCAGGAGGCTCCAGGGCATCCAAGCTCAGTCTGCTGACTTTGTCACGGGTATCAGTTTATAAGGCACTGCAAAACCAGCCTCAAGACATTACATGAATAAACCAAACAAGTTCACTGGATCATGGTCGTCATACATAAAAACTATAACTGTACCCACACTGATGAGTTTGGAAGCCTCTTATTGGTAAACAAGTATGTTTACAATGATAACAAAAGTTTGGCAGAAAAACATGTGCTCTTAGAAAGACAAAAAGAAAGTGTCTTTGATATTGCAAACATTTTAATACAAAACTTCCAAGTTCTTTCTCTTATATAGAAATATAACACAGTTTTCCAAGAACCCATCTCACTTAGTTGAGGGCATAAATGTCAATTTCTATAAACATATTTTCAAATATAATTTCATTTTTCTTTATACAGAACAGTATTGGTCGTATATCCATTAGCAATGAATGCTTGAAAAAGTCTCATCTTGACTGACACGTGTCACAGACGGCTGGCAGCTTTAGGTATGCATGTTCATACATTTAGGAACGGGGGAGCACCTGTGCAATGGTGTCCCGGGCGTCCTGACTGAGCCTTTCAGGGAACTTTACCTCATACTCCACTATGAGGTCTCCTCGACGTTCTGGCCGTTTGGGATAAGGCAGGCCCTCACCATTAATGCGCCGCTTCATGCCGGGATGGACAATGTCGGTGTTTGTTACTGGGATTGTTCTGCCATCAAGCGTGGGAACATTGACTGTGCAACCACAAAGAGCCTGGACACACACAAACAGTTAGACACAAATCAACAGTGAAAAAAAGCTTCAGTACCGGTATTTAAAGTTCACTTACATCTCGGAGTGGGACTTTGGCTAAGTAGATCATGTCTGAGCTGTCCCGTTTGAACAGTTGGTGAGGCTTGTCCTTTAACACAAACACTATGTCAGAAGGAATGTTGGTTGGAGTCTCGTCCCCTTCCTTGGGAAAGGTGATTTTAGTGCCTTCTTTCCACCCTTTCTTGATCTGCACTTCCAGGATTTTATCCTCCTTCCTTACGGTTCGTCCGTCAGGATTCAGTCTTTTTCGAGTGATTTTCATTTTCTTCGTACAGCCAGACAACACCTCCTCCAGAGTGACGTGTAGGTCACGGACCACTGCAGGGTCCTGATGTTTCTTCACAACACTGGTGTGGCTCCCCATGCCGCTGCTGAAGGAGCGAGGGAAGCCCCCCATACCCCCACCACCCATACCACCCATACCACCCATCCCAAATCGGCTGAATGGGTCATCAGTGTCCATGTCCTCATCCATGCCTCCATTTCGAGCTCCAAAGAACTGTTCAAAGGGGTTACGTCCACCAAAGAACTCTGCAAAGATAGCATGAGGGTCTCCCTGGAAGGTATAGCTGAAGGTGCCCGGACCTCCACCACTGCCCCCCGTGGGTCCACCGCCCTTTAACCCTGAAAGTAGGAAAATATTTATTACATTATCAGAACAATTTTATTGCCAGTGAACAAAATTCACAAACTAGGAATTTGCTTTTTGTGGTAAGGTATAACAGTAACAAACACAATGAGTCATTTCAAAAGAGACAATGATCAGTTTGTTTGTTTTAATTAAGAGGTTGACAGCGACCATGTGGTTTAGAGCAGAGTTCAGACTTTGGGGAAATAAACTCTATAATACAAGGCATAAAAGGATGTTTGCAAACTACACTTGGCAAACCATTTTGTCCACAAACTTGCAAACAGTAACTTTGTCCAAGGGCCAACAAGAAATCTTTGCCAAATTGCCATATGATGGGCACAGAAAACATCCTCTTGTTGTTTTAAGGTTTGGGCCAGTAGTTTTGCCTAAAAACGCTAAATGTGAAGGATCAATAAGACCGAGTTGCTATGGTAACGCTTCAGCCACGATCCTCGAACATCATCTTTGAATCTATTTCTGTTGTAGCCCATCTATGTCCACAGACCAAAAGTACTGAAATGACGCCATCGTTCAAGCATCCCAAATGCGCAAAGGGTTTAATCCCCTTCGCGCTGTCAAAGAAAGACACATAAGATAGCTTCTTTATAAAAACAACATCAAAACACACCTAACACTCTAAGGTGAACTGATTTCGAGACTAGCTTCAGGTCAAAATTAGAATAAGAAAGTGTAACGTTAGCTGACTTGACTCTGGTCCTAAATGAAGGGCAAAAGAGACGCCATTACACGCAGCAGCACGACACGGCTAAAACCCACCAAACTGTTCTTCTGAAATGACTTTGTTGTCAACATTCAGACTGGACAAGTTAGAAGGCACTCACCTTCTTCGCCAAATCGATCATAGACGTCCTTTTTCTTGGGGTCGCTCAAAACATCATAAGCTTCAGCTATTTCTTTGAATTTGTCTTCGGCTCCTGGTGACTTATTTTTATCTGGGTGATATTTTAGAGCTTGCTTGCGATATGCTTTCTTGATCTCGTCTTCCGATGCCCCTTTCTTAATTCCCAAAATATCGTAGTAGTCTTTACCCATCGTGACCGCAAAACGACTCTAAGTCTTGTTTTGTTGGTCTCCGTCCCTTGTCAAAGGTAGACGCAGGTGACTGTTGTGAGTCGAGTCTCTCTCTCAAGTTGCTGCGTGAACCTTTTCTTTATAAACAGAGTGGAAACTTCCAGATTGTTCTCAAATAAACCCGAACAATCTGCGTTGACCAATGACGCTACAGCTTTAAGCCGCGCCCCGCGCTGCGTCATAGCGCGCTGCCTCCGAGGGCCGTCGGACATTTCGGATTTCACGCATTCTCCAACATAGAATTGAGTGATTCTGAGCCACAATCGCTGTATAGACCGTAGTTGATCTAAGTTTTACCACGTAGTAACTTGTAGTACAGGTTTACCAGTTGGCTATTCATGGATTTCAGCTTATAGCAAGGCCACTGCTAGCAATTTGGGTGCACCAAGCAGAAAATATGTTTATGTTTGACAACCTAAAGGTGATATGTATGTAATATAATATGTATAATAAAATATATTTAATTTGATATATATTGCATGAATCAGAATCCTAAGGGGGTTGTATAATTTCCTATATTCTGGTGCATTTTAATAGCATTAAGCAACTCATTACTCAGTTTATTATGAGGGCCCCCCACAGTCACTAAATTCCCTGTTCTGTCCCTGCTCAAGCGTCACCAGCAAAAAGGTCGAGCCTCTAGAAAACGCTAGAGGCTGCAAACTATTGATGTTTTCTGTTGCCTTCATAAAAACATGATTTAGAGATTTGTAAGTTCAAACACTTTGGCTTTGCACACATCGCGGTGTCGGCTCCGCATCGCACATCTTGTTTTATTTTCTCTTTCATTTCTAATTGAATATGAGGCCAATTTGCATCATCCTCAGTCCGTTTTATTCCTTGCGGATCGTAGAACACGTCTGCTGAGTACTCTATATCTCAAAAGTGCTCTAAATTGTGCCCCTGTCTGCGTCTGTGGCTCGTACAGTGGAGCCGCCTGTGCACATCTCAAACATGCTTTGGAGAGAACTTGAGTTACTGAGATTTAGTTTTGAAATAATAAAGAATTACAAACGAAGTAAGCCTCCTATAGGCTTCATGTTTAATTGCAATTGTAAAGTGCATCTACTGCACAATAAGCCATTGCCATTCAATCCAAACTGCCTGGTCTAGCTGGTGCCCCTCAGAGAACTTGATGCCCTTCGCACTGTGCATTATGTGTTATAGGAAAGAAGCTGCAATGAAAAGAAGTTAATTACAAATAAAAATAAGGGGGGGGGGGGGGGGGGGGGAAACATGTTTACTGTCATGAAACTTCATATTGTAGGAGCATATCGCCATAATCCCTATGGTGTTTTTCAACCTTTTTTAAAAACTCTGTGGCACACCTTCTTCTAAAATACTAACAAGTCACACCTTTTAGAAAAAAGGGCTATACAAGGTAGCAAATATTGTCCATGCCACCATGTTTAGTTCCTTGTTGATTGTTGTGCTCTTTTTTGGATCAGAGATTTGCTCCAAAAAAATAAATTCTATTAAATAAATGTGAGAATCAATTTATATTTATTTTCCCCCCAGGCACACATACAATACACCAAAGCACACACACTAGTGTTGTCCAACATTGTTTTGCTGTTTTACACATTCTTATGTCAAATATGATGTATCTGCTAAATGTGCAAAATCAGCTCATGCTTTCAGTCTATAGGGCGTGCCTCATGTTGACTTGAGCAAAGTGCATAGTTCCAGGTTTGGCAGGTTCTCAGGCCACATATTTCACAAACGCTCTACTGTGCTGTCTTGGACTTTTAAAATGTGTGCTGTATCAAGTATAAGCATGTTCAAGCAAAACTGGTTTGTTCTAAAGGTGTGTTTTCAATTGCAATTTGTTTTAGGAATTGGTATAAATATGTGTTGAAATGTTCATGAGTTGTGAATTTCCTGAAATCCATGATACATTTCACTGTCTTCTGAGCATTGAGCTCCAGGTTGTTGTTGGGCACCAGGAGAGGAGTTCCCAAACTTTTCAGGCTGGGACCCCCAAAATAAAGATGAAACCGACCCGGGAACCCACAGCAAAGTTAAATAGATGTATGTAATAATTTAAAGGTTTAAACCATTTTTAATAGGTTTCATTGATTTTATTTCAGTGGTCTGTTGTGTTACCCACTTTCACTAAAACTGACTGTTTTCAATCAAAAAATAATTTTAACATTATATCTTAACATCATCTCTGGACCCTCAGCTCATGCTCCGCGACCCAGATGGGGCCCCCCCACTGCACCAAGACACCAGACGATCCTCGTCCCTCCTGTTGCAGACTCATCGCTGTCAGAGAGTCTAACATAGTCCAAGCACGACCATCTAACTTAATCAAAGAATCAAAGTGCCAGCGCCAGCGGTGTATCACTGCTCAGCTCACTGTGCCCAGTGCCACCTTATACCTCTTCCCATGAATCTATTACATTATCCATACCTCTGCCTGGCCCTACAGTACCGCGGTGGTAAGTAAGTAGTCTGCATTTTACGAGGCGACGGTAACGTGGTCCGCACGAGAAAAGCTGTTGCGCGCAATCATAAAATAGAATAATAATACGTTTTTCATAATTGTTATTAAAAGTCATGGCAAATATGTCACACGTCAATGGACAACACAACTTTGAAGCTCCATAATATCTCATGCTCAAGAGGTGTGTGAGAACCTACATTGTGGATCTTTTCTCACTGGTCCCCTACACCAGCTTGCCAAGTCTTATTAATTTTTACTCTAAGTACTCTTCATAATTCATATTCAAAATCCTAATGTATGCAACTATGTCAAACGTCAAATGGACATTTTGAAGGTCCACAATATCTTATTCTTAATAGGTGTGTTAGAATTTGGAAGACTGTTCCATATTTGAACTGCATAAAAGTGAAATGCAGATTCACCATGTTTAGTCCTGACTCTTGGCACCTGAGGTCCTCAGAGTTCGAGATGGTTCATATGGCACTAACATGTCCGAGATGTACTTTGGCGCTAGGCCATGGAGACTTGTATACAGGCAGAGCTGCTTTAAAGTCTATTCTCTGAGCCACAGGGAGCCAGTGCAGAGACCTGAGAACAGGACTAATGTGATCATACTTCCTGGTTCTAGTCAGGACCCGAGCAGCAGCGTTCTGGATGTACTGCAGCTGTTTTACAGCTTGTTTGGAAAGAGGCCAGTGAGCAGGCCATTACAGTAGTTCAATCTACTGGAGACAAATGCATGGATAAGTCTCTCCAAGTCTGGTTCAGACATTATACTTTTGATTTTGGCAATGTTTTTTAGATGGTAAAAAGCTGCTGATGTTATTGACTTGACTTGGCTGTTAAAAAGTTCAAGTCTGAGTCCTTTATTACCCCCAGATTTCTAACTTGATTTGTAGGTTTTAGAGTGAGACTCTGGAGGTGACTGTTAACACTTTCTCTTTGTTTCTGTGGGCCAAAGACGATGATTTCAGTCTTGTCTGAGTTTTCAGCTGGAGAAAGTTGTTTTGCATCCACACACTGATCTGTTTGGATGCAGTGACAGAGTGAATCCACTGGTCCATATTCACCTGCCGTCAGTGAAACATAGATCTGAGTGTCGTCTGCATAATTGTGATAAAAGACACATTTTCACTGCGTATCAAACTGACCTAATGGCAGCATGAAGAGGTTGAACAGAAGGGTCCCAGGATTTGACCCTTAGGCACCCCACAGGTCAGGGGCATGTGTTTTGAGAAACACAGTTTCCAATTTCAAACAAAGTACTTCCTGTCTTCCAGATAGGACTAACCAATTTATGGCAAGTGCCAGTGATTGCCCACCCAGTCCTCTAGTCTCTGTAAGAGGAACCCCATGATCGACAGTGTCAAAAAGCAGCACTCAGATCTAACAGAATTAAGACTGAGGCTTTGCCCGCGTCAGTGTTTCAGGTGGATGTCATTTGTCACCTTGACAAGAGCAGTCTCAGTGCTGTGATGAGGTCTAAAACCTGACTGGAAAACATACAAAAAATGTGTTGTTTATTAAGAGGAAATCAGTGAGCTGCTGGTAAACAACCTTTTCAAGGACTTTGCCCCAAAATGGCAGATTAGAGATGGGCTGGTAATTTATTCAGTACTGCAACAGTTTTGTTAGGTACAAGTGCAAAGAGAGTCAGCTCCAAGTGTCCAGTTGGTTTTAGGGTTATTATTTGAGTTGTGGAATTTAGAGCAGTTTTTAATTCCCCTGAACTTTGTCATTAAAGAATACAGCAAAGTCATTACACATAGATGTGGAAATTAGTTCAAAACGCAGCTGAGCTGAGAGCATTTGTTAATCTGTTTAGTGTGGGGCAAACAGAAACTTCCAATTATTTAAGAAAAAATATCCTTCCCTAGTTCTACATAAAATGAGGTTGTAGATGTAAAACTTCTCTCTGTAAAACATTTGAACCTGGAGCTTTAACTTGCGCCATTTACGTTCGGCCCGGCAGCACTCCCTTTTCTGTGTCCTGAATCATCATTTCTCCATGGCGCCTTCTGCTTATTTTTAACCATTTTATATTCTTCATAGGGGCAGCTTGGGTGTCGAGAACATTCAAAACACATGATGTAACAGAATTCAATAACTCATTTACATTAGAACATGAGACATTTTCAAAATGTGTCCTCTCCATAAACAGTGCTCCTGTGCTGTCATTTTATTTTTATGTGTCTCCTCTGAACAACTGTAGGACCAGCTGGTGGTTTGGGAGAAACAAACAGGTCAAAGAAGACACAGAAATGATCAGACAGAGCAACATCGACCACATTGACGTTTTGAAATATTAACCCCCTTCAGACGTTCTAGAGCACACCTGGGCATTTGCGGCCCCAGGGGCCGGATCAGGCCCTCGGCCTGTTTTAATCCGGCCCTCCTCCCCGCAGGGATCATATGTGTTTTACTCTTAGTTCTTTTTATTTTAACTGTCTTGGCGCTGTTAACATGTGTCTGCACTTGTGTCCTTAATAAAGATAACATGAAATTAATGAATAATAGCTTCAGTAGCCAGTATTTTACAGAAAAGTGCTTATAATGATAAGAATTTTTTACACCAATGATCGCGGGCCGGCCCTCCGCCACTTGCCTGGATTCCAATATGGCCCTCGAGGAAAAATAACTGCCCACCCCTGTTCTAGAGTATGAGTGGAATCATTTTAGTGCATGATTTGATAAGACATTCAAGATGGTTGGTTAAGGCCCCTGGGTTAGAGTGGAGATGGAAAGGAGAGTGAGGAATAGTGGGAGTAGATGTTGCAGGGGCGATGACAGGGGTGCTGCCGGGCTTGTCACAGGTGGGCCCAAGGCCTTTGATGAAGACCCTGCAGGAAAGAACTGAAATGACTCTTTGCCAGGTCCCAATTCCCCCTTCCCTCTCTCTCCTTTCTCTCCCCACCTCCCTCTCTCATTTCTATCCAGTCACTTCGCCTCGGCCACCACGTTGCCAGGTTCCAGTATTTTATTCCCGGGCCCCGCGTTGCCAGGTTATAGTCGCTTCCCCTCGGGCACCGTGTTGCCAGGTTGCAGTCGCTTCTCCTCGAGCACTGTATCGCCAGCTCGTCCTGTGTCGCCGGCGTTGCCAGCTTTGTCGCTTCTCCTTGAGGTTCCAGTATTTTCTCCTCGGGCGCCGGGCCGCCAGCTTCCACACTTTCTCCTCGGCCGCTGGGTTGCCACGTTCCACACTTTCATCATTCACCCCCTACCGGATTCCGTCCACCAACACAGTGAACGGTTCTTCATCTGTCTCGAAGCACTGGTTCCCCTCTTGAGCGATTCCAGCTCCAGTCTAGCTGGAATGAAACTGAAGCGCGTCCGCCTGTCCTTCAGAGAGAGTCAGATCTCCTCCATGGAACTCCTCAAGGTTTCTACAATTTTCCAAAGAGGTTTGGTAGTTTTTCCTTGACGAGAAGGAGGGTTTAAGGACAAGGGACCTGACGCATGCTAGCTTCGTTGCACCGACTCATGCCGCTTAAGCGACTTCCATCATACCTATTTACTCATCCACTCGCGTTGTTTCATTGCGGATGCTCAGCACAGAATGGCTCATCATCGGTCTTGTTGTAGTATCAGCTGCAATCCCCTAATCCATTCATTCCTCACCAGTATGCCCCCTCCAGTGTCACCGCTGGGCACCAGGATGTCACCGCTGGGCACTGGGATGCTGCCTACGTTCTGGGAGTTCCCAGGCACCAACCTGAAGCTAAACCGAAGCTCTCTTCTCAGGAACTTCTCCTCGTGCTCCACAGCAGCTCTTGTCCCTTTTTGGTCATCTCAATTTCACCATGCAGATCATCCCCCAGGGGCAAGCCCTTCATCTCCCACTTCCCGACCCTAGCGTCTTCTGTTCAATCACTCCACAGCCATGTGATTCTCATCCGGTTCATCAAGTCAGTGCTCCACTTGATATACTGTTCCATCAGCCGAGTTTGGGGGTTACTTTAAGGCAGGTGGTTCTCCACCCCCGGCTTAACGAGTTCCTCCACTTCATCTACGAGTTTGCATGTCTTCGGCTGCCTTATTTTAGATAGATCCAGTCAGGATCGCTGCCCTCCTGTCTGCCATCCATGTTCGTGGCTATTCAATCAGATAACCCTGCAGTTATTGACACCATCAGAACATTGGTTCCCAATGCAGAACTGTCATCGACCACAGTTCCTTAATTCTCAGCTACCACATTCCACACCTGAGCCCCACTCTAGCTTCCTACTAGACCACCTGGTACAACTTACACTCCTTTCATAATGGCTTCAACCTACTCACCCTAACCTATTACGTCCCGTTCACCTTTGACTACCAGTCTCTATTTACCAGTACTTAAAGCCTACCTGAGCGACATCAACATCTTTTTAGGCTGCTCTGGTCTGCGAAGAGACCAAACTATGATGGTTGTTAAAGGCTTGCAATGGCATGTTCCTTTTTCGCCTTATTCGGTTTCCTCCGCCGCTCAGAGGTTGTCCTGTCCACGACCGTTCTCCTCATCCCTGCATTAAGGACCTTCAACCGACGTCTAGTCTTCCCCAGAAATGCGCAAGATCAATCACAGTGGTAGATCAACCACAATCTACTTGTTCAAGCTAAACTCTGTTTCGAGCTCCTTTGCAATCTTCCAGGACTTCTTGTACTGGTTGTCGTGTGGCACCTCCCCTCAGGACTCGCTCCTCACTACCGAACAAGGCCAGATCACATCAGGTTCCGGTTCATCCCTTACTACTTGTTCTTAAAATCTTTGGTTTACTTAAAAATGTCATAAATTAAAAAAAGTTGAATCTGCGTTTGTATGCAGCTAAAATCTGGAACAGTTTTCCTGAAGATGGGAGACAGGCCTTTACTCTGGCCATGTTCAAATCTAAGCTAAAAATAGTATGATTGAAATTATTTTCTTTAAAATCTTTCCTTTTATGTCTTAATCTGTTTTGTCATTTCTGTCATGTCTTTGTGATTTTTATTATTATATTTTGCCTGTTGTGTGAAGCCCTTTGAATTGCCTTGTGTACAAATTGGGCTCTACAAATAAACTTGCCTTGCCTTGACTAGGGGACCACTGAGTGCAGTGTCACATACATCTCACATACATCTTGAGAATAAGATATTATGGACCTTCAAAGTGGTGTAGTTGTCCATTTACGTTTGACATATTTGCCATACATTGTGATTTAGAATATGAATTATGAAAGATTCCCACAGTAAAAATGAATAAGACTTGGCTAACTGGTGTAGGGGACCACCGAGAAGAGATCCAGAGTTTAGGTTCACACTCACCTCTTGAACGTAAGAAATTATGGACCTTCAAAGTGGAGGTTGTCCATTTTGCGTTTGACATATTTGCCATACATTGTGATTTTGAATATGATTTATGAAAGATTCCTATAGTAAAAATGAATAAGACTTGGCAAGCGGTGTAGGGGACCACCGAGAAGAGATCCAGAGTGTAAGTTCTCACTCACTTCTTGAGAATAAGATATTATGGACCTTCAAAATGGTGTAGTTGTCCATTTGGCATTTAACATATTTGCCATATATTGTGATTTTGAATATAAATTATGGAAAATCCCTACAGTAAAAATGAATGAGACTTCGCAAGCTGGTGTAGGGGACCAGTGAGAAAAGATCTACAGTGTAGGTTGTCACTCACCTCTTGAGAATAAGATATTATTGACCTTCTAAATGGTGTCCATTGACGTTTGATATATTTGCCATACATGGTGATATTTAGTATGAATTATGAAAAATGTTATGTGAATATTATTATTTTATTTTATTATTGCAGTATTGATACAAAAGTATTGATACATACACTTGAAAAATGAATAGTCACACGTTTTTCAACAAGGCTTTTTAAAAACCATTCAGTAAGCATACAGTATATGTAATAGGCAACTTTTGACACTGTTTAATACATAATAAAACATTACATGAATATATACTTAGTTTTTAAAAACTTTGATTTCACTCTCCAGGTTTTGTTTCTAAACTGGAACACCACTGCCTTGCTTTTTACGATTACCGTAAAAATGCGCAACAACTTTTCTCATGCGGGCCACATTACCATCGCCTCGTAAAATGCGGACCACTTTACCGCGGTCCCACAGTCAATTCATCCCTGCACCTGAAAATCCCATTAATTGTTAACATTGCCACCGTTTACCCATGCGTTTACCCCCAATGCCATTGGCGGCATTGTTTATCTTCTGGGCAGGATTTCCTTGTAAGCCTAATGCTGATTGGGCCAGAGGCTGCTTGGCCACGCCTACCCCGGATGTGGCGCTGGAAGACTGCCCTGGCGATTGGAGGCTGTGCTGTCTCTCAATCCTATTAAGGAAGAGACTCGCGTCTGCCAAGATGAAGCACTACGAGGTAAGTCATGTCCGTGAAACTCTAAACCCTCAATGGGAGGCAATATGGGGGCCACAGTTTCAATAATAGTAGCATACATTTAATGGTGAATGATGGGGCCACGCAGTGTTAACTGACCAGAATGACGACCAGACATGTGTCCGCAGCAGCGCCTGTCACCAGCAGTGTGCTGTTTGCTTTATAGCCGAGGTTTTTTAAACATCTTAATAATAAAGGCCATTATACAAACTAATAGTCAAGTTACGGAAGTATATGTACATGGTTTTCTATGAGCAGGTTTTTGACGCACATGATGTGTTAGAGGATCTGTCGATCTGTGACAAAGAGCGTTCAGTGTAAGACAAAGACCGTATCTGAGTGTGGCCTCATGGCTTATCCGGTTATTATTAGAGCAAGAGTAATGTTGTAAATGACCGGGACGCATCATGGGTTCATCAGAATATGATGCATTTGTTATCTCATCAAGATAACGAATGCATCAGTTTAGTTTGTTAGAGTTCAATGCATAAAACTAGGCCTCCTGATCATAATTGCAATTGTGTGCATTTTACAGAAACAGTTGAAAGCCACCAGACAGGATTTAAACCCACCAAACCTGCAGTGCCTTCTGCCCTGGTATTTGTCAAGACAGGAAAAGAAAATGTTATCAATGTTTCATATCTAAGTATGGGTTATAGACACTTCAAAAGTTTACACCCAAACATGTGTCTTAATCATATTGGAATGATTTATAGGACTGGACCATAACATACGGACAATAGAAAACTCACTTACGGAATCAACTTAGAAATTGACAAATTTATCAGAAACTGGACTGAATGGGACAACTATCATGGACCTTATGTGCTTTATTCTGAAAAATAAAGAGAGTGCACAGATTCACTCTCTTTAAAGAGCCACCGGGGAGGCAAACTCAAAATTTGTGCCGGACGCCCGAGTTTGACCCCCGAGTTTGACCCCCGAGTTTGACCCCCGAGTTTGACCCCCGAGTTTGACGCCCGTAGATTTGACGCCCGTAGATTTGACGCCCGTAGATTTGACGCCCGTAGATTTGAAGGCCAGACGCCCTGAACGCACGTCTAAAAAATAAACTTACCAGCAACTGAGACGTCCAGCATACATGCGCGATGGAGGAGTTGTTGTGTTTCCCGGTGTTGATGTCCTTTTGGTCAAATGACAAACCAGGTTTAGAGAGTGGCTTTGGTGTATCTGCTTTACAAAGTCCAAAAACGGAGGCAATCGGCTCGTGGGCTTGTCTTGGTCTGCCAGATACTTCCGAGGTGAGCAGAGTTTAGTGAATATTGTCATTTGCGTCAAGAGCTGCGTCTGGATGATTTTTACCGGTGTGGGATTTGTTTTGGTCCTTCTCCTCCGGGTTGTGAAATGTGTTTGTACGTCACTGGAGTGGAATCAGAATCAGAAAGAGTTCATAATCTCTGATTGGTTGCTGCGCCGCGTCGGCCGTAAAAAAGGTCAGCTTTGTCCAACTGCTTTGACGCTGCGGCCTGAACGGCCTTTAAAGATTATAAATTCTCCCCATTTTTTTTTTTTTTTACTTACATCAGTATTTTCGCTGTATTGACTGTCTTTTACGATCAAATGTCTCCTTTAAAGACGTGCGTGTTTCACATCGTCAGTTGAGTAAGACAAAGTTCATGTGTAGTATTAAATGTTTTTAGTAACGCATGTTATGCCGCAAGTTCTTCAAAACAACATAACTTCATCAAAACATGTGGCGCTAGATTTGTTCTCTCCGCGGTTCTGCCATGAGAAGGAGGGTTGTCGCCGTGCGCACTGACACTGACACACGCACACGCACACGCACACGCAGGGACGTGTTTTGGCTCCACACAGCTATCCTGCTCTGGACTTTGATACTAGGGACACTCTCTAACTCTAATCTTTGGATCAGCTCTTACTTATTTCAAGGAATTCATATATTGAAGATCTTTATTGAAATGTTTTGATATGCACACTACATGTGCATGCATTTCATACATTTGAATCTCATTTATAAATCCTATTGAAAGAATGCATCACATGATTTGATTATCTTCAATATAACAAGTTTGTTGACAAATATTTTTTGAGTTAGTGCTATAGAAATATTAAAATTACACATTTAATAAAATTATGTATTTTTGGTCTGAGCTGAAGTGGATTAACTGATTTAAGTGAGAAAAAAAACGGATCTATTTTTCAGTTGGCAAGTTCAAGTTTAGTCTGGATGATGAGAGTGTAGAAAAAATGCCCAGCAGCCTAGTGCCCACCAATAGGGTTAAGCCAGAAACCTCAACGTCGATCGACGTATCCTATTGTCCACCCGTAATTACTACCACCCCCTCTCCACTTACCACTTGTGACCACATGTCTTTCATTCACGGTGGAAACTGTACCCCTCTTGGCCAGTCATTAACCAGGAGGGTACCACCAAGGGAAATGCCCCAGCTAAGCCCTCAATGTAATACCAACCCTTGTATAGGTCTCCTACTTTCGGAGCCTGTTTGTGAGTGGTGTAAAATCCTAAAGTGGCACATGCAGGTCTGTTTATGTTGATATGCAACACTCCGGTTGCCTATGCATTTCTAAGCTCACTATTTTAGGTTTGTTAAGTGGTGTTCTATGAGTTGGCAGTTGCAGTTGTTTATAAATAGTTGAATACGTTAAGACCGCAGTGGTGTTTGTCATAATATCTGCCTTCACGCCTGAGATGTCAGAGGTCGTCAGGAGTCTTATAGCTTAGAGTCACTTTTCAAAACTAACAGGGTGGAGCCGAAACCATGCGGTCCCCAATGTCCCTCATGGAAGAAATGCAAATAATCAGCTGTAGACAGTTGGCATGGGGGCCTGGGGCATGCAACCATGCACACATGTGGCATATGTCTGCACTTCAGGGGTCGGCTGCAGTTAAATAAAGCGGCGTGGAGGAATGAGGGAGGGAGAGGGAGCGGGAGAGATTGACGGACAGTAGGAGGAGGGAGGGTCGGCAGATTTATGTCCACAGCTGAGTGTACACCCTCTCCTAAAACGTGGCTCTGTAGCAGACATTTGAGAGGAGGACAGTGACGATTGAACAGAAGGAAAAGTGAGGACAAGAAGGGCCTAAGTGGGGCAGGGGAGGACTGAGGATATGGATGCTTTAGCGCTAGAAGCCAGTGGGAAAAAATTACCCAATGGGGCATCTACGGTGCCACCAGCCCCATCAACACCTGCCAAACGTAAACCTGCCAAAAAAGCTAAAAAGGCTGTTGTTTTCTTTGAGGTGGAGATTCTTGATGCCAAGACTAAGGACAAGCTCTGCTTCCTTGACAAGGTAAGAAAATATTATTTTTTAAATCTTTAACTTTCCACAGTTGTATAGTAATTTGCAACAGGGAAAGAAAAAAAATACAAGGAATTTTTTTCAAATGTATTTTCGTTAAGATTTTTTTTTAATGTAAATTTGGCAATGGTATACTTGCACCAGTCTGCTGTTGTGCAGAGGAGACCAGGGCGTGGGTGATTATATCAAGAAGACTATTCTTATCTGTATTAAATATGACATCTAAGCCTCTTATACTTTGGAGGTTTAGTGTTTAGACCGCTGCTTAATATTTTGGCTTTGGGAGGTTTATAGTATTGGACTTGTGTATCCATTGTGTTTACACTGGATTACTCCATCAGGGTGCTAATCAAAGGATGCCCCTCAGAGCAGCCATGTGTGCTCTGTAGTTTCTTTTGGTGTCTACCTTGTAAGGTTTGTTTTTAAATGCTAGTTTCCATGGTGATAAGCATCTCAAATTTTAACCCCTATCCCAGCTCAGCTATGAATTTTCCTTGGCCACAAAGGTGGTGCTGTGTCCAGGTGAAACTCGAACATCACATGTCATGTCAGCTTTAAAAGACACCTGGTGTACAAACAGGGGTAAGCAAGGGGTCACTCAGTGAGGTCATCTCACTGCATATGGCCTTAGATCCTTCATGGGGCACAGACAGTAGCTATGTCACGTAGCCGCACAGTCACCAGACTCACACCCTTTGGAAACTCAATCACAAATCCAGACACTGAATGCGTCGGATAGCTTGCTAATTAAAGTAAATTATGCAGTCCGTTATTCTGAGAACTGGTTTCAGTGCTCCTACAACTTCAAATCATTTAAGATGTATCTTCATAAGTACAAATACAAATGCAAATTGCATTCTGAAATGACAAGAAATGTTGATGTTTCAATCAAAGTATTCAGATTAATGCACAGAGTGTGACAAACCGGGATTAATGTCAAATGAATCGATTCCATTCAGAATATATCCTTTTATTATCAATATAAATAGTATATTATATATTGACTATTTATTGGGCTGTCAAATTAAACACAACAGTACCAAAATATCCAATCAGATTTGACGTAAATGAAAATGAAATAGTCAGATTCACTGTTTATAAACTGTAAATTCATTGTAAAACTATACAGGGCAACGTCTGCAAATGTGAAAGAGAGCCTAAGGGTGATTTCACACAATACTCCGCCCCCTGGAGCAGCCCCAGTGCGCACTAGATTTAGTTCTGTTTACTTCACTTTTGGGTCGGTCCTGTTCACATGCGCCATTCCTCATTCTCTATAAACGCCATGAGCAACATGAGAGGCTTCAACTGACCAACGCACTTATTTCCAAGACAACTGGTTTCAAATGAAAAGAGCTGTGTGGATAAGCACTCACACAGAGATCTGTTCATTGGTGCTGTACACGGTGGTCTTTTCTTTCATCTGTGGAAAATGCTCTGTGAAGTGAAATACTATTGGCGGAGCACAGAGTCTTTACCTGTCTGGAGATTCAATTTGCCTATTCATACAAATATATATGGTCCACACATTTTTAAAACCATATTCCCTCACCATGGACGGCGTGGTGAAAGTAGGTTGTCTCGGTTGCTTTCACACCACACTCACTCTGCACCAGACTGCGGGAAAAGCCGCTCCGAGACCACCTGATAGCGGCAGTTTACTGTGCTTCAGAATGCGGCTGTTCACACTGGGACTATTGCTCCTTTACCTCAGTAGTAAAGGACTAGTAAACTAGTCAATTGAATAAGTCCATATACACCCCCCTTTACATGCTTGTTGAAGCCTCTCAGCCTACTATTGTAGCCAGCTGCCCTGGGGCAGACTGACAGATGTGATGCTGCCAATCTGCACCATTGGCCCCTCTGACCACCATTCACGCTCAAACATTTAAAATTAAATAAAATGTGTGAAAATGGTGTGTGTATGTAGACGTAGCCTATGTATGTATTTGCACATGTGCATGCAATGCAACAGCAACACGATGACAGACTGGAGAGGTTCAGAGAGACACTTTAATCTGATAAATAATCTAAATAAAACTGTAAACTCAAAGAATGAAAATATGTGATGGCTAATTTTACGCTAATAAAGCTAAAATCATATTATAGCCTACATGTATCTAAACGTAGTGCTAAATTAATTATTGCTCCATCTAACATTTCTCTTTTTTCCTAAGTGAAAGGTATTATGTGTATCCATTTTGTCTACATTTGTGTAGCATCTTTAACCTGTCTATTTGTATTAAACACTTTAAAAGCCCCCTATGGACACTTTTCAATATGTCGAAAATTAGCACTTGTGCTATAACATTTAAAACAATGCATTGGCTTTCAACCAATGTAACTGTTATGTAAAATAACCAAACAACATAAAGAAAATATCGGCCCAATATCAGTTATCGGCCCAAGCTTTTCCCATAACATCGGTGTGTGTGTGTGTGTGTGTGTGTGTGTATATATATATATGTGTATATATATATATATATATATATAATATATATATAATATATATATGTATATATATAACACACAATACATATATATATACATATATATATACATATATACATATATTATATATACAATATACATATAATATAATATATATACATATATATATATATATATATACATATATACACATATACATATATATACATATATATAATATAATATATATATAATAATATACATATATATTATATATATACATATATATACATATATATATATGCATATATATATGTATATATATATGTATCTATATATGTATATATATATGTGTGTAATATATATATGTATATATATATGTATATATGTATATTATATGTGTATATATGTATATATGTGTATAATTGTATTGTATAATGTATGTATATATGTATGTTATGTATATATGTATATTGTATATGTATATTATATATTATATATATATGTATATATATATATATGTATATATAGTATAGTTATTATATATATATGTATATAAATTGTGTATATATATATATGTGTATATATATATGGATATATGTATTATAATGTATATGTATGTATGATATGTATGTATATGTATATTGTTATTATGTTATATATGTATATTATATATGTATATGTATGATATATGTATATATATATATGTATATATATATATATATATATGTATTATATTATGTATGTGTATATATATGTATATATATGTATGTGTGTATATATATGTATATATATTATGTGTATATATATGTTATATATGTATGTGTATATATAATATGTTATATATATGTTATGTATATATATATATGTATGTATATATATGGTATGTATATAATATATGTATGTATGATATATATGTGTATATATTATGTGTTATTGTGTTATAATATATATATATGTAATGATATATATATATGTGTATAGTATATATTATATGTGTATATATATATATATATATTATGTATGATATATATATATATATGTGATGTAATAGTATATATATGTATATATATATATGTATAATATATATATGTGTATATATATATATATGTGTTATGTGTATATATATATATATATGTGTATATATATATGTATATATATGTGTGTATATAATATAATATTAATATATATATATATATATGTGTGTGTAATATATATATATGTGTGTGTGTGTATATATATATATATGTGTGTGTGTATATATATATATATTATGTGTGTGTATATATATATGTATATATATATAGTGTATATATATAGTATATATGTATATATTATTATGTATATATGTATATATGTTACATATATGTATATATATATGTATATATATATGTAGTATGTTATATATGTGTATAGTATGTATGTATATATATGTGTATATGTATGTATTGTATATATATGTTGTATATGTATGTATAGTTAGTATATATATTATATATGATAGGTATATATAATATATGATATATTATGTATATATGTATATGTATTATATATGTATATATGTATATTATGTATATATATGTATTATAATATATATATATATATATATATATATATATATATAGTGTGTGTCAGTGTGTCAAATGTTACATACAACCTTTGTTTATTTGAAAGATATCTCCCACCTCTCTTAACAATATGGGTCGCGAGTCCTCTGATCTGATTTTTCCTCAAAATGAATACATGTATTTACACATTTCTGTGGCACCCAAGAATATTATGAATGTAGTAGTAAGTAGCAACTAGACTTCATATGTGACCTATATATATTTAATGCAATATTGTATTGTCGTGTCAGTGCACAGTTGTGATGTCACAAGCTGTTAAATGTCATGAGTAACCTCGGCTAAATGTATCTCTAATCATTGTTGCAAGAGGAAGTGTAAATGTGATTTGTTGCTTTGAGTATTGTGTGTTGGCTTTATTTGTTGTGCTGGTGTTTGTAGGTGGAGCCAAATGCCACTATCGGGGAGATCAAGTCTATGTTCCACAAGAGTCGTGAGTACAATGTCACACCGCTCACCAGTCTCATTCTGTTGTCATCTTTCTCAAAGTCTTTTCTCTTTTCTTTTCCAGATCCTCAGTTTTATCCAGCTAGACAATCAATTCGCCTCGACCCCAGTGAGTGACTTGACATGCAATAGAACGTTTCATACAGAATTGTGTGCAAAAGAATGGTAGCCGTTAGTATTTGTACTGTTTTGACCAATTAGACTTTTAACAAATGTAAAATAGGATTTCACCAATTTAATACACAACTGAAGCTGGTGTTGAGTCTAAATTGTGGTGCTTCTCAGAGGGAAAGTCTCTGAAGGATGAGGATGTCCTGCAGCATCTGCCTGTGGGAACAACAGCCACGTTCTACTTCAGAGACCTGGGGGCTCAGATCAGCTGGGTCACGGTGAGTCACACACAGGAACATTGTGCTCTCAAACCCAGTGGCCGCACAAGCCCCAATACATCAGAGTGCAGCGGGATCAACAAGAGCTATATTAAGAGGGTTTGTGTGGCCAAGGTTATTATTATGATATCAGTTGTGGCTCTACACCGGGTGGGATTGCTATTAAAATAAATAAGATCTATCTGATAAAAGAGTTGAAGGACAATGGTCTATAGCACACATGTCTGAATAAGTTGTATAATTTACACCCAGTTCAAAGTAAATATAAAAAGTGCATTATTCATAATAAATTCAGCATTTTACATTTTTTTTTTTTTACTAGAGCCGTGTTTGTCAACGGTCCTTCAGGTGGTACGCAGATTGCCCTACAGTTTTAATATTTACATACTCTAATATTCTGTTCCCTTGTGGGTCATTCCTTGTTTAAAACTAAAAATGCAATAGAGGAGTCCTATTTTAACCCTAATTTAGAACTGGAATAGTCCAATTTTAGACATGGTTTAGATAGTGGTACTTTGAAAGACAAATATTTTCTAATGTGTGGGAAATTTGAGAACCCACTGATCTAGATTGTTCCAGTTGCATATTTAGAATGAGTACATGCAGATTTCCCTACGAGGACAATAAAGTGTAGCTTAACCTTAATAGAATATAGGGCTATGCTAAACTTTTTTTTCTACCATGTTTTGAGCAGTTTGTCTTGTGATTTCAGGTCTTCTTGACTGAGTACACTGGTCCACTGGTCATTTATCTTATGTTCTACTTCAGAGTCCCCTTTATTTATGCACCCAAATATGACTTCACCACCAGTAAACATTGGGTTGTTCAGTAAGTGTCTTTTAGTTATTACGTTTTCAATTTAAATCCAACTAATATCGTTAACAGGTTGCAATAGCTATTGACATGTTATTGTAGCGTATACAATTATTATATAATCCAGTTTTAACAATGCATCCTGAGTCTAATCCATGTCTAATACTGTATGTCATCTCTGTTGCTTCCAGCTTGGCCTGTATGTGTCACTCTTTCCACTATGTCAAAAGACTGCTTGAAACCCTATTCGTCCACCGCTTTTCTCATGGAACCATGCCATTGCGTAACATTTTTAAAGTAAGACATAAAACAGACGTTTGGTATCTTTATATATTGTATTCCTTTAGTCGCAGTTTTTTCTTCTTCTTTTTTTAGAACTGTACGTATTATTGGGGCTTTGCAGCATGGATGGCCTACTACATCAATCACCCATTGTACACACCACCCAGTGAGATCAGATACATTCGGTTTATTTCAATTACCGGTATATTATTTACACTTTAGTTTAAAACTTTTTTTTTTGGTTCTTCCAGTTTATGGGGAACAGCAAATACGACTGGCCCTCATTGTCTTCTTGGTAAGGATCCTAGAATTATTTAGCCTTAAATTGTGATGGTCATTATTATTATACTCTTTCAGTTCTGTCAGATTGGCAACTTCTCTATCCATATTGCTCTGAGGAACCTTCGTCCACCAGGTATGCCCGAAATAAACTGCAAACAAAGCACTTAGTATTTTTACGTACCCCACAAATATTGAAAACAAATTTGGTCAAACTATTTTAAAAGTGAATTTTATTTTGCCGTTTTGCTTGCTCGTGGAAATGTAACGTTTATTCTGTTGCCTTCATTTTCTTCAGGCTCAAAGACTAGGAAGATTCCCTATCCAACTAAAAATCCCTTCACCTGGATATTTCTCTTGGTCTCTTGCCCCAACTACACTTATGAGGTAAAGACATAGATGTGTATACTTATGGTGTCCTGCTGTTGCTGCCATCTGGTGGTGTAATGCAGTATGTATGTCTGCTCTTCTGCAGCTGGGCTCCTGGCTCAGCTTCACACTGATGACGCAGTGCTTGCCCGTGGCGTTCTTCACTCTTGTGGGCTTTATCCAAATGACTGTGTGGGCTAAAGGAAAGCACAAGAGCTACCTGAAAGAGTTTCGCGACTACCCCCCTCTTCGCTCACCCATCCTGCCCTTTGTCCTGTAGAAGACACCTTTAGGCATATTACTGCAAGCTTGACAAGACAAAATGAGCACTATTTACACATTTACACTGGAGTAATTCAGAATTGTTTCTAGTACTTTTTGCTTCTTAATAATTCTAATGTGCAAATATTCTGTTCAGTAGGTGATAATTTCTTACATTTTTGCATAATTAATGAGTTTTGGCTGTTACTGTCTCAACTGCGAAGGTTTTGTCTAAATATACAGTTTACAACCATCTACCTTTTTAATTTAGTTGATTTTTGATGTAATTTATTAATAATAAAAGCAATAAACAACTCATGTCTGTGATTTCTTTAGTGTCCAAATATATTTGGTCAGATATACGTTTAAGAGCTTAAACAATATGATTTATTGTATTTACAGAAAAGCGCCACACAGTTGTATTTACGCAGCTTGAGCTTCTATTCTCTTCTTCCTTAGTTGCAGCCTCCTTTCTCTCTCATACTCTTTCATGCGCATCACGTAACTATAGGAAGAGCAGAAAGTTGTTGTAAATAAACAGATGACCCAATGCCTTCGCCACATTAACGGTATGTTAATACTTACTCTTGGTGCTCGCAGTAGTCCCAGTCGTGCCTCTCGTGTTTGCAGGCCAGGAAGTTGGGCCAGTTGTCTCTTTTGCACTTCATGAGCTTGAGGAGGTAGTGGGCACAGTAGTCTCGCTGCTCCAGAGGAAGCTGTGCCAGGTTCATCTGCTCCTGGGTCGCGACCATCTCTGCAGAGGGAGAAACGCGACACAAGATGTCAAGGAATTATCAATGGTATGTTTATGTCACAAGGAAGGATATCAAGATTGTTAGGTTAATCAGTAATTGTGATTATTCAGGACACAATATTGTATCGATCCTCTTACAATATAAACAAGAACTTTTAAGAAGCAGAATCAAGTTTTCCTGCTTAAATCTATGATTTTGACAGCTTTATTATTGTTTCTAATTCAGAAAGTGACAATACATGAAGCTGGTCTCAAACTTGAGTACTATAATAAACGTGTTAAAACTGGGAATTAAATACATTTTTCCTGTTGTTTAGTCATGTTCTCCTCAAGAAATAATCCTTCAATTGTAACGCTTTTTCTCACTAACATTTGAAATCCCTAGGCGCATGGGTGATAAATCCACGGGGATTTTAGGGAAATTAGAACATTCACGATAAATACTGTACGTGTAGATTCCTAAAGGAGCAACATTGTTTTGGCTAGCACATTTAGCTAACTTAACTTTAACGTCTACAGCCAATTCAACAACTAAATGGAACAAATAGACGCGCTAATTTGACATCAGTGCATTCGTATTTGGTTTTGTAGCGTAAAGCATTGAACTCAAACCTCTTTCTTTTCTCTCGGGAAAACCATAGGTCGGGTCAAACTCGAATTTCTTGGCAGGATCTGGTTCTGTGTCCGTTTCGGTGATGTAGCGTCGGGCCAAATGCGCACCCATGACTGCAACGACGCCTACTTAAATAAATGTCTTAAACTGTAATTTAATGAGATGTTTCCTAAATTATTTTACAAATTGCCATTCGGTCACCTCCACAAAGCACCGTAACTGTGACTTCCGACTCACACCGGAAATCAACCGCTTGACGGTCTGTCGTAAAAAGCGCAACACCACGATTCTGATTTCTGTGCGCAAAGTGCACCGATGGTATGTTCATGCGTGTTTATGTCACGAGTTAAAACTACAACATAAAAAACATCATCTTAAGAAGCAAAATCACGTATTTTTTTCTCTCCTTTTCTCCCCCATTTATTCAAGTTTTATCAGGCAAAATTGTTTGACTTGCCAGGGGGTGAAAAAATGATAATTATAAAATAACGACAGATAAACATTATTTAAGATGCATGAAGAGACCAGAGCTTCACAGGGTCTTTGGGTTACCTTTGGGTTGTCAGAATCAGAATCAGAAAAGGTTTATTGCCATTGTCAATGAACAAAATTCACAAACATAGGAACTTGTTTTGGCATTAAGGTGCAACATAAAACACTGATCAATAACAAAAACAACATATATGAAATCAAAAGAGCATGCATTAAGAAACAATTTAAAATTACTATAGTATAAGATAAAAAATATACATGTACACAGGAATTTACAGTTAAATTCGCAGATGTGAGTGCAGAAAGTGACAGTGCAGTGAGTGATTGATTAAATTGTAGTTAAAATAGCAGGTGTTCATGAGTCCAACGGCAGAGGGAAAGAAACTATTCTTGTGGCGGGAGGTTCCGGTCCGGATGGACCGTAGCCTCCTGCCAGAGGGGAGTGGTTCAAATAGTCCATGTCCAGGGTGAGAAGGGTCAGCTGTGATCCGACCTGCTCGTCTTCTCAGCAGAACGCACAATGCGCTGTAGTCTCCGTTTGTCCCTGGCTGTGGCTCCAGCGTACCACACGGTGATGGAGGAGGTGAGGATGGACTCAATGATGGCCGTGTAAAACTGCAAGGAGGATGGACTCAATGATGGCCGTGTAAAACTGCACCATCATCTGCACTGGCTGCTTGGCTTTCCTCAGCTGCCGCAGGAAGTACATCCTCTGCTGGGACTTCTTGATGATGGAGCTGATGGTGGGCTCCCACTTGAGGTCCAGGGTGATGGTGGTGCCGAGGAAGGGGAAGGAGTCCACGGTGGTGATGGGGGAGTCTGTCATGATGAGGGGGGGCTGGGGGGCTGTGGCTTTCCTGAAGTCAGGATCATCTCCACTGTCTTCTGGGCGTTGAACTCCAGTTACCGCTGCACCAAGACACCAGCCGGTCCACCTCCCTCCTGTTGACAGACTCATCCCCGTCCGAGATGAGCCCGATGAGGGTGGTGTCGTCCGCAAACTTGATCAGTTTTACGGAGTCGTGGCTGGAGGTGCAGCAGTTTGTGTACAGGATGAAGAGCAGAGGAGAAAGTACACAGCCCTGTGGGACTCCTGTGCTGATAGTCCGAGTGTCTGAGACATTTTTCCCAAGCCGCACGCACTGCCTCCGATCCATCAGGAAGTCAGTGATCCACCTGCAGGTGGAGCCAGGCACGTTGAGCTGGGAGAGCTTGTCCTGGAGCAGAGCAGGGAGGATGGTGTTGAATGCAGAGCTGAAGTCCACAAACAGGATCCTGGCGTAGGTTCCCGGGGAGTCGAGATGCTGCAAGATGAAGTGGTGCCAGGTTGATGGCGTTGTCTACAGACCTGTTTGCTCTTTAGGCGAACTGCTGGTGGGTCCAGCTGGGAGGATGTGAAGGACTTGAGGTGGGGCAAGACCAGGCGTTCAAATGATTTCATGACTGCAGACGTCAGCGCCATGGGCCTGTAGTCATTAAGTCCAGTGATCCGGGGTTTCTTGGGGACAGGGACAATGATGGACGACTTGAAGCAGGCTGGGACGTGGTATGACTCCAGGGAGGTGTTAAAATGTCTGTGAAGACAGGGGGACAGCACTCTTGGGCAGTGTCTTAAAGTGTCGGGAGAAACACCGTCTGGTCCAGCAGCTTTTCGGGAGTTGGATTTCCGAAATAGTCTGTTTTTTATGTATTTATAATTTTATTGTTGTATTCAGTTTCATGTTTTAGCCTGATACTATCACAAAATAGTGTTAAAGTTTCACGTTATTTCATGATGGTAAATATGGGCAAAAAAATATATAATTAAAACATTTAATAAAAAGGGAAACTGGGCGATTTTATTTAAACACCATTGGCAGCATGTTTTTATACATTTAATTTATGCTCATCAGTGAATTTGTAAAAAGTCCAGAAATCACAATTGTAGTACAATTTGAAGCCTTCACATAGATGGGTACCCATAGCCTGCCAAAATGTCTGTGTGAAGGAACAATACCAAAATAAATGGTGTACAGTTTCTGAGGTACAATAACAAAATAATTAACATCCAAATCTTTTTTGAAGTTGCTTACCAGGTAAGACTTTAGAATGATTTTAAATTAGATTTCTTTAACTAGCATATTTCGCCCAGTAGTAGAGAATATGGGGATAAAGTGTATATTTCGCTTATTTTTGTTTGATCTAGAGAGACAACTTTTTGCACAAAATGTATCACACAATTATGGGTGGGGAGATGGATTGTAATGAGAAGAACCACTACATGACATTTTAATACCACTAGGGCTAGCCTTTATGACCCTATTAAATTCAGCAGGTGCCATATTATAAATGGAACAAAGCATTAAAGTAACTTCTGGAGTTAGAAATCATCTCACCAAAATAATGTTATTCTCATACCATGACTTTAGAAAAATACTTTTATTTTGCAATGTTTGAGTTGTTCCATAAATAGCACAGCTGAGGAGGGAAGTTATGTTTATAGATCAAACTCCACGCTAAAAGGACCTGCTTGTGGAAGTTGGATAGTTTTAAAGGTCTTTTGGCTATTTTATAAATGCATGTAAGAAGAAAAGGCTGACCACCGGATTTATCAAACATAAAGTTCTGCATGGAAAAGTCAGATTTCATGAAATTATTAAGCCATTTAATTTCAAGGGCATTGTTCATGGTCGAGAAATCAAGAAAATCTAGCCCTCTGTTTTTGAGTTAATAACAGCGTTTTTTTTTTACATAATGAATTTTATTTTTCCATAAAATGTTTAAGAGTAATTGCAATAAGTGGGTCGCGGGGGCAGCAGTCTAAGCACGGACTCCCATACGTCCCACTCCCCAGTCACTTCCTCCAACTCGTCCGGGGGGATCCCGAAAGGCTCCTTCTTCACCAGCAGTCCAATGCAGTGACCGCATCACTGCAGACACTGCACCAATCCGCCTGTCAATCTCACATTCCATCCTTCCCTCACTCGTGAACAAGACTCTGAGATACTTGAACTCGTCCACTTGGGGCAAGGACTCCCCACCCACCTGGAGAGGGCAAGCCACCTTTTTGCGGTTGAGAACCATGGCCTCGGATTTGGAGGTGCTGATTCTCATCCCAGTTGCTTCACACTCGGCTGCAAACTGGTGGAGGTGCGGGTGGAGACCTGCTGACCTCGACTGGGGATTTTGTTGGATGGTGGAAGGAATACTTTGAGGACGTCATTAATCCCACTGTCAGATCTTCCAAACAGGAAGCAGAGACTTGGAGGCAGACTCGTCCATCACCCAAGCCAAAGTCACTGAGGTTGTTGGCAAACTCCTCGGTTGCAGGGCTCCGGCGGGGATGAGATCAGCCCTGAGTACCTAAAGTCTCTGGATGTTGTAGGACTGTCTTGGCTGACATGTCTCTGCAACATCGCGTGGCGGTCAGGGACAGTGCCTCTGGATTGGCAGACCAGGGTGGTGGTCCCTCTGTTCAAGAAGGGGGAGGGTGGGTGTGTTCCAACTGCAGAGGGATCACACTCCTCAGCCTCCCCCTTAAGATCTATTCCAGGGTACTTGCCTCCTGCTGGTGCCCAGAGTCAGGACTAAACATGGGGAATGTGCGTTTCAGTTTTATGCAGCTAAAATCTGGAACAGTCTTCTGAGGATGGAACAGGCCGTCAATGTTCAAATCTAAACTAAAAACTGTTTTGTTTGGCTGTGCATATGACTGAAATGCTTTTCTTTGCACTCTTCTCTTTTATGTCTTGAAACTATTATGTTGTGATTTCGCCATGTCTTTGTGATTTTAATGCATTTTTTTCCTGTTGTGTGAAGCACTTTGAATTGCCTTGTAATTGTGCTCTACAAATAAACTTGCCTTGCCTTGCCTTGAAATCGAGTCGGACCTCAGATTCAGGAGGAGCAGAGGTTTTCGTCCTGGACCAGCTCTATGCTCTGCATCGGGTACTTGAGGGTCATTGGAGTTTGCCCAACCAGTCCACATGTGCTTTGTGGATCTGGAGAAGGCTTGCGACCATGTCGCTTGCAGATAAGTCAGAATCAGCATCTCCAAGTGAGGATGCAATGTACACAATGCTTGAAATGTTCTTTAGAAAAAGACAACATCCTTTACGGGTACCGATCCAGTTGGGGCCAATCATTGAATCAATTTTCAGCTTTTTAAAGCATAGGGCTTCTCTTTCCTGCTGATCAGAGGACAGCTCACTTCTTACATTTAAGAACAGACCTGATGCTTTAGAAAACCATTTATGTTATTTGAATGTATTATGAACCTCTGCAGAATATTCTAAAATCAGTGCAGTATCATCTGCCATTTGACTTATATAGAATGTCTTTGCCCTTCAGTAGTACTAGACTTCATATATTGATATATAATATAATTATATATTATATACTAGTATATATATATATATATATATATATATATATATATATATATATATATATATATATATATATATATATATATAGAGGGAGAGAGAGAGAGAGGGGAGAGAAAGAGAGAGAGAGAGAGGGGAGAGAGAGAGAGAGAGAGAGAGAGAGAGATATGAATATATGAATATATGAATATATAGATATATATTAAGCAAGACCTGCGCAGATCCGATCTGCGAAAAATCTGAGTTCTCAGACAGGGTCGCAGATTGAGAATGAATTTTGGATGAAAGTAGTGAGTGCAAAACTGCAGACATGAAAGCAACAATTTCTCAGTTGAGAATAATAAAAACAATATAATTTAAAGAAAGTTTACTCTTGTAAGAATATTTAGGCTCAAGCTCTGCTAAATCAAACATAAGATAACAGCATAGCCAATAACAATTACTGGAAACAGAATCACGTTTACATCTTATCTTGATGTAACAATGTTCTTGCAGACTCCTTGAGAATCGAGCCCAAAGGTTTTCCTCTTCATCCTAATGCCCGATGAATAGAAGCTCAATATAGAGATGGGGCGAGAATCTCTCACTGTTGAAATAAGTCTTTTTGCCTTGCCCTCTTGCCTGTTGCTCCAGTGGCTAAAGCACAGCTCGTCCCACCTGATCAGGAGCAATAAGATCCTCTGCAAAGTGCATGTTGTTGGATTTCAGAAACATGGAATGCTTGGCAGTTTTCCAGAGAGTATCTCTCAGGGAGCGTGAATTGAAATAGGATTTCGTGTGGAGTTCCCTCTGAACAAGCCTGTGCACAATGTCGACTTCCTCTGCCACTTTTATGTTCTCATCTGCGACAGTTTTCTGACAGATCTCAATGACTTTTGCCTTAACATTCTCCGGGTTGCTCTCAGGGACCCAAGCAACCCTCATATTCCACCTCTAAGAGTAACCTTGCCCAGCAATGCGATTTTCAGCCTTCACTTTGACTCTTTTAGTTCTCTTTTTAATGTCCTTAACTTCTTCACAAACAAAGTCTATTGTTTTCTTTAGCCCTTCAATTTTCATTTGTACCACTGTCTCTAGTGCATTACCTCTTGAGATGAAGATGGCAAAGAGCTTGGCCACAAAACCGCCTTCTGGGTCTTCATTGTCTGTTGCGGGCTTACCCTTCTCTGTCAGGGTGAACTGTAGTGGAGAGTCCGGCAGCGATAACATAGTTGTGTAAATCCATTTGACTTGCAGAGGACGCCTCACGGTCCTTTCTCTTGTTTTCAGCTTTATGCATGTTGCCAGATGTCTATCTGTTTTATTCTTGAGTTCATAAAGTCAAACCTTGAATGGATCGAGTCAACTCAAGAGTTGAGTCCAACATCATTAGGAGCCAAATCAACGGTTTCTTGTGTTTTCTTCTTTGGAACCGGTGACTTAAGAGGCAGCGGTGGTGAACTCTTCCATATAATCTGCGCCCAGTCGTGTCTCCCACAAGCAAGTTCCTTCAAGCCAAGTCCAAGATCTTCATTGACAATGGCTGAATGTTCACATTTCTTTATTATGTTGGCTACCAAAAGTTACAAAAGGGTGTCAAAACAATATGAGAAATATCAGAGTTCGTTTGGAAGTTTTTTTTCCAAATAGTGCACACATCTCTTTTTTCTTTCTTCTTTTCTTTCTGATGTCTATGAGAAAGATTTATAGACTATTTCTGATGCATGATAACTTTATTGAAGGAAACAGCATTTACATTAAAATTGTACGGGTTATGTTGGGAAAGGTTCAAATAAAAACAGTAGGCCCAAACACTGCAGACTAGTTTAGGTTACCTGATTGTAGGATTCAAATGTTTGGACTGTATCTCAAACTGAACTGAACACACACTCAAAACAACACAATTATTATTATCAGAGAAGGTATTTTATAACTATGTTTTGTATGTGTTTTATTTCTCCTTAATGTTTGCTGTTACACTACACTTTTGCTATTGATAGAGATCATCATCTCCTTCCTCTCTGTAAAGACCCGGCCTTGCTGGGCCAGGCCCTGTTGATTCTTGATTTCGCTGACCTGTACTTGATGGAAACCTGTGAAAAGAAAATATTATTTAAATGTGGTCTGAACCCACTGATCTACACTATTCATTTTGAGATTTTTAGAATGCTGACCTAAAGTTTCCAAATCCCCTGCTTTGCTGGAGTGTTTGAGAAAACATCTCGTATTTTCGAATGTCATTATCACTGACAGAACGACGTGCAAATTTCATTGCTTCCTCAAAGTGATCCCTCCTGATCTCTGGCACTGGGTCATAGTCCTCATCCTGCATTAGAATATGTTTGAATATTATATAAAAATGAACTATCATTTGATGTGTGTCTGTTCCCAGTCCTAAGGCTGAAAGTTACAAAACACACAGCCACCCTTTAGAGAACTTTTTCTGTCCCACTGCCTCATCCTGTCCCAGACACTGCTCAGTTTGGCACAGCAGAGGAGTGGCGTTGCCCATAACAATATTAAAAGCTCACCATAGGGATGCCAGGTCTGCTTTGCCTCTGGCGTTCAGCTTTGATCTCTGCCTCAATAGCCTCACGTATGGCTAGTTTACACGCCCGCTGGCAGATTTCTGTCAGGTCTGCACCTGAAAACCCTTCCGTGATGCCGGCCATGTATTCTAGATTCACATCCTGAAAAATTATACATTAAACCAGAGTTGACAAAAACATACAAGGATTCAGGGAATCATTAAACTAACTCTAGCCACAGGAGATTTTCTAAGATTTGCACGAAGGATGGCCATGCGTGAAGGTTTGTCTGGCAGCGGTATATAGATGAGCTGGTCCAGGCGCCCCGGTCTCAGAATGGCGGAGTCTATAATGTCGGGTCTTGTGAGAAAACACTCAAAATTAGTAAAATATCACTGTTCACTCAACTCTTTCTTTATATATTGGTTGGAAATCAAAATACAAACCTATTGGTGGCACCAATGATGAAGACATTCTTTTTGTCAGACATGCCGTCCATCTCTGTGAGAATCTGGTTGATGACTCTGTCTGCTGCTCCACCTGCATCACTTGCACCACCTCCTCTAGATTTGGCAATAGAGTCCAACTCATCAAAAAATAGGATGCAAGGGGCTGCTTGTCGTGCCTGATGAAATAAATAAAAAAAAATATATGATCTCTATATGAAATATGCACATTACAGACTTAGAGAAGGTTTAAGATGCAGCCGATGGAGATTTAATTCTCGATCAACCCCAACCCAAACCCTAACCTTAACCAATTTAACCATAGCTATTATAAATAAATACATTGTTCAGAGTATTAAAAAATCTGTAGTAAAATGTCCACTTCATATAATAGTGGCTGCAGCTAGACCTCTTGACTTTTTGATTGCCCTGAATAAGTATCCTTTACCACCCAGGCCGACACCCCTGCATACCTTATCAAAAACATCTCTGACGTTGGCCTCAGATTCACCAAACCACATAGTGAGCATCTCAGGGCCTTTGATGGAAACAAAGTTGGCTTGACACTCACTGGCGATGGCCTTTGCCAACAGAGTTTTTCCGCAACCTGGAGGTCCATAAAACAACACTCCTCGTGACGGAGTCATCCCAAACTTCAGAAACTTGTCTGGGTACTCCACTGGATACTGAGAGAAGACATGGCATTACATTTGTGTCATGGGGTGGGCAACAGAAAATAGAATTGTGATCAAACGTTATCTACTTTTCTTCTATTGGCCAACCCTCGTTATGATCTGATGATGAGGTAAGGTTCTATATTTGTCATTATACACATGCATAGCGACTGCGCCTGTCACAGGGAAACCACATAGACTACGTGCAAACTGCACACAGAAAGACCTCGATCAGGAATCAAACCCAGAATCCTTTAAACAACATAAAGCTATTAAATGTAAAACCATTATGATGAAAATGTTGACATTTCCCGTTTTACAATTGTTTCTCAGTACCTGAACAAGCTCTTGTAGTTCAGTCTTGACCTCTTCCAAGCCTCCGATGTCATCCCAGCTCACCTGTGGCACCTCGACTACAGTCTCTCTTAGGGCTGACGGGTTGCTCTGACTTAAGGCCCACTAGAGTATTACATATATGTATTAAGTTCCAGTAGTCTGGTGTATGAGGAGGAGGAAAAGTGCACATATGGGCGTGTACAAAGAGTTTACTTGAAAATCGTCCATGGTGACGGCCAGAGAGTTGAGCAAATCGGCGTCAATCGTTTCATCCTCCAGGTCAATAAGGATCATCTTCTTGCGAATGGCTTGTAGAGCAGCTTCAGAGCACAAAGCTGCCAAATCTGCCCCCACATGGCCATGGGTCTCTTTCGCCACCTGCCGCACATAAAACAGTGAAAAATAAAGATAACTTTATACGTTTCACCTTTTTCACTGGAGTTAAACTGATGATTACAGACAGATATGGAAAATAACAAGCAAGATTAATCTCAATGGAATCAAAATAACAGTTTAAAACTGCAATTGTTTTGGTAATTTACTGTTCTTTGAAGACAACTGATTTTCCGTGTCTCTTTGTGGTTTTATTATGTATAGAACTTGAAAGACCTGTAGTTTAAACATCTACGAACATGTTCTGAAATGCATGTGATTCTTGTATATTTCTCTTTTTCTGTGTAATGTTAATCAAGTGCACAAATTAAATGTTTAATCAAAAATAGCAACAACAAAAAAACAAGAGTGAATGCACAGACTTACTCTTTCCAGGTCTACATCATCTGCCAGTTTCATGTTTTTGGTGTGGATTTGCAGGATCTCCAGTCGGCCAGTGGAGTCTGGGATTCCGATGTCAATTTCCCGGTCAAACCTGCCTGCAAACCAACGGCTTTGTCAATACATGGCCTGTTACCTGACTGTCCATGTGATGTGATTTAAAGTGTCATCACCAAATCTCCTCAAGGCAGGGTCGATGCTGTTGGGACGGTTAGTGGCTGCCATGACCACCACGTGAGCCCTCTGCTTCAGGCCATCCATCAGGGTCAGGAGCTGAGACACAATTCGCCTTTCCACTTCCCCATGGGTCTGCACACACAGATTAAAATATGAGAATAGGCAAAAAAAATGACAACTATGTTTTGGCCACACACAAATATTTCACCAAAATAGATGAACATACGACTGGAAAAAAACGTATTTAAATTTGATTAATTATGGAAACTTGGAGAGAGGAAAAGGTCTTGAGTGTCCATAAAAAAAATCACACTTTTAAGAAAAAACTTCTGTCATCCATTTCTAATATAACATGTGTGAATAAAACATTTCATTTGCACTTGTATAGTTGCATAGCAGACAACTTATATTCACCTTCTCTCTTTTTGGAGCAATTGCGTCCAATTCATCAATGAAAATAATGGCTGGGGCGTTGTTTTCTGCTTCTTCAAATGCTTTTCTGAGGTTGCTTTCTGACTCTCCCGCCAGCTTGCTCATAATCTCGGGTCCTACGCAAAATAAATCCTAACAGTCATACCATTTTAGCTCAGTCTAAAGCTCTGGGTGCACCAGTGTCTCACCATTGATTAGGAAAAAGAAAGCCCCTGTTTCATTGGCGACAGCGCGGGCCACTAGGGTTTTCCCCGTGCCTGCTGGTCCATAGAGCAGAATACCCCTGGGAGGCTGTGCAGGGGGGCAAAACAAATATTAGGAAGAACACAAACTTGTTCATTACAATAGACTTCAATGAATGTAGACCGCACCTTGACCCCAATGGCCTTGAAGAGTCCAGGGTGCCTTAAAGGAAGCTCCACCATCTCTTTGATCTGTGCGAGCTGTTTCCTGCATCCACCAATGTCATCGTAACCCACGTCGTTGAGATTTTCTTCCTCATCCTGGAAAACAACGACGATCGGGATGCATTGTGGACATCAATAATTAACATTAACTTCCATAATTTAAGCCACAATTCTTTTCTCACACACGGTTCCTTTAATTGAACTACTGCAGTGTTTTTTGAGTCGCTTTGAGTCTATGTTGAAAAGATACAGCAGTAGGATTTATTTCACAGACTTTGGACTGAATTGGACTTGCATATTGTACAATTTATGCTGTGAGTTTTTCTTTTCATTTTTTTCTTGTGCCATTTAATATTTCTAGTTTCACTCTGTGTCATGTTCATTGTTTTATGGTTTGTCATAAAATGTAAAAAACAAAAAACATCCACTAAAACAAGATTAAACTACACCAATCAAAGAAAAAAAGAAGAGTAAATAATGTTCACGTTGCTGTGTCTGGCACAAGGGATTTTTTACAAAGAGGTCATTTTTGTGTCCTTTTTGGTTCAGAATTTAGCTCTGGACCCTGAAAAATGACCAGTTGTTCCATTAAATTACAGTGACTACTGAAATGATTATTATGGAGATGGTCAAATCTAGGCTTACCTCAAATATTTTATATTTTATAAATATATATATAATATAATATATAAGGGCTGACACCCTTGTCTATAGATCGAGCTGGCCCTGGTCAAACTGCCACAATGTTGAAGAAAATGCACTGCAGTTCACAAGTTGCTTGAACAGCATAATTACAGTAGATGCTACAATGCTAAGTTATTATTGCTCATAAACCTCTCTTTTAATTGGTTCTCCATCACAGTAAAGAACTGTATCCGGGGCAACAATACAGTGTGGGCTGGGGTCTGTCTCCACAACTTTGAACTCCACAGCACGCATGCTCCCCCGCACCAGGAAGATGTCACCTATGGAGACACACAACCACACACAAATTCAGATCAATACAGTATTATCCATACAGCCCTTTTCTAAACATTACTGTAGTTTTTACTTCATTCACTATGTCGACAGTTGCCCTTGAGCTGACAGGTGTGTGGAAGCCACACTGTACTATTAGCCAGCTTTACCTCCAAGCAGAACCATTGCAGATGATTTCCATAATGTTAAATTATTAGAATACCTATGTGCATGGGCCGGTAAGCCTCCTGAAAGTAGGGTTTAAGGAAGACATCAAACAAGTTTCCAGTCAGACCCTCAACCGTGTCGTCGATGGGGAGTACATGGACCTTTTTCCCATACTTGATGTCCGGACAAGCATTTATACTGTTACAAACACAATAAATGAACAAGTTATTTTCATGTATTGTATTCTTACATAAGGGACCTTGTACCTGATGACGTCCCCAAGGCGGACGCGTAAATTGCTCCTGGTCACACGGTTGATGCGGATGCGGTCGTCTCCGCAGGTGTCATCAGTGAGCACGATGCACACCGTCTGCCGGCGCTTCCTGCCTCTGAGAACCACTGTGTCACCTCTGAAGAACTGCAGCTCCTCCGTCTTGTTCTGGTGGAGACAGACTAGTAAAAACATGCTCAGTCTCAGAAGTTTAGTGGATGTTTAAAGTAGCCTACACGTTTCTTAATCCCACAAATTTGTGGCTTCTAACCAGCATAACCAAATTATAATCCTTTTTCTTGAATGTCCTTGGACAAGTGACGCAAATAGAACAATTGTCATTATCAAAAAGCTATACTTTGTTTTAATACAACTTTCCAACATTTTACAACCATTTTATCATTGTTATAAACTATTTTTAACAGATAATGTTATATTCTCATCTCATATTACAACAGTTTATTACGTTATATATTACCATTTATACTGTGCAGTTTTGATTGGATCTGTGAAATCCAATTTGAGTGCTATTGCTCTTGTACATTTGATGCACTATATGGATCCTCAGAGACTGAGATTGTGAAGTCTTATTATTATGTCAGCCTAAAAATGTCTTTTCCACAGACCGGAGAGAGGCTGACGATGCTGCTGTCTTCATTGATGGCCTCGTCCACCACGAGCCTGTTGGGCCTGTGTTTCTGCTTGAGGATGGCAGTAGAGTAGTCCTCCCCCTTTGAGCTTCAAAACAAGACATAGTGAGAGTGAGACGCGGCTGCATTTGTGAAGCTCTCATTTCTTCATGTGACTCTGAGCCCAATTTAGACTTGGCACTTGGCAACCACATAGCAACATACAGTGCTTCTATTAAAACAGCTTGAATTGAAATTTAAATAAAACATATTTTTCCAACTGTTCATGCAAAGTGCTGTTGTACTCACTCTGTTCCTCCAGGTCCTGGCATAATGTCTGTCTCTGGTCTTCTTGATGCTCAACCTGTTTTTAAGGCGTTTCACCTAAATCTGATGGAACACGTGTTATGTCCAGCAGAAGAAGTTTTAGATTTGGTCTTTTCCTCCGTGGCACTCCTCCACGTTTATGCCTGTTTATCAGAGGTCTGAATATGACCAACTGCTTCATCTACATAAGATCTTTTTTTAAACACACACAAGTGTTGCCTCTCTTGAGTTAAAGGGACATTCGTGCTACAACATACTGTTCAGTTCAAGTGTTAGTCAAGTGTAGAAAATGTGGTAGTAACTATTGCTTTAGGTAATTTTTAAGGGTTCGTAGTCATTCTATGAAAACGCTGCCTTTTGAGTCAGACTTTGAGAACTAATTACAGAACTAATAGTAGTTAGTCAAAATATGTTTTAAAGCTTGAGTTTTTATTTGTGGTGTTCTAAATCATATTATGTATATTGGCATTTGCAATTCTTAAAGAGTCAAACATAGTTTATTTATTTATTTAATGTTGGCAATTTTGGTTTTATACTTCAACCTCAAAATAATATTTTTTATCAAACCTTTTGATGTTTTTGTTTTAATGCCATAAAAAACAACTAATAATGTACATTTACTGATAATTGGTTCTACGTTTTTCTGTACAGATACTATGATTTGTTTGTATCCGCAATTTTGACTTACCACCCCATCACGTTAACTCAGGGGTGGGCAGTTATTTTTCCTCTGAGGGCAATATTGGAATCCAGGCGAGTGGCGGAGGGCCGGCCCGCGATCATTAGTGTAAAAAATTCTTATCATTATAAGCACTTTTCTGTAAAATACTGGCTACTGCATCTATTATTCATTCATTTCACGTCATCTTTATTAAGGACACAAGTGCAGACACATGTTACAGCGCCAAGACAGTTAAAAATAAAAGGAGGGCCGGATTAAAACAGGCCGAGGGCCCCCTGGGGCCGCAAATGCCCAGGTGTGCGTTAACTTTAGATGGGAATTTAAAAAACATTGTTTCTTAAAAGTATATCATAAGTTACAGTGACTTCACTGAGCAAAAACCTTAAAAAGTAAGTTCCACAACTCACTTAACAATATCTTGTTTTAGTTTTATTGTAGATAAGGCTTGTAAAGATTAACCTTACCACTCCATCACACATTTTTCTTTGGAAAAAAAGTTTGTTGATATTATATTTCCACTTTCTAATGTAGAAAATATGTTTACTTTGTAACTTTTTATGACAATATAGTAAATTGTGGCCATTTTAGTTAAAAATATACCAGCTCATCACAAAAAAGTTCTCAGGTCCAATATTATTTTTTTTTTATAAAAAATATACTGTGGATATGCTCAAATTTATATTTACAAAATATACATTTCCCAAACTTCTTTATGGCCAAAAAGCACCATTGTAGAAGGACCCAGTAGCATATCAAAATAGACATGTTGGTGTGGAGTTCAAGTAATGTTTAAAGGATTCCAAATTATAGTTACTGCACTAAGAATGAATAATAATGGGACAGTTTTATTCATTTATTATTGTGTTAACATAAGAGATTTAGGAATAATCCTATTTGGACAAATCATGTGCATGAAATAAGAAATAAGAAATATAATATAATAAAAAAAAACAATATGTATTTTTATAGGAATACCGGTATATACAATGAATTAGCTTGAAAAATTAAAACAAATACAAAAGAGGTAGAAAACTGTTTCAAAAGATGTGGATACAAAGCAATATTTATTATTATATTATTATATTTGGTAGGATATAAAACATCAAATCAAGTAAAAATGTGAATGAAATTGTTGCCAACTTGACTAGGCCATGTAATGTAAGGCTTTTGTAATTAAGGTCCAAAATGTGTCAAAATGCTGATGACGATTTGGTTGAGGGTTTTTATATTTTAATGTATTTAAATCCAAATATATGACGTGTCTTTGAAAGAACATTTGCTAAATTATAGTAGAACAGGGTCAGTTCTTTGCAGTGGTTGCTCAAGATGGAGTCGAGATGGTTTAGTTGCATAGGATATCAAAGGTGATAGTAGGGCCAACATTTTAAGTAGAGGCAATCATTACACCATATATTAAAATAACAATACATAGAGTTGAAGGTGATTGTATTTTAACTTTAAAAAGTCTGTTAAAAAGTCTATAAAAATTGCTCTTGACGTTCCATTTGTTTTGTCCAGCCCAGTTAGACTTTCATGCAGAGCAATAGAGAACGCTTGCATCAGAGTTCATCCTCCTTAAAGTGTATTTTCTGTAGAGCTCTAACGTGGTGCTCGTAAATCTTGAGCGCTGGACCCAGTTTGATAGAGAGGCCAGTCAAAACATCATTGCGCTGCATGAGGAGTAGGGATTTCCCATCTATTTCCTAAATGAAAAAGAGCATTGAAGGTGTACTGTAAAATAACATGAAACCGTGTGTGCTGCCCCCCTGTGGAGTTAAAGGGGAGGGGTTCTCACCTGTGTCCTGAATGCAGCAGACTGCTCTGGGAACCCTGCTGTTGTGAAATAACTGACCACATCCGACACGCTCCAGTCTATGGGGCTCAGGGACCTACAACACAGTGATGATTTGTTCCGTAATCTCCATTCTAATTTGAAATTAGTATTTTGAAATGAAAACAATAGGCTCAACAAACTAGAACTCCAACACAGTATTTGACACATCACAGTAAGTAATCATAGGAAAAAGTAAGAAATACATAAAAACTACCATATGAAGTATGAAAGTAAAAGAAAATTAGAATGAATGCAGATAAAAGGGCGGATATCTGTTTGAAATGAATTAATGTATGTTGTATAACCCTAGTGACCTGAGACAGAGGTGTGTATTTACGTTTAGGAATTCCCTGGGGGCGTGTCCTTTCCTGGGTAGTGTGTACGTGTGTGAGGGGCACCAGGGGGTGTTGGGGTTTACTGTGGCTTGCAAAAGTATTCATACACTTGTAACTTTTCCACATTTTGTCAAGTCATGACCACAAACTTAAATAAACTGTATTGGCATTTTTTGTGAAAGAGCAACACAGCACACAATTGTGAAGAGGAAGGACAATTGTACATGATTTACAGATTAAAAGAATACATAAAAAAATGAAAAGTGCAGGGTACAAAAGTATCCAGCCCCTTTGCCCTGAGTGCACAAAGCCAATGTTGTTCCTAATCTTTGACTGTACTGTAAGACTGTAATACAAGGTAAATACAAATTCAGCCTATATGTTCACATTTGATATGGAAAACAATGGGAAATATTTTCACCAACTCTGTGACTGCTTTTTGATATGGTTATAAAAGCAATCTGAAGTGGATTAATTTAATTAATTGAATAGAAAACGATTTTTAAACTGTCAAAAAAGTGCAAAAACAGTTTTTTAGAAATTAGGTCAAAATTAGGATTGTTAACCAGAAATCATCCATACAGCTTGAATACAGTAGAAATGATGGCCAATTTAAGTGTGAAAAATGGTTTACAAGGGTAAATATGGAAATGTGTTGTCTAAATTATGTATTTATTGACCTTTATTTAACCATGAAAGTCCCACTGAGATGTAGCCTCTTTTTCAGGGGAGTCCAGGCCCCAGAGGAGAGGAGCCTATTTAACATGTTTTTAGTGGTAGGGGAAACCAGAGTACCTAGACAAAAACTATGCACAGTAATGTGTTGAGTCTGAATGGAAAAAGGGGGCAGATAATATAAATTTGCTCTTGTTTTTTTTTTTTTTTGCTTTTTGTTAATTGTTTGTATGCTGAACTGTATGTCCGGATGATGTATTTTGCATGTTTCATAAATGAAAGAAATTAATACATCAAAATAAAAATCATGGTTTAAGGCTATTAAATGGGCCCCCTCATTTTCTATAGAACATTAAACACTCACTCCACACTGAATAGTCCTGGTTCATCCAAACCCGAGTCAGTGGGTGAGGCGGTGGGTTGGAGGGGGAAGCCCGTCCAGGGATCTGGACCAGGCATGCCTAAAATCACATGAGAAAACAGAGAGAAGGAATGGGATATGGTTGATTTTAGCCTAAAAGTTGATAGTAAATGTAATATTTAGCTATTAACTCAGTTTATGTGATATAAAAGCCTTTTTGTTTGTTGTCGTCTTTACTTTTTAAACCCAGTTGACATCATTTGGCGGTATAAATTGAACAGTGAACGCATTTACTTACCTTTGGTCAAGTGCTGCTGTGATGTGGTCTGGACCTCCACATCCTCAGCCTCTGATTCAGTTGTCATGGCTACAGGAGATCTTGAATCTCCACAACTTTGTGAAATGTCCTCCTCCATTTGCTCCTCCATAGAATGCTGCCATCTCTTCTCCTCAAGAGTGGTTTGTGAAACATTCTTCTTCTGCTGTAACAGAGAGCATCTCAATGTTGAAATGTTTCCTACACTTGCCTTTTTCCACTCACGCTATTTGCAAGAAAATTCCTATAAACCATAAAAGAAATAACTTTAATTTTAAGCCACAAGGAGCTGAGGGAGTGTCGTAGGTCATACAAAGGATTCAATGAGGCTCGAGCAGCGAGTGCCATCAGGCCACACAAACATACGTTTAAAAACAAACAAACACACACGCACACACACACACACACACACACACCAGTGCGGTTACACTGTGCTGATGGGCACTGTGGCAAAAATTCAAGCCCACACAGACTTGGTGGTGGTTTTCTGCGCGCGACTCCAAGCAGCCTGAAAGCGCCAGAGCCGCTCCTGTAACACGCACTCTCTTCGGCTTGAAGCTGAACAAAGACACATTAAAACCCCACATTTTTCACTGAAAATGTGTATTTTCATTTTTATCTTGATGGAAAAGATGGACATACAGTATGCCTGAATGTGAAATAAACCTCACCTTCCCCCCAAGGCTCCGCTCGAGTGCTGCATCCAAAGGGAGAGGGATGTTTCCGCAGCGCGTCCAGCACAGACGGCCCCGCGCCACATCTCGAGCCTCGACCACTTTTACTTTGCCTCGAGAGAGTTTTCCCTCACAAGAGAGTTGCTCCGGGTGGCTGGGGTACCCCAGTGTGTCTTTGAGTCCGATCGCCTTCAGGTGGGCAGCGTCGCCCACCGACAGACTGCGGACAGACGTGTCGCTCTGTGAGCAGTTGGCAGTGCGAACTTTAGGTTCGGTTGGCTCAGTCCGTCTTTGTAAGGGGAGACTGCAAGTTGTATTGTTCGGACAATTGACACCTGGAGAATCCTCTTCTCCACGGGGCGTTGCGCTGACGCTGTGCGTGCATGTTGTGTGTCCCACACGGGACGGCTGTCTGCACCCCTGCTGCTGCTCCTGGCAGAAGCTAGTGTTGGTCGATGTCCCCTGGTCTTCTAAATCAACGCCACAACATGATGTCGCACTGTCGCCTACGGTATTCAAAGAGATCTCGGCTTCACTTGGGCCGATGGATGCTCCTTGCTCCGGATCAGTGAAGCTTTGCGCGCTGTCGCCGCTGTTGACCAGATGCTCCTGTTTGGCTCTCTTGTGAATAGACGCTGCAAACTCACTATTTTTTCTGCTTTTTCGTAAGACTTTTGCCGCATTTCGATACGAAATTGATCCTTTGTAGCTAACTTTGAGCACTGTCTGCGTTTGGATGAGTTTCTCCAGTTCTACCCTGGTTTGGTCCGGGTCTGACCCGTACCGTCTCCGGACCATTCGGCAAATCCTTTCCAAATCTGGACGGGCTTTTCTCAAGCGAAGAGAGTCTATGGTCTCCAGGATCCACCCCTGGTACTTGTTGGGCTCAGTCCCGGACATGGCTGTTTTGTCAGAAGTGACGGATCAGAGGGAAGCTCAGTGCGACCATAGACCTTAGTGCGACCGGCTCAGGATGAGGACGGAAGCCTAATAGATCCACGGCTGAGACGCAATATGCGCTTAAGCTCGATGGCCCCATCATGGCGCCTCGAGTCAGACGCACTTGTATTCAGGAGGAAACCGTCGCAACTGTGGCCTTCTGTGTGAATGGCATTTTATTTGGTCTACGAATGTTTAATAACAGAAATGCAGTTGTGAAAAGTAACTATATCCTCATAAGCTACTCGCGTACTGTAACAGAGTAGATTTGTACTCTACTCGTCATGTAGGCCTAATTGTAATTAGCTACACACTCTACTGCCTGCTCTGATTGGACAGCGCTCAAATAATATGCAGATCTTAGTGCTATAACGTGTACTTTGAGTGTGTTTTTGTGTGTGTACTTTGTCATTTTACGTAAGTAGGCTACAAGCGAGCGGCAATACCGGAGCCTACATCCCACATAACCGTACTTTTGCATTCTTCAGTGCTCTCCCAGTGTCACCACTGACGCAAATACTGAAACAAGCCGCAGTAGACCACCAATGAACACATTTTTACAGCTGGTTGAACTGAATGTATATTTGTAAAGAAATAGAAACATACAAAGTTGTACAACTGATGGCAGAAGTTGAACTTTATTGGAATGACACTCAAAATCGTACACTTCTTACACTGGTTTTCAAGTCATGAGGACCTCAGACACTTCCCTTCGCTGTGTTGTGGTGGAGGGTAAAATGTATACAATGGAATCTGCTTTCCCTAAAAAGTGCGTCAGTACTTTTGTGCCTGCATTCAGAGGAAGTTCAGTCACCACAAAAACATGGAGACACAGAACTTTGCGCGATGATAAGTCCACTTGACGTGAAGGGGAAATAAATCCATTGATTGGAGAATGTGCATGTCAATATTTCAGTGAGATCTCAGATGAACCAGAGCTGTAGTGTAAAATGTGGAACAAAATAGTAACCTATAATCATTAGCTATTAACATTTTTAGTTAATGCGTGGATTGCTTCTCCATATGCAACAGGATGATGACAATGCACTTTGTTATCAACTTTCGAACAGCCCAAAATTCAAGCAACAAAATGTCTTTAAGAAGCAATGAGGAAATAACACAAACAAACATGTTTGTATTTCAAACATGGGGGGACACAATTGAGCTGACTTGTGTCCGCTTTTCATCAATCAGTTCCTGGTTTTTGTTTGATGCCACAAATGTTACATACACAGTATTTCACAATATACACGTGTGCTATGCCCATTCAATAGAAATAGTTATGAGTGGGTGCATCTGACACTGTTAAAAACAAACTGGTGGAATTCTCACCTGGAATGAAGGCATTTGATGTAATGAGCATTAACCAAACAAGGATTCAGGCCATGGATATAACAAGCCATTGGTAGCACTGCAAAATGATAAGTTGGCCACTTTTGAATGACTAAACCACCATGCACACCACTTTTTGTAGTTTCTACAAGCTATAGTGGTCAGTCCTCATAATGCCATAAAATGATCCTGAGTAGAAAAGAAGCAAAAGATCAGACAGCATAAAGAGTCGAAAATGATCTTGTTGGTGTCATTGGTCAAATACAACATAAACATGACCATCAAAATTGTTAAGAGAAAATTAAGAGGAAAAACAGTGAGTTTTCATTTTCTCTTGGTTTTGAACTTGATTCTTGATATAAAAAAAATTTATATGATCAGACCTGAGAGACTTTTGTATGATGATGGACCCCATTTCCAGCTTAGACACAAAACAATTGGAGCAACTATTCTTACATCAGACAACTGAGTTATGCGAAATGTCTATGCTAGTGATGACACTGTGGGCACAGATGAAATGGTAAACATATCTGACTTTAGTCCACAATTTATTTGTTAATGCACAATTACTTTCTCAGTGAAAAAATATTTAAATGTGACCAGTGTTAGCTAACTCTAGCTAGCTCATGAAAAAAGATCTCCCAGTGTAAATTTAAATGAAATTCTGCAGTCATAACAGAGGTTTTCTCTATGTATTGCAGACAGGAAGAGGAGAAGGAAGATCTTGAAATGTGTTGTAAGTGTGTAGAGGTTTCTCTAAATAAGAGCTTGCCAAATTCCACAAATCTAATCTTCATCATAAAGGGATCCATAATTAAAACAGAATGAAAACAAAATGGACGACCAAAGCTGAACAGAAAAGGCAACACTGCTGGTTATCAGTCTCCTGGCTGCTTTGCCCTCTCTATGACCAATGGTCTGTTTGAAGCTGGTGCTGCGTGGATCGGAGAGGGAGCACTCTCCTCAAGTCTTCCACCTGACCAGCCTGCTGTACCTGGGACTCTGCCTTGCCCTTTCGTCTCTCTTCAAACTAGAACTAGAACTCGGCAAACTCCTTGCCACATTTCTCCGTGAAGGACACGCGGATCTCCTCCTCTTCATAGTCGTCGAAGTTGCTGGTGTCGCCGGGTCCTTTAAACTTTGGAACAAAGGGAGCTTCAACCTGAACAACAATTTAGCATTAATATATAGTTCAAATTGAGAAAAGCATATTTCTAATGTTTTTAGAGGCACCTTTTTCTGGTAGATGGCAATCCAATCAGTGGTCGCAAACCACTTGTGTCCTTTAATGTCATTAACTCCATTTTTCAGATTTCCATAGCGTTTTGTGAGATCCACCTGAACACAAAGATTGTGTTTCAAAATTCTTCTAATATTAAAAAGGTGCAGCAAAATTTTGCAAAGTTTAGGTTATATATCTTTATATTTATATTTCTTTACCTGTAATAGGTTCCTCAGTAAATCCTTAAGGTCTGAACTAAAATGTGAGGGGAAACGCACCTGTGGGAACAAAGATCAATCATAGATTAATCTTGTAATGCGTTCACATTATTACTTATTGTACAATCAGACTGACCTTCCCAGATACAATTTTTTCATAGATTTGAATGGGCTGGTCAGCAAAGAACGGGGGGTACCCAGCGGCCATTTCATAAACCAAGACCCCGAGCGCCCACCAGTCCACGGCTTTGTTATATCCCTATGAGAGTAGAGATACTGGCGTTAGTTTATATGTACTTTATAGGTTCATATATTTTTACTTTTGAACTCACTTTGCTCAGAATAATCTCTGGGGCCAAATACTCAGGAGTACCACACAGGGTCCATGTCCGGCCCTTTACACGTTTAGCAAAACCAAAATCTGTGACCTATGACAAACAGAAAGATTGGGGTGGGTTACATAGTTTGACCACTAGAGGGCAGCAGTATGAAGAAATGAGTTCATGGTAAGCCAAAAGAATCACAATCAAAACCTCATCCATCCTTGTAATGCATACCATACCATACCATACCATACCATACGGGTTACAGAAATGCAAACACATGTCTCATTTTACCTGTATGTAGCCCTGTTGATCAATGAGCAGGTTTTCGGGTTTCAGGTCTCTGTAGATTAGGTCCAAAGCGTGCAAGTATTCAAAGGTCAAAACGATCTGAGCTGCGTAGAACCGAGCATGAGGCTCACTAAAATACAAAAGTAGTTTAATGGTGAAGAAGTGACTCTTATTTGTATATGACTTAAATGTAGTGGTGTAAAGGGGCGAGCTCGTCGCAGGGTATTTGTACTTCACTGGTGTCCATTATACAATGGCTACTTTTTAAATTTACTTCTATAAATCTGAGAGCATTTATACAATCTACTCCACTTTTGTACTGGACTGAAAAGTAAAAGATTGTTTGACATCTTGAACTGTGAAGTGTCTTTGGGTCTCATGAAAAGAACAACTATGGATTATTAACTAAAACCCATAACAATCAGGACAAATCAGAAATTGCTCAAAATATATGTGTAGGATTTGGTTCATTAAACAGTTGTAGACACACTGACCTAAATCTGCCGATTCGCCGTAAATGGGAGAACATCTCCCCGCCCGGGACGTACTCCATCACCATGTAAAGATTAGTGTTGTCCTGGGGAGAAAAAAACAGATGCTAAAGGTACGAAAGCATGTTTGTGGCTAAAGGCAGAAAAATACAGGTCATTCTTATTTTCTCCTCATTGTCTTTTAGATTTAGATTAAGGTGTATTATTTCTGCATTTAAACCAAGTCTTGGACAGGAATATTAAAAAATAAATCAATTCAGAGTCAACACCTTTCGAACAGTGGACGCTTATAATTGTTAGCAGCAATCGTAAACTGTCTTCTTTGCCTTGGTATTGGACTATTTGTATGTCAATCTAATTAGGTCATTGTAAATTATGCATTTTTATTTATGACACTTATTTAATTTAGCAGTTTAGGATATATTTCAGTTTTTCTTCAGAATTGCCTTTATTTCTATCAAACAATTATATTCTTTTGAGCTCCCTCCCCTGCATTATAACCCTGCTCTGCAATAACAATGACAGGAGTAAGCTTTTTCACATTGTCGATTATTAAACACCTGAATTATTTAAATTAATCACATTTTTTCCCGTCCTTAGCTGGAAGACTTTACCTATGAGGCGTGTTTTGGGTTGATGTGTAATTTAAAAGTAATTCAATTTATACATTTGTATTTGTTTGTAATTTGGCATTATTTTGCATAACAGTTACGATAGACTTTTCCTTGTCCGTTTGCAGAACTAACACATGAACAGATTTTTATGGTTAATAGGTTTATTTGAAGAAGTGGCCAGGATTTTCAGTCCCAGGGCAGTCAAGGTACTTCTAAACAGCTTAACCTAAATAAGGACTTAATTGGCCCCTTTGGCAAAGTGCAAACTACAGTGAGGAATCAGGATTAAGCACAACTACAAACTAGAGATAGACCAATGTATCCTTTGGCAGATATTTGCACTTTTATGCACACCAGCTATCAGCCTTAAAGCTTGGACATAGGAGATACATGGTGCTTTGTTTGAACACTTTAGTGCAGCATTAACTTCAGCCCATGACAAGATGGCACTGGACAAAATGGGACTCCTGTTCTTACACAGTGAATCTGGAAAGTATTCATAAAAGCCGCCCGAATCAAAATTCATAATTTGCCTCAAGTTCTACAAACTTTTGCAAATGTATATTTAAATATATATATATATATATATATATATATATATATATATGTTGAAGCACCTTTGGAACTAATTACAGCCTTAAGTCTTTTTGAGTATAATGCTTCAAGCTTAACACAACTATTTATGGGAAGTTTCTCCCATTTTTCTTTGTAGAACATCTCAAAGTCCATCACGTCAGATGGTGAGCGTCAGTTCACAGGCATTTTCAGATCTCTCCAGAGATGTTCAATCCCAAGCCCCAGTCTGCGTTTTCATCAAGGATGTCTCTGCATACTACTGCATTCTTTCTGTTGATACTGCCGTCAAAAAACATCCCCACAGCATGATGCTGCCACCACCATGCTTCACTGTAGGGATGGTACTGGCCAGGTGATGAGCGGCGCCTGGTTTCCTCCAGACATGACGCTTGCTATTCAAGCCAAAGAGTTCAATCTTTGTTTCATCAGAGATTTGCGTTTCTCATGGTCTGTGAGTCTTTCAGGTGCCTTTTTGCAAACTCTGTCATGTTCAAATTTGCAAAGAATTCAAACAACCTCCTTCCAAGTTGTAATTATAGGGTGTTGTTTGTACAATTTTGAGCCAAATACTTCATTTAATAGATTTTGGAATAAGGCTGTAATATAACAAAATGTGGAAAAAGGGGATACTTTCCGGATGCACTGTAGGTTGGCAGGGCTGTGGATGTTTAAAAACCATCACTATAGAAATATTTCTTTATTATTATAATACCATTAGTGTAAAGCATTGCCCTGTAGTAACATAACTGAGTTTATATTGTTATTACCTATATCATTTTAGGAAATTATCAAAATCGGACCAATATAACAATCTAAAAATATCTTCAGACTTTATCGGCCATCAGCTACTTTAGTATCAACATAGGACAAGAAATACAAAAAAATACTACAAACCCATATTGAAAACACAATTATGAGAACACTTAATGCATCTGTTTATTTACAATAATAATTGGGAATATAGCCGCATGCGGCAATGAACGTCTCTCGCCTGCGCCAAACGCCCAAGGAGGAGTGCGTAAAAGTACGACGTTTGAAAATATTTTTTACTTCTCTTGTCACAATCTACCTCACAAAATTTCATGATTCTACGATTTCCTATCTCGCAATGCATTTTTGGTACATTGGGTGGCGCTGACATGCCAATTTAAAAAATTTGAGTAAAAGGCATAGCCAAAATGTAGAGAGGCACAATTTTTTGCTTTGTGTGTCGCTGAATCAAAATAAATTGGCCAGTTCTTGTATCTCTAAAATTAAAGATAATAATTAAGTATTGTCAGTGTAATCCCTCATTCGTCCAGGAGTGTTCCATTGTAGAAAAAGATTCAGTTGTAGTCATCTGGACTCTGTTTTTAGAAAAAACTAAATGTTTCGACTCTCATCCAAGAGTCATTCTCAATCTGTGAGAACTCAGGTTTATATCCTACTCTGTGAAAGCCCTGGCCACAGGGCAGGACCCCTGATAATGGGCCATCGAAACCAAATGGAATGGGCCTATTGTTCACTGACTTGGTTCCCTCTTTCCTGAGTACCTGATTAGCATCAGAATGCCTCTGGCGTCTCCAGGGTTTCAACAAGCCATTATAAACAACTGGAAGGTTGAATCTTAAACCTCCATTACGATATAAGGAAGGATTCTCTTTTTTAACAAAGATTTCCTCCTTAACTCCTCTTTCAAACCATCTTTTCTCCCTGCTCAGAATCTCCACCTCACTGTCTTCAATAAAGTGGTTTGTGGCTTTAAGATGAAGATGCACAGCGCTCTGGGGTCCTGAGCTTGCGTGTCTTCTGCGCTGATACACAAGAGGCTTTATCTGTGGGCAGGGCTTTCACAGAGTAGGATCTAAACCTGAGTTCTCAGACTTGTTTCACAGATTGAGAATGACTCTTGGATGAGAGTCGAAACGTTTTGTTTTTTCTAAAACAGAGTTCAGATGACTACAAACTGAATCTTTTTCTACAATTAAGTATTGTGTTTAATTATTCCCTCATCTTTATCAACATTTTTTTGAAAAATGAACTGCATTATTTCAACATGAAAAATCCTTATTTTGGGCGAGCCTTTTCTCATTTACAATGGAACATAAATAACATCCTTATTGACAGTCGCATTGACTGTTCAGACTTCCAAAACAAAAAGGCATCCATGTAATGGGCACTGAGTAAAATAGTACTTAATATGCAAATAAGTTGTGAGGGTACTTTATTTTCTAGAAGTTTTAGAAGTGTAATTTCACCTGAGGTTGAGCTGATAAATGTTTTTGATCTTAAGGCTCATTTATGCTCTACGTTCCAGATGCATACAGATACGCATAGAGGCCTCTGTCCATCCAGTGTGTTGTTCTGTCCGCCATTTGGTCCATGTCAAAGTTTCTGGTGGTCATTTATTAAAACACAGACCTGACATTAAAAACTGTTGAAAGGATAAATAAAGCAATGGTGCTTGGAATGCACGGAGCTGTTTACCTAAGAAAATATAAACGAGCCTTTTACTGGGATGCTGATATTTAATTTGAGTTTACTTTTGAAAACTCTTCTATTTCTTCTTCTGGTCGGCAACATGTCTGTAACAAAAATAATGTCCCCTTGGGGCAATGAATAAAAGTAATGATGATTCTGAAAGGACCGATGGACAGTATTTGCAAACGAGTGTTTGCACAGAAATTGGTCAAGTAGCTGTTGTGGCTCAAGGTCCTGTACCTGAGCCACTCTGCTTCCACAAAGTGTAAATGGTTTCTCGGACGCGTGTTCCTGCTCAAAGAGGTCCAGTAATACTCCAGTAACATGAATAACAATGTCCTTTATTTGCTATCATTCCATTAACACAGTCAAAAGACAGTTGTTCCACACCATGTGACCCCAGGTGCTCCTAATTAGTTCTTAATTAGTGGGAGAGTTCCATCCACGCTGAACTACAGTGCCACATAGTGGTAGGGGGTGTATATGGTGGCTGCAGTAGCGTTTCAATATTCTGCAGCCTCAACAACCAACAGGTCGGTTTAAATATATTCTGAAAGGTTTTGAAATGAATCTCAAAACATTATTTTTGAGACAATTGTCTTACATGTGTTGACGCTGTGACTAAAACGTGCTGCTGTGATCTTTAAATTTTTCCCTGTTTCTGTGTTTCAGTTTTGATTACTGACCGTGTGACATCCATTGATAGTATTGACAATGACACTGAGCTGGGAAGAACTCAACACACATTCATTTGGATTTACCTTGAAGGAATACTCCAAGCGGACGAGGGAATGGAAAGCTGACAGCCTGTAGGATCCTCTTCTCATTCAGTGTGTGCTCAATCTGCTTGAGTTTCACCACCTGAAAACAAAACCCACAGGCTTTTAGATTCAAACAAGGGAGTAATGGAGTCATTACTAAAGAGAAAGAACAACTGAGCACGGTAGAAACAATCTTAGCAAAGCAATCTTGTGGTGCTGCTTTTCATAAAAACACTTAAGTTAACAAGCCATTTAAGCTCTCTGTTCAGCATCAGGAGAGTTTGTCCTGCAAATTTCAGATTGTCTTTTCAATACTGGATGATGAAGAGAACATATTTATACTTCTTAGTGGAGGACCACAAAATATCATTTTTAGAACGACTTCTGTTGGAAAAATATATAATCACAGCATTTTATAACATCATGTCAACGTGCACTTTATTCACAGGGAGATGCATGTTTCTGGAAAAACTGTGGTTGCCAGGTGACTCACAATTACCATATGTTTTGGGATTGTCCTATTATTCATAAATATTGGGATGAGATCTATAAAGCACCTCAAATTACTCTCCATATCATAATCCCACTTGATTTAGAACCATCTTCCTGGGAATGGGAAAAAAATAGACGGATAATTTGGAAATGTACTTTTGGCTGTGGGTAAAAAGGGCCACCACAAACAATGGCTGAAACAATATGAGCCAGGTGTCAAGGATTGGGATAGGGTAACATTGGGCCATGGTTACAGTGGACATTTACAAAACGAAGAAACTCACCTTTAATCTAAAGCACATGTGTCAAATTCAAGGCCCACGGGCCAGATGTGGCCCACCAGACGTTTTAATCCGGCCCGCCGAACATAATCCTTTACGCTTAGTGCGTTCCCACTCGTGGAACGTTGGACTTTTTCTTTATTTTTTTCATTTTGTCCACTATTTTATAAAAGAAAACTCTCAAGCTGCTTGATGTGCGGTACATGAAAATAAAGTTGTAACCCTCTTGTTTCCATTCAAATCAATCATTCTGGGAAGCATCAGGGTCAGTTTGTACTCCAAACCATAAAGTAAATAATGACCCCAAAATAAAATAAAAATGAATGACTTTTATATGGATTCCGCCTGGACATTTTTGCTATAATACAAGTCCTTAAAACAATTTTTTTGTAAATTTACCTTCAGCTTTAAAAGAGCATTGTCAAAACCCAAGTCATAAGTCCATGTTCCTGTTCCTGCTGCTGCTGCATGAATATGGACTCAGTCTTTCACCTGCTGCACATTTGTGCAACAGTGTCCACAGAGAACTACTACTAGGCTATATGAAGCTATTTATTCCTTATAGTTTTTTTATTTTTTACGTTATGTTGGCCCGCGACCCAGCCTGAGTATTGAAATTTGGCTCGTGGCCCAAAATGAGTTTGACACCCCTGATCTAAAGGTTTACATATTTAAAAGAGATGGGAAAAAATATACAAGCAATTGATGCCGGATATCATTCACTCTGTCCCATTGTGTATGTTTGCTGTTTTGTCATGTTTGAATTGTGATAGTATATCCCAATATAACGGTAAGAATTAAAAAATAATAATCATGAGAATTGTTAGAAGCAAAATTCCAGTTTAATCAATGCTTCAAATAAGTAACTGTAAATGTGGACTGCTTTTTTTATCCGGCTGCTTTAGTCACAATATAAATATTTTCTCACTCATAAAGCTAGTAAAGCACTTTCTTTATGAAATCAAAGAGGAAAGGTGTTCTATTGGACAATGTGAATATAAGAGATATAAGGATTTCACTGCCGTTTGGTCATGGTGTCAACAATAAGAGAAATCTTTAACTAAATATTTTAGAATTCTTCTTGCAATAATCGTAACAGTAAAATTTGATTTTGTGACATCTCTAATATACTGCAGTATGCATGTGGCTGAGATGTCTTGCCCATGGACACAATGAAAGCAAATGTCATATTTGAATGCTCTCAAACATGAGGCGCTAAATTCTTTTTCACATCTGGCAACTTTTTGTCAGCGGTTGATACAACAAGATATTTGTTTTTTAATTTTTTTCAGACCTATGAATGCCATTTAATCAATATCTGCAACATGTTAGTGGATAATCGAGTGACTGCCAATCACTTGGTTCTGGAAGTCAATTTTCATTACATTTTTCCCATAGGGATAAGGAAAACAAGACTTTAAAATCTCTTTGTTAAACTTTATACACCTCCAAGTTATTTTAATTGTATGTGTTTTTTGGACTGAAAACAACCATGTTATGGACATTAGTAACCACATAGCTGCATAACCTCCATTGTGCCTCTTGATATTTTGATTTTTCCAAATTCCTGAGTCAAAAATGACTGAGAGATTTACTTTGGGAAGTGCGGTGAACATTGAAGTGAACGGGACTGTTGAGCTATATTTCAACCACATTTTATGATTCATTCATAAAGTATATGTGTGCACGGGCTTGTCATCTAAACCAAGTGCTACAATTAGTAACATTAGTTCCAATAACCATCAGAATGATTTTAGATTTGGCCCCCAGTCAACAAGCTTTACAAGCCACAGCACTATACTGCTGTTATTATACATTCACTTCCACATACTCAGCCGTAAACAACTGTAGCCACAAGTAAACTGCTAGAAGTAAGGTCAATCGGCTCCTACTTCAACCACCACTCACCACTCACCCCATTAACACGGGCAAGACAGGTGAAGTGCCAAGCCCAAGAAAACAACAGCAGTAAAAATACCAGATCAAGACCTGAACTGCTCTACAGCCTGAGCCACTGTCGCCCCATTATATCATGAACTATAACCACTTCATGTCATGTAAATCATAAGCATCGCCCTGACTGACCTTCTGCTTGTTGAGGATCTTCATGGCATAATGTTGTCCAGTTTCGCGGTGTCGTACCAACATCACACGACCGAATGAGCCAGTGCCCAACGTTTTCAACCGCTCAAACTGCTCCAGGCATGCAGTGTTCTGGTGCAAAAAACAAACAGGATTTAGTCAAACTGGGTTAAAAGGACAAGTTCTGAATCATGTAAAGTAAGTACTTAATTCTGTAGGCCTAACTGTTAATGAGGGCAGGACTGGGTATTCATGGGTGCATTTTTCTGTTACATACAACATTGTGAGGGTTGTTTTCCCATTCAAATAATACAATATTTTGTTCAAAAAAATAATAATTACACTCAGAACTTTTTCTTTATTTATTCCATATTGTCCACATTAAAGAAAACTCTCAAGTTGCTTGATCTGCTGTACATAAAACTAAAGCTGTAACCCACTTATTTCCAGTCAAATCAATAATTCTGAGAAGCATCAGGGTCAGTTTGTACTCCAAACCATCAAGTAAAAAATAACCCTAAAATAAAATGAATAGGACTTTTATATGGATTCTGCCTAGACATTTTTGCTTTATTACAACTCCCTAAAACTGTTTTTTGTGTGAATTCACTGTCAGCTTTTAAAAGAGAATTGTCAAAACCCAATAAATGCTCATTTTAGTGTCAATCAGCCGATCCCTACAGCTTTACTCTAGAAAATCTAGGCAGGATTTAAAGTCTCAATTCCTCTGTGCAGAGTTTGTTTCTACTTATAATTAGAGGAAAGCAGAAAACAGAGTCCAAAACTACAGCGTCTCTTCTTCACAAAGGCTCCAGCCAATTGTTTGTGCTCCAGAGGGTTCAGGAACAGCTTCAGTTTTAAATGGGGGTCATTTTTTTCAAGCGTTTTAGGAAAAATAGGCCCCCAAAGTGCAAGGGGTTACTGCGTTTTAGACCATCATTGTGAACCTATGGATAGACCTGTAATCTAAAACTTGACATTCACATTGATAGAAGTATAGATCTACACGTGCTACGTAACTAAATTGAAGAACAGCAAATGGCATCAAGAGCCTTTGTGCTGTTGGTCTCTACTTTAGCTACAAACTTGGTCTTATCCAATGAAATCTTCTGTCTTTTTTATAAAGCAAGCGTTTTATTGAATCTTTTGTTGAAATAAGTCATTAGCTTTACTGATGCTCCCTCCAGTGCAATGCAGATTTAGGTGATGTAGTCACCGAGTTATTGGACATGAGACAAACAAACCTGTGCAGGGTTCTCCCACTTCTTGAGGAAATCCTCTTTGGCTTTTGCAAGAAATTCTTTGACTGTGAAGAACAACGCACAAAATGAATCAAAACCAAGTCAAGGAGTCTATGACAATTCAATATAGCCAAGATCGTGTTCAGCACTTGCGCGTTGTGGACAGACTTTAAACACAGTGAGCAGAAAAGAGTTGACAATCTAGCTTCACGAGGCAGTAGATGGATCGGAGGGATACGGGTCTGTATGACGCAAACGCTTTACTCCTTTTGAGATGGAGGAATTAAGGTATTAATTATGCATATGAATAACACTCTACTGTAAATAGTAATACGGGAGAGGCCGGGTAGTTTTGAGGATTGGGTATGGCTCTGGGTGAGACAGATCTAGCCTAGACCTCCAAACAGCGAAACGGACACAAACGGCGTTAGCTGCCATTTTTAGACAGTGACCATTAACTGTAGGCTACCCACCGCTTTCCATCTCGCTGCCCTTCCTGGCCGTGGGCGTGTTGCCCATGATGACAAGCAGTCAACAGGCGGACCGTTGCTTGACGGCCGCGCTGCAGCCCCTCCAAGCCGATCGATCTCGGGCGGTACAGGGTGCGCGCGCTGCTCCTTAAATCCAGCGGTATCGAGCAGTTCCAACGCGGTGCTGTGGAAATAGTGTGACAGCCGCTGATGCTTCGCCGCCGCCAGACGGGGATGGCGCGGACACAAATCCTTTGGCGAATATCTTAGTGCCGTGTCGACAGTCTTAGCACAGCGCAGCTGGCCCGAGCACAGAAGAGCGGTCTCCTCCGCTCCTGCTCCACCTCTCCCCAGACCCCAAACCGCGGTAGCGCCTCTCCTTTTGTGGATGCCCAGTCCTCTCTCAAACCAAGTCTGTCAAAATACACAGAGTCCCCGTAAGGCTGAGCCAGGATGGGGATTTGCCACAATCAAACATCGGTCCCCCGTAGCCTCGGAAGATGACGGAACTACAGTCCACAGCCTCCCGCCCACTCTCCGGACCCACAGCTGATTAACGCCGAGACAAGTGCACGAATTGGCTGCATCTCACGGGCGCCGACAAGCGCCGTTCCGTGATTGGGCCACGGAAGTCCATCAACAACAGCGACATCCCGCCTTCCTCCAAATCAACCAAGGGGAGCGTCACTGGCTTTCCTCCCCGAGACGCACCGCTCCCATTCTCCAGTCACTCTCCTCCATTGGCTTGCAGCATCCAAGTCGTGGGAAAACAGCTGATTCTATTGGCTGTCTGCAGCGGCGCACAACAGCAGAAAATGAAGAAAAAATGCTTTCCCACCCATTCACCCCCCGAGCTACAGCTACACGCTTGGTCGAGTGACGTCAACAAGGGCTATTTTTAGTAATGCTGGTTAGAATTTAACGCACGGCAGCGCAGCGCGACTGTGACCACTATAAACAAAAGGACATCGTTTACAATGATGAAAACACTGCATGGCTGTGGCACTGTTTTTGAAAGTGTTTAAACATCTTGGTTACCAACAGGGTTTAGATCATTCCTGAGAAAATGGAAGCTACAGTCCCATAAACAAGAGAAGGCTAATCTTCCATGGGCACACAGGCTAGTTTACTAGTAACAAACTACAAATTATATTTATGTCATGCAAGGATATATTTAATTAAGTGTAGCGTTCCTAGTTTTTGAATCCTGTTCACTGACAATGGCATTAAACCTTTCTGATTCTGAAATACTTGAATCATGATCAAATATGACTTCTATGTGTAAAAATGACACGAACCTCACGCATTGCTCATTTGCATCAATTATCCTTAAACACAGGTTATTCCCATCTTAGGTTATTCTCTTATTGTAAAAACAAGCGTGCGAGTGTATGAGAGTTAGCTGCGCTCAGATAAAATGGTAACAACAGACCATTGTACTGCAGTTACCTAGCAACGTGAGGCTGAGTGAAAATGGAGGAGTGATGCTGCAGCGTTTTATGAATGAAACTGGGGGAAAAGCCAGAGGAGGGAGAGAGACAAGTGGGCCTGGGCACGCACATGTGCTACTGTGCCTCACGGCTGAAGAGGGAACAAAAGATGCACAGATAACAACTTTTATTAAATCATGCACAAATAAAGAGTTGGGGTCGATACAAAAGCACAATTAAATATGATATATATTTCAATATAATATATAGATATGTATTTAAGGTATATATACATAAACATATATGTGTGTGTATATATACACATACATATGTATGTATATGTGTGTATGCATATATATATATATATTCACACATACACACACACACACACACAAACACACACACATATATATGTGTACACACACACACACACACACACACACATATATACTTTTCTGGACTGAGATGTCTGATGTTTTTCCAGGGATCTGCTGTGGCCACGGGCATCAATTCGCCTTCACCCTCCACGCCTTCTCCAGCTCTTCTCGTAGCCCTTGGTATTTCGCCAGTTTCGTCATGTTCCTTTTTCCTGATGTTGTCATCACTTGGTATTGCCACGTCAACCACAATGGCTTTTCTCTGCAGTTTCCTCAACCACAGTAATTGGGACTGGTGTTCAGAAGTTTAAGTGCCAGCATGGATACCAACAAAATCTCTGGGGAATTGTCATTTAAATGTACCCCAGGTAGGGAACAGCTTGCCCGGCGGCACTTGAAGTAGATCGCAGAGGGGTTTCAACAGCTGGCGAGAGAGATGTTTTTTATAAGAAGACACAGGAACAGTTGTGACTTGTGCCCCACGTCACATAAACAGTGACACCGGTGACCAGCAATGTTGACTTCATTTGTGCACTTGGATCCAATGAGCCCTTTTGGTAGTCGAGGGACATTTTTGGTCCAAAGCAGCTACAGTTCGCCCGATAACTGGAACTTCTTTTAGTTTAAAGATTGATGTGATGATGAATTTGATCTTGCCCCATTGTCTTGTTTTTTAGCAAATTTCTTTCCTCTTTGCGGTGACGAAAAGTTTGGTTTTATATGCCCATCTTCACTACACTGAAAACAGTATCCAGGCTTGGGTGCAGAAGGTGGGTTTCTTTGTAAACGGCTGTAAATGGCTGGAGGCGTTTCAGGTTTAAGATGCTTAACCATGTCTGCAGCTGGCGGCATAAGGCTCTTGAAGATTCTTCTTGACAGCTGTAGATCTGAAACGGAGGGGTCTTTTAACATTAAATACACAGTGGAGCGCCATATCTCATCAATCGACCCGAGAAAGCTCTCAGTCGTTGAGTGGAAAGATGGAGCAATGCAATCATCATTCTTGACAATGTGTTCGACCACATACCGCTGAACCTCTGGTGGCATAAGGTCAGGCATGAGCGTAAGATACGGTCTGAAATGAGCTGTTGATTCAGACTGGACATGTGGCAATGCTTCACTCCGCTCGGGGTCTGCAGGGTCTGTGGAAGCAGAAAGCGGCAGTCTTGATGGCACTTCAGAGGGAGAAGAAACAGACGGCTTCTCACCTACAGTGTCTTCAGGAGACACTGCTTGGTAACTCTGTTTCGGAGTGAAGACAAGAGACCTCACCCTTTTAAGGACATCAGCATAGTCCTTCTCGATCAGTTTAGCAAGACTTTTCTGCTTGGACAAATACATATTAGTGTTTAACTTTCCTACTTGAGCTGCGCAAACAGTGGTAAGTTTGGCAATATCAAGTAACCATTTCATCATGGCTAACGCAACTGTAAGTAGAACTAAATTCCATAATAAGTTTTCGTTCAAATGCACACCCTGGCTAACTTTTGATGTAGAAGTTGCACCCATTTAGAATTTTTGAGCCAATTTCCTCCAAGACATCCTCACTGTATTATTGTAGTTTTGACCACAACATATACGTTGCATACGATAGTAATTACAATAGAATTACTAACACTTTGTTGTGTAAAATGGCTTGTGAACAAAATTACTTGATAATAAATGTACAGGAAGTATTTAAAACACATTTTAAAAAAAGTTGTCCTTTAAGTATGTAAATGATACATTCAAGATGACCTTAATTTTTTTCTTCTCGTCAAGTTTAAATTATTCATGTTTAATACAAGGAATGTTTAATATTATCCTTTATCAATAGCTCAAAATAAATGAAAAATGAATTAATGTTCCAGATCCACTTCAGCATCAGACCATGGACAGCTACCTGGAAGCCACCACGCTTCAGCTACCATGGGGCGGCTGATCCCAGTGATCCTCTGAGTGCTGATTCCTATGCTGCTGCTTCAACAAACTCAGAGAGAGTCATTCCCGGAGGAGGTAGCCCAGTTAAAGGCCAATAAACCAGTATCCAAGTGCAGTCACATTCTTCTACTTGCACCTGAGTTTGATGAGGCAACAGGGCTCATCAGAGTAGAAGGTTGCCATCGTCGCAATCCTGATTTGGCAATAGAAGAAGTGCAACCCATTGTTCTGGACCCCCACTATCTACTTGCCTGTCTCATCATACAAGACTATGATGATAAGTGCCAGGATCTAGGGCCAAAACGGGTGCTTGCTGATATTAGAAAGAGATATTGGGTGCTATGTGGATGTGAGGCGGTGCGTCGCCACCAGAGGAACAGCGCAGAGTGCAAGAAGTGGAAAGGTCACCTACATCCACCTAGAATGGCTGATCACCCTCCAGCTAGACTATGTGTCTTGAGCCAGTGTTCTACTGCACAGTTGTGGATTGTTTTGGGCCATGCATCATCAAGATCGGATGCGGCAATGAGAAGAGGTGGGGAATATTGTTTGTGCTTAACTACCAGAGCAGTTCACCTGGATCTGATCCCAAGCATGGACTCATTCCTTTTAGCCCTGAGACCCCAGACGAGGTACACCTAAAGAGATTCTTTGTGACCAGGGAACAAACTTCCATGGAGAAGAGCGCAAGCTGCAGATAGCATTCAAGCTCTTCACCCCAAAAATAAAGAGCAGCTAGCAAGCCAGCAGATCCAGTTTGCTTTCACCCCCCTTGGAGCACCTAATTTCGGAGGGTGATTACATGAAATTTGTTTCCTCAAGACTGATCTTCAAGTCCCTATTGGAGCTTTGTCAGTCACCGAGGAGGTGCTGCGCACAGTTCTGTTTGAAGTCGAGGGAATGCTCAACTAAAAACCCCTTGGCTACACCTCATCTGATGTGGCGAATCCTGACCTTGTGACTGCCAATTGTCTCCTCATGGGGCAGCAGGATGCTGTGGCCACCCAGCTCTGCGAGGGTAAAAGGTAGTAACAAAACCAAAATGAACAATGGTAAAATAAAGTTGTGATAAACAGGAATGTAAAGGTAAATGAACAGAAGCACATACATAACTAAGGAAACTAATCAATGTGACAACTAAAAAGGAGACATGTTGGAAAGGGAAAATTTCAACACACAAGAAGATCTCCAAGCCATTGGCCGTAACATGAAGGACCAGAGATTCTCAGGCAGAGAAGATGGAGGCACCGCCAAAAGCTTAATTGATGCATGCGTCCATCACGTGTACACCATAAAGAGACTCTAATGTTGGTGCACTTTTCATACGTCTTTAGATGTGTAAATGGTTTATTGTTTACAGCTTAGCCTCTTTCTGCGCAGACAGTCATTACAGTGTTTACAGAGAGACCGGACTGTCACTTTGCTTGGAAAATACCAACATGAACATAACTTTCGGGAAGTTATGTTAAGTTTTATGTAAATTATTTGGTTGACTCGCACGCATGGCCACAAGAGTAAAGCGAGGACAAACTGCAGCTAAACCCGGGCCAAAGCGCGTGTTTCCCGGGACAGCAGGCAGTGACAGGCCGAGTGGGAGCTGGGTGAAGTAGCAGTAGAAGAGTTTGAGACGTCTCGGCCCGGGCAGCAGACGCCACGGAACCGTGCATTCCAGCGAAGAAGCGATGTTGTGTACTAGCAACATGGATACTCCGGACAATCTTTACTGCTTACAAACGGAATATTCATCGCTCCAAACACTAATATGGGACCTTTTGGAACGACAAACCCAGAATACCTCTCCTCTCCAAGAAACTGGAGTTAACCTGGATACGCCGGATTACAACAACGTTTGGCCACAGAACATGGCGCCCACTACCGCCTGGGCTTTTGTTGTCAGCAAAACCCATAAAGGATCACTCCATGTGATCCCTCTGGATCACATGTGTCAAACTCAAGGCCCGCGGGCCAGATGTGGACCACCAGGCGTTTTAATCTGGCCCGCCGAACATAACCCCTTACGCTTAGTGCGTCCCACTCATAGGACGTTGGACTTTTGCTTTATTTATTCAATTTTTGTCCACTATTTTCTAAAAGAAAACTCTCAAGTTGTAACCCTCTTATTTCCATTCAAATCAATAATTCTTGGAAGCATGACCTAAAATGAAAAACTTTTCTATGGATTCCCCCTGGACATTTTTGCTTTACCTTCAGCTTTAAAAGAGCATTGTCAAAACCCAAGTCATAAGTCCATGTTCTTGTTCCTGCTGCTGCATGAATATGGACTCAGTCTTTCACCTGCTGCAGATTTGTGCAACAGTGTCCACACAGGCTATATAAAGTTATTTATTCCTTATATTTTTTATTATTTTAATTTTTATGTTATGTTTGGCTCGCGACCCAGCCTGAGCATCAAAATTCGGCCTGCGACCCAAAATTAGTTTGACACCCCTGCTCTGGGTGATGATAGTATATGTTTATTAACCACATTTAACAGCTATGGGCCCCTTCAAGGACTCCGCGAGGGGGAGCCTGCTGAGCTGTACAATTACTGTGCAAAAAATATAATGGAAAGTGTGACTCCACCCCGAAGAAAGTGTTCCAAGTGAGCACAGTTTACGGATGGCTTCGCCTACCCGTAAGCGACCCCGGCACGCTTCACCATTGGACGCCGCATCCTCGGTCCATCCCAACGCTATTGCTGAATCAACCATTACAACTTGTAAGCTTAAAGGTACAACAACGTCAACAAACAAGTCCACGCGGCCATCTGGTGACTACAAGGTCAGCGTAAGTACCACCGCCGGCACAAAAAGTACTCTAAGCAATGACATCCTCAGATTTCCCCTACATAAATACATTTTTCTGGGTGACTGTCTTAAGGAAAGCTTTAAATTACAAAATTTTTCCTTTGGTGCTTTTAAGTTGTTTGAAGCATTGTGCTTTACCTGTACGCATAAACATCTGTTTATATGCTCACAATTTTAATTTATAGGCCACCAAATTCAACTGGTTTTATTACAGAGTTTTCTGAACTAATGTCAATTGTTCTACCCAATATGATCAGCTCATACTTGGTGACCTCAATATTCATATTTGTTGTTCGACGACACTCTCAAATCAGTTTTCTGAAATCCTTGACACTTTTTATCTAACTCATTGAAATTGTTGATAGACCGACACATGACAAAGGACATGTGCTGGATCTTATCATCTCAACTGGCTTCACTCCCCTGCTTACTCCCATTGATGATATTGCTGTCTGCAACCATAAAGCACTTCTGTTCACAGTCTAAAGCAGCCCCTTAATACTATGCAATGTACATCATCTTTTTACTCTCGTACTCTAACAAGTGATTCTTCTGAAAAATGTACCGAGCTCTTACTCTCACAACACTTCAACGGTTTACATAATGAAGACCCAGCCGTAAGCTTAAATTTAGCGTGGCCCCATACGTTAAAAAAAGCTAGAAGCTAGATGGTTAAATAAAAAAACCAAAAGTGCCCAAAAGTGCATATGTAGAAAGGCTGAACGCTTTTGGTATGCAAATAATTCTAAACATGGACAAATTGCTCTAAAATGGCACATGCACTGCTATCAGCAGACGGTGGAAAATGCGCGAAACAACAATTTCTCTGGAATTATTACAAAAAGCAATCATAACCCTAGAGTTAATGACTCTGTTGTCAGTGGTCCGCCATCCTGTCCCCTTGATACTTACCCAGAACTTTTGCAAATCATTTTGTCAACAAATAGATTTGCTTAGGGCAAATATCAACCCTGATATTGACACACTTACCATCACCTACTCCCCACAACCTCCATCACTTTCAGCCCCTTTCTTTCCTGAACCAAAAATAATTTATTTCTAAAACCAGCACCTTGTCATGGGAGCTTGACATTATTCTGCCAAAACTATTAAATTGTTTCAATCTTTTAATGTCATCTGGACATTTTCCTGACTGCTTCAAATTGGCCATCATTCAGCCCCTCCTTAAAAAGCATAACTTGGATCAAACTTGGTCAAAGGTACTGGAAAAAGCTATTGCTTCACAATGTATAGATTTTGTGAATTTTAACTGTGTTTTCAATTGCTTTCAATCTGGGTTCAGAGCTAAACATAATACAGAGACTGCTCTTGTTAAAGTCACTAATGATTTATTAATGTCGACTGACTCTGGTAAATCATCTATTTTAATTCTTCTTGATCTTCGTGCTGCTTTTGATACCGTCGACCATGACATTCTCCTTGATCGCCTTGAAAATTGGTCGGTATCAAAGGTACAGCTCTTTTACTTAAAGATAGCTCTTAAATAGCTCTTTTTATGTGACTACACTTTCCAAACTTAGATATGGGGTACCTCAAGGATCAGTTTCAGGACCTCTTTTATTCTGTATTTTTACGACTCCAGTTGGCCAACTAATCCGATCCCACAATGTATCTTATCACTTCTACGCCGATGACATGCAAATCTACATGCCAATTAGCACATCAAACCTTGCTACCACCCACACCTGTTTTAGAGACATACACCATTGGCTGACACAGAACTACCACTGTTTCAATAATAACAAAACTGTATATCTGATAATAAAATGATACAATAAACTGTATAAACTGATAATCCTGATTGGACCTCTGGAAGTGCTGATCTTAAGGACCTAGCACTTAATATCAAACCTACAGCCAGAAATCTTGGTGTGCTCTTTGATTCTAATCTGTCTTTTAGAAGTCAGATAAACAGTGTGGTTCAAACCTGATTTTATCACCTTAAAGTAATTTCTAAACTTAAATCGTTCTTATCTCCTCTAGTTCCAAAATGCCATTCATCATCTCCAAATTGTACAGAATGCCGCTGCCTGTCTTCTTACTTATGTTAACAAATTTTAGCATATTGCCCCCACTCTTCAGTCTCCACACTGGTACACTCTACATTATATGAATTATAATAATTAAAATAAAAACAATTATAATAATACATTTTATAAAAGCGTCACTCACACACACACACTTGCCTCACTCTTTGGGCTCTAGATCTAAATAGCAAGTTTACATAAATACTATAATTACCACTGCTGTTGCACAGAGGAAGGAACATTTCTAATTGTATTCAATCCTGTAGTATTGCCTATTGTGTTAAATTAAAGGGCATCGTAATCAGATCATTATTACTTTTAGCCAGATAAGAGACTGATAAAGTACGCTTATACATTTTCCCCCCTTTTTATTTTGTTCTAAAATTATCTTTATATTAAATTTGTATATACGTGTGTGTGTGTGTGTGTGTGTGTATATATGTGTGTGTGTGTGTGTGATTTATATATGTGATATATATATCTATATCACATATAAACATATATATCACATATGTGATGTATACATATGTGATGTATATGTGATATATATATGTAATAGGTATATGTGATATGTATATATATATATATATATATACATATTTATGTGTGATATATATGTGTGTGATATATATGATATATATGTGATATATATGTGATATATGTGACATCTATATGATATACATCTATATATATACAAATACATACATACATACTCAATATCAAGCCATGGATATTTGTTAGTAGGGTTAATTATTCTGTCTATATAAAACATCTGAGATGCGATTCGATAAAGTTTTATATTGGGGAGGTTTAACCCTCCCTCCTATTTGGGGTAAAATAACAAAAAAAAAAATAAAATCCTAGTAGTTTTTTGGGCCCATAAAAAGGATGAAATCATTTACTTTATCTCCTTTAAAACAGGCTTTTGGTGGCATCAATGGTATACATCGAAAGCTATATAAAAATTTGGGGTGCATCATCTTTATCAGATTTATTCTACGTATTAGATCTAACCTTAGGTCGGAGTACGTTTTAAGACTACGTTTTAAGTCATTCAGGACCTGTAGGGCTCTGGGCCGAGCAGGTCGGATCACAGTTGACCCTTCACCCTGGACACGGACTATTTGAACCACTCCCCTCTGGCAGGAGGCTACGGTCCATCCGGACCAGAACCTCCCGCCACAAGAATAGTTTCTTTCCCTCTGCGGTTGGACACTTCTTAACACCTGCCACTTTAACTACAATTTAATCATTCACTCACTGCGCTGTTTCTTTCTGCACTCACATCTGTAAATTTAACTGTACATTTTTGTGTAGATAGTAAGCCTATTTTTATTTTATCCTATAGTAAATTGAAATTTTCTTTAATGCGTGCCCTTTTTTATTTAATAGATGTTGTTTTATCATTGTTGCGCCGAAATCACCGAAGCAAGTTCCTACGTTCGTGAATTTTGTTCATTGACAATAACGACAAGATGCCGACACAAAAACAGAGCAATGTAGTGTATTCTATCCAATGCAGTGAAGAAAGTTGTAAAGAGCGCCACATAGGGGAGACAAAACAGCCACTGCACAAGAGGCTTTATCAACACAGAAGACACTCGAGTTCAGGACCCCAGAGTGCTGTGCATCTTCATCTTAAAGACACAAACCACTCTATTGAAGACAGTGAGGTGGAGATTCTGAGCAGGAGAAAAGATGGTTTGAAAGAGGAGTTAAGGAGGCCATCTTTGTTAAAAAAGAGAATCCTTCCTTAAATCGTAATGGAGGTTTAAGATCCAACCTTCCAGTTGTTTATAATGGATTGTTGAAACCCTGGACACATGGGGCCTGGGGCATTCTGATGCTAATCAGGTACTCCCTTTATCAGGAGGTCCCGCCCGGTGGTCAGGGCTTACACAGAGTAGGATATAAAAACCTGAGTTCCTAGACTTGTTTCACAGATTGAGAATGACTCTTGGAAGAAAATCGAAACGTTTTGTTTTTCTAAAAAGTCCAGATGACTACAACTGAATCTTTTTCTACGTTGACAATAACAATAAACCTTTTCTGATTCTTAATGTTAATAGCTATTTTACAATAGCTTTTTATCTGCATTAATACAACAACGTAGGTATTTCACCTTAAATTTGTATCTTAAAATGTTTAAATTCCTCCAATCTGGTTTGCTTTGGATTGATTGCCAAATTTTGGTTTTCGATTTATTTTATAACTTGAAATTTGTGAAAATGTATTCATTATATACATTACACTTGGAATGGATGTCTCCATATTACTCAGATATAACAAATAGTCAGCAAATAGGCTTAACTTGTGCTCTTTTTTGCCTACATACATTTTGGTTATATTTTCGGTCTGATCGCTATGGCGAACAGGGCAGGGGACAGTGGACAGTCTTGGGCAGTGCCCCGACTTAAAGAGATGGCCTTAGATAACACCCAATCGGTATAAACGTGTGCTTTGGGGGCTCTATATTATTTTATTGCTAATTCTTCTGGGAATCAAAAATGTTTCAAGCACTTTATACAGGTAGGACCATTCAAGGTCGAAAGCCTTTTCTGCATTGACCGCCATCAATGTCAGATCTACGTTACGCTTTTTGGCATATTGACATACATGTTCATCTATTAGTTTTGAGGTCTTTATTAGGAATAAACCCAGTTTGATTATGATGAATGCAAAGAAAAATCAATGCCATTCAGCCAGTTATTCATTGCTTTAGTGACAATTGTTTTGTCACTGTTAATCAAACTGATGCGTCAAAAGTCAGATGGTTTATTGCATTCACGGCCTGGTTTTGGTATCAGGTAACTTTTGTTGATTTTCAAATTAATTAATCACCTCCATGAACAGGCCTTTGATGGGAATTCGATTTATATTCTAGTGAAAACCTTCCCAATATAATTTTTTTTTCTATTGACCAAAGAAATTGGTCTAAATCTTCTCTTTGGACCTCTGATGCGTACAAATGTTGATAAGGTTATCATTTGCAATCATTTCTTCCTCTTTTAAACATATAGTACATGGTTTAACTTATAACAATTGATGTGTGAAGTGATTTATTAACAGAAATAGCAAATTTTATTACAATTAAGTCTAAGATGTTGAACATATTATCCATTTCCAATTTATTTTCTTGTACATTTGTCCTTACTGTTTGCTCCCGATTTTTATGTTCTTCAAAACACTATCTCTATGTTTTAATCAATTCACCCTCTATCTTTCAAACTGAAGAATTAAATCAATCAATAAACCACCGTCAGTTCAACGGTGACTTTGAGTTTCAACCGGGAACAAACAATACATTTGTTAACTGGAAAAGTCATGTTTACAATATTCCGTGGAAAAAGGTCTGGACACCTGCCTTGGCGTGTTTGGCTCCTCTTGATGGCAGTTGAAGTTCTAATGAGAGCGTAGAAAAAACGGCCTCGTGCAGACCAATAGGGTTATGCACGAGCCCGAGCTAGCCTATTAACTCACCTCTTCTGGTCATGTCCCAATACCGCCACCTTGTGGAAATGTTAAGTTTTGATTATGGTTATGACAGCACACGTTTTGTTGTAGACATTTAACATTCACCTTTTTGGTAACTTAATTTACTTAATTTTAGGTTGCTTAGAACTTTTGTTGTAATTGTGTAGCCCTGTTTTAGCCCTGTTTTAGCCCTGTTTTAGCCCTGTTTTAGCCCTGTTTTAGCCCTGTTTTAGCCCTGTTTTAGCCCTGTTTTAGCCCTGTTTTAGCCCTGCTTTAGCCCTAGTCAATATGGAGATAGACCTGAAATTTGTAGTTTCTTGGGTGGTAATGTGAGCAGTTGGAAAACCACTGGCATTTATTATAAAAAATATACTACATCAATGATGAACACTACATTGATGAAATTAAATTTACTTTAAACCATAATATGTGTTTGATTTGATTTCCCTTATTGTAATGTTTACTTTGTTTTCTTTTTTAAAATAAACAAAAGATGGAATTGAACTTGTTCAGAAAAGGGCTATACAAATAAAGATTTATTATTACTTTGTCTGACCCGTCCCCTATGACCTGCCATGGAAGACCCTACCAGGGGCCTACCCCAGACAACATAGCACTCAGGACACTTCCAGGGTCATTCGAGCACAAACTCCCCCAAAAGTGTGCCCCTTTTTAGCCCTTACCCTTTGACCTCTATTTGGCCCAGAGGCGTGCGGTCAGGGCAATCAAGGTAATCAGTGATTAACCAATAAAATCTAGAATGACTGTTTGTCAAGTATAGATGAATTGTTGTAAAATATATCCAGCTCGTTTTCCCCTCACTTCTGCTGCTGAAGCTTGGCTGAATTCACTGTGGCTTTTACTGCCCGCTACAGGCCGCTGGGCGTTACTGCGCAGCAAGCATGGTTGCGTTTTTACTACAGCGGCGCAATCTGTGCCCATGTTCAGAGATCCGTTCAAACTTTTAAGGCCGGGACCCCGCAAGGGCTTGGTGTTTGTTTCCTTCATTAAGAGTCACAGTTGTATCCTTGAGTTTAAGGTTTTTTGTTGGATAGTTCCAGGCAGTCCTGACACTCCACAAATATGTTTTCTGCTGTGCCCACTCGCAGCAGGTTGGGGGCAGACATCACTCTTCTGTTAAAAAAATAAGACATGTGACAAAAGGAATAAGTAATTTGTTGCAATGTTGTAATTACTTTCATGTTTGTCTGCTTTAATAGAGCATTGTTATTTTGTAGCAACATAAGACCTTACAGCAGGGGTCATTTTGGGAATTTCAACACTCCGGCTGGGTCGTGGGCCGAACATAAGGTAAAAAATAAAAACATAATCGATATAAGAAATAAATAGCTTTATCTAGCCTAGTAATAGTTCTTTGTGGACACTGTTGCACAAATCTGAGCAGGAGAAAGACTGAGTCCAATTCATGCAGCAGGGAGAGGAACATAGACTTGTGATGTGATTTCTGGTATGAAATGTAGATATCACAGACCTGTTGGTTGTTGACGCACAAACTCAATATGAGGTCACTATTTTTCTAGTTTAAGATTGATCTTAGTGACAAATTATTCATGTCATGAATCAAATGAGTGCATTGTGTTTGTATTCACAGTCCCATTAGTGTGGACACAGTCATGTTCATACTTTATTACACTCTGCCATGTTTTTACCTGTGGCTCATGAGCCGTCCAGGTTTTGCAATGGTTTTGGATGTTTCCCTCACACAGCTGACATCACAGAAGTTTGTTTTCTTGTTGTTAGCTCCACATTAGCGCCACTTTTAGCACAGCTCTAACGTCTCCTTTCTGTCTTCCACGTGTTTCCCAAACCACACGTCTCTTTCCTCACTCAGAGCTCTGCTCAAGTCTGTAAAGCGCTCAACGTGCATCGGCACTTCTAAGACCTCGGCACTTGCACCGGCAGCACACACAGCAGCGCCTCTGCGCTGGGGGGGGGGGCGGCCGCTGCAAAGGATTGTGGGACGTGTCGTTCTAGCGGAAAACATGCTATATATCTACCGGAAATTATTAAATATGAATATGAATATGTCTGGGGGTCCAGAATCGGCCCGCAGGCCACCGGTTTGACACCTGTACCTTATAGCAATGGTACAGAAGTAATATTTCCCCTCTGCTGACCATTCACTGACAAAATTTAGGCTAGAAACATTTACAAACAAAACAAACCCCAGTGGGATCAATGAAGCATTTCACCAGAACATTGAACTGATATTTGCTACCAGGTATTTATTGCCAAATAGAAATAAGGCCAAAATCCACATTACTTTGGACTGTGACACAATCTGGACGTATGTGGCTGTAAATTAGTCTAAATAACAAAGATTTTTTTGTCAATTGCTAGTTATTTGTTTTTTGTGTTTAGTCTTTATTTGTCAGGGACCATGTACAAAATCATTCATCTTCAATAGAAAAGATGATCTGCACCAGATTTAGCTCCTGCTACTTTCCATTTGCAGTCCCTGGGCACGTGAATACATAGTAACAGTAATAAAAGTACACATTTCATCACAATTGCAACACATTACATTTCATTAGTAGTATCGGCTCAGTAAAATACACTATAAAACAAATCCATTTCTAAAAATTACAACATTTGGCTCAGACAGATAGAAAATACAGCTAAAATCTAACTTGGCAGATGTTGGCACTGCTGATTCTAGGATGTGTTTTTTCAAGTTACGAGTGAAGTTATGAATATCCACAAACAATTTCAAAACTATCTGGAAGTTGATTCCACTGTCTATATAGTTAAAAAAGAAATGGGATGGTGCAATTTCTGCTAGCTGTGGAGCGGGTCGATCGAGTCGTTTGTTCAGAGCTAAGTTGGACTAGTGAAGCGAGATCAGATAAAAATCAAGATCAGCATAACTGTATTTGAAAATGTTTGCAAACAGTAATTCTAAATGTCCTGTGGTGTTTTTCATATTTTTGGTATGCCATGTATAGCCTTTTGCTTATTTTGCCTATTTGCACGGCCTGAAAAGGCTGTAATGTGACTTCCTAATTTGTATCAACCAACAAATAGATTTTTCTTTCATGTCCTGGAGATAGAAATGAATTTGAGAATGCAAACTTACAGTGGAGCAGCATTGGTAACAGCAGTGATACAGGCCAGCCCCAGAGAGGCCAGGAGCCACAGCAAAAAAACAACAACAACTATCCGTACAAAGACAAATGCATAAAATCAATGTTTTTTTTATTTTTTTGCATGAATGTGTCTGTGGACAGACGTTACTCTCTTGTGTCAGTCAGTCACGGAAACACCTCCAAAAAAGGTGGTAGAGAATGACCGAGCCGAGATCCTGTGGGACTTCCAGATACAGTTTGACAGAATGGTAATGGAAACCAACCGGACATTGTGGTGGTGGATAAACAGCAGAGGAAAGCCGTTGTGGTTGACGTGGCGATCCCAAGTGATGGCAACATCAGGAAAATGGAACACGAGAAACTGGAGAAATACCAAGGGCTCAGAGAAGAGCTGGAGAAGGCGTGGCAGGTGAAGGCGAAAGTGGTGCCCGTGGTCATCGGAGCACTCGGGGCAGTGAGCCCCAAACTGGAGGAGGGGCTAAACATAAACATACATCCACCCACCCGAACTTTAGGATGAACCTTCGTTAATAGAGAGTTGTAAAGTGTACACTGGCGTCCTTTTCTTGTCCTGGCCGGACAACCTGGGGAGATTAAGGATCATCAAGTTAGGCAATATACAGTCCGTTCAGCAATCCCAAGGTTGGGTTTCCTTCACGACGCCTCTATTGCAGCTCAATTAAAAGTTGATCAGAATATAAATCTGAGGGGGGGGGACGCGAAGGAAAGATGCAAACTCCCAGTTTACACACAGGGAGGCTGCGCTGCTCGTTCTCTGAATGAGGGGTGTACACCGTTCACTCCAAAATTTTATGCCAAAGGTTCAGGTCCGGACGAGACTTTCAAACGGGGGACCTGGGTTCGAATCCCCCTAAAGGAAGAATGAGCATCTAGTGTGAGCCCTTAGGCAAGACCCTTAGCGCTACTGCCTACCTCATACAATGAAAAAAGATTTGGGCTCAGACGTTGCCTGGCCACACAAGGTCTGCGTCAGGTGGGGAACCAGAGCACCTTGACAAATGGGGCGGCATAATTGGAAACTCTAAAATTGGCCCTAGTGAATGATTGTGTGTCTAAGTCTCTGCGTTAACCATGCAACGAGCAGGTCACTGTCCAGGGTGTACCCCGCCTAAAGCCCAAAGTCACTGGGATAGGCTCCAGTAACCCTAACCTGCAACGAATGAATAAATGTACAAAATGTACAGTTTATCACTATGTATACAATATAATAAATACATTGACGTATGAAAACAATTGTATTAATAAGCAAATGTTCTGATGGATTGAAAATTTTGTAAAAGTAAAGAAGCGGCACAACAGTATTAGGCCAGACCATGAGCTAGACTTTAAGGTAAACCCCATATTTTAATAGATCCATGGGTGAACCAGCTTGATTTTATGATTAAGCAGTGACAGTTGACTCATTCCTCGCTCTGTGCGCACCGTGGATCTACAAAAATAACGCCTTCACTTTTTCTGGTTCAAAAGCCTTCAGTTTTCTTCAAACCAGTTTAATATTTCCCTTTATCTCACGCTGACATCTGCGCAGCTCGAGTAATTCAATCAGAGCGATCACATGCTATGCGAGCCTACGTAACTTCCGGGCCACAGTGTCCAAAATGCTAAAGGCTAACTGGCGACATCGACTTGAATGGGCCGCCATCTTGAGCCCTGGGGGGCTTGCCTGGAATCAACTTGAACGCTCCACAAGCCCGAGAACTGAGAGGCAGCCTCAGATCATGCAGCGTCTCGGGGAACGGACAGATCTCGCGTTTGTGGCACTGATTAAAACTAATTATTTGTTTGTTTATTTAAAAAACATTTGTAAGCAGTTCATAAAATTTACTTCTGCAACAGTTTTGTAAAAGGGAGGTTAGCTGCGCTCAGATAAAATGGTAACAACAGACCATTGTACTGCAGTTACCTAGCAACGTGAGGCTGAGTGAAAAAATGGAGGAGTGATGCTGCAGCGTTTTATGAATGAAACTGGGGGAAAAGCCAGAGGAGGGAGAGAGACAAGTGGGCCTGGGCACGCACATGTGCTACTGTGCCTCACGGCTGAAGAGGAAACAGAAGATGCACAGATAACAACTTTTATTAAATCATGCACAAATAAAGAGTTGGGGTCGATACAAAACAAAGTAGGCTTTAAACCTTGAGGATACACAAAAGCACAATTAAAAAAATATATATATATATTTACAGTAATTGTACATACCCCACACTGCATCATTTACTTGATTAAATGAATATAAATTGTATTCCTTGCACAAGATTTGAAAACATACGTCATTAGTGGCAATGAGGTGGTTTACAGTCGAATGCTTAGGGATTTGTGACTGGAGGAAGTTTCCGAGTCGACCGTTTCCAAAATTTTGAGGCAAGTCGGTCCCAAATGTTTGACTGTTGGTCCATTGGTTACTTGATTATAAGACTTTTAGCAATTTTAAATCTACTGCCAAGAGTGAAATGAAAGCATATTTTCAAGTTGTAGCCCTTTTAAATGTAGGTTTAAACATACGTTTGAAGTTCAGGCAAAGAATAGCACAAGCGGTTGAGTTAGTTTTCAGATTCTGGGTTCTTACATGCAATCCAATGAGTTTTCTGGGATCACTCCCAGTGTAGGCATCTTTCCTGGTGCACACGACGGAGGGAGCATGCAGTTTATGTTTGGAGACGGGTCCACGTTTTCGCTGTCCTCCATCTTATCTGCTGAACCGTCCCAGTTGATGTGGAAGCGAGTCACACGAGGATTAGAGGCCAAAATATTCCGCTGGAGCTGGAGACAGAAAAGTGTTCATCATGACTAAAACAAAATATTACTTGTTTTGTTGTTTGGGGCCGCAGTGTCTCAATGGTTCACCCACCCCCAGTTACGATGCAGATTAATAATGCAGATTAAAGTTGTAAGATACTTTACTCATGTGTGAATGTTGTGTGAGCAAATGGTGGTGGTCCGACTGGTCTACTCCAGGGCAGCTGTGGTTGCAATATTGGGGTGCAACTAACCATTACTTAGTTCTATTGAACATCTAGAGACTTTTAAACATATATATGCATAATTTTGTTATCGTTATTGGCCTCAAAACATGCCCTGAAGTACCTTTGCTTCGGCATTTCACTTTTCAGAATTACCATTTTTTATAAAAATGCAAAGGCCTCCAGGAGGAACTAAGTTTAGGACTCCATCTACTGGCAGCAGAGGGAATTACATATGAGGGTTTTTCCCTTTTTCCCCCTTTTCTGCCTTGCAAATGAATAGCAGTTGAGATGATGTAATTTTGAAGGCTGAAAATCTCAGGGGTCTCATTTATAAAGCCTGCGTATTTTCAAACTGGGGTCTAAAAGTAACAGGATTTTCCACATTTAGTTTGGGGTTCAAATAGCCATCTAGTCATGATTGGTCAGCGTACATCACCAGGGAGGGGTGGAGTCAATGTGAAGCATCTTTAAGTGTACAAAAAGCACTATTTAATTGTTCACTTGAGCAATTGTTTTTAATAAAAACATAAAAAATAAAACAAACATAATTTAGTTTAACCCTTGCTAAATTATTTGTTGCTTAAAAGTATTTCAGTAATATAGATTGTAAATGTGTTCCAAAGTCTTACCTGGGTGTAATCTGGTTTAAGAGGTGGATTTTCTCTCAATTCAATGTTGGTATATTCATTATTCACATAGTAACCAATACGAATGAATTCTTGTCCACAGTATGTACATGTAATAAGAGCAACTGTAACGCCAACAGCGTCAGTCTCTGGGATGAGCCCAGTGTTGGGTGCGTCAGCCTAGAACACACACAAAAGTGATCAGAGCAACACAAGGCAGTGGCAGAGCAAAATCATCATGATGATACATTCAGCTGTAACCCTGATCCAGAATCTTCATGTTTTTGGGACAAAACTGAGAGCTCTTGAAATGGACTCAAATAGTTTGTTTGTCTTTTTTAAAGAATTTTTTTTTCCATGTTTGGTCATTCAGGTATTCAGTATTTCGCATCACGCTTTGTACCGCTCAGCAACAACGGCGAAGGGAAAAACACTAGACATCGGCCCATAGGAAAGCATTACACAACTGGAGTAAATGCCAAAATACTGAACTTTGGGCGATTGGAAAACAACTGCTGAAAGGTGGAATTTAAATATAAATGCATGGTAACCTCATCTGAAGTAATACTTATTGTCAGTGTGTGACAACAGAGACACAATGTTGAGAAAAGGCCACCAAAGTAGGACTACCACAGTGTATTACATTCCTGTAGCAATTCATAGTCAACATTACAGACATTGAAGTTCATTCTAATATCAGTAGTAGAAACATAATCACTAGTCTCAAATTTTGCACTGTTTATTTCAGCTGCATTTGTACGCAAACTAAACTGAGCCAATTTAGCCACAGTTTCAGCAGTCAACAACTTGAATCCGGATGATGATTCCCACAATGAGGTTTTTCAACTCCTGCAACGAAAAATAAATATTCTGACCATAAGACGCATCCTAAAAAGGAGAATGGAATATGCACCTGTAAAAGGCAGGTTGGTCTTCTCTTGCCTCATAACGGTTCTGTGTTTTACTCTGTTGTTGTGCGTGATTTGAACATTTGGCAATGTTCAAAACTAAGCTGAAAACTGTTGTTTAGCTGTGCATATGACTGAAAGGATTTTATTTTCACTTTCATATCTTAAACTGTTTTGTGATTTCTGTCATGTCTCTGTGAATTTAATGCATTTTTTTCCTGTTGTGTGAAGCCCTTTGAATTGCCTTGTGTACGAATTGTGCTCTGCAAATACACTTGCCCTGCCTTTGTGGCAATACTTTGAAATTGATGAGTAGAGTAAAGTTGCCCATTACTTTCCATTACACTTTACCTCTTCATAAAAATGGCGACTAGCGTCGCTAAGCACAATTAGTCACTTGACCTACTGCAAAACGTCACGCTGACTGTGGGAATGATCCTCACCCATGCTCATGTCAGTGGCATACCTGAAACACAAACATGTGTCGCCCTGCGGGCACCGGGCCCACCAGGACAGAGTCCAGCACTTGGTCGTACTCCTCACTCTCGGCTGATCCGACATAGATGATCTTCCACTCTAGATCTGTCAACACAGGCACGAAATGTCAGTGTCGGTCACAAAAGTTTGTAATAGCGATTTTAGCTAAAGGCTTCAACGTCCAGTAGTTCCACCCAATCAGAAGTGCTGTATGCGTTAGAGACATGTGTCAACCAGCCAACGAGAGAATGAGGAGGCGGGTCATTAGCACAAATGCGCTTTTTAAAATGATAATTTAAAAACAGCTGCAAACTTGAAGGGCATTCTGTCGTTGTTGCTGTTGTGTTACTTTTAACGGCGGTTGGAAGCCAAACGGTGCATTTACCGCCACTTCCTGTAGTTTTACGTCGTCAAAGTATGTGTTTTAAGCTATACCGTTAAAAAAAAAAAAAAGGACAGCGACTGTAGTTTTACGTCGTCAAAGTATGTGTTTTAAGCTATACCGTTAAAAAAAAAAAAAAGGACAGCGAGAGAAAAAAAGACACATATAGAAGGAGGGGGAAAGGCAGAGAGCAGAAATTAGTGTTTTTGGATATTCTGTCGTTGTAAAGTTAATTAGTCTCAAGCTCAGTTGTCTTGGCACCGCTAAACAGCACAGGTGCCACAGGGCTTATAGTTAGAGATAACGTCACATAAAAACAGATGCAAGCATAAAACCCACCTTCAGGCAGATCCTCCATGCACTCAAACGTGAGCTCAAACTGAAAGGGATTTCCAAATGGGCTTGGGTTGTCCAGCACCGCCACGTTCAGCACTTGTACTTTCGCCATTTCTCTACACGCTTCAAAGTTAAACCAGTTTGTAAACAAGTCGTTAAACCAGCGTTATGTTAATCACAATGGTATCTTGAAAAAAAACCTTCTAAAAGTCCTTCTAAATCGTACACTTTTTACGTGTCCGCTACAGTCCCCGGTTAGAAAACACGAAAACTCGCGGTTTAATCATACCGGATATACGTCATCGCCAGAGACTCTTCCGTGGCTTTATCTACGGCTTCGAGCTCACCTCTGCCACCGAGTGGCTACATGTTGTTAAGGCCTACTTCTAGTGTTAAGTTTTGATTATGGTTAAGACATAAATAGATGTAGATAGTTACATTAAAATTTAGTGACTTCATTTAAAGTGTTTATTCATATTTTTCTCGGGTTGGTTCTTGTTTACATCTGTAGCGATGGTGTAGCCCTGGTTTTTATTATTAGGCCCGAGCGCCACAAGCTGGCGACAGGCCTATTAGTTCCGCAAGGCCGTGCAAAGCACGAAATCGAGCGCGAAGTGCTCGCCCGCTTCCAAACACTCGCTGACGCACTCCTCCACTCATGCACGTAGTAAGAAAATGTAACATTATCGTCGTTAACGGGCGAAGCCCGTGCAACAGTGTGCACTAAAGGAGTGCTTTACATGGAGATGACGACCGCGAAGCAAAATTAACGAAAGTGCCCGTCAGTGACCAGGGACTCACACCATGACGCTCGCGCTTCCCGAAAATGTATAGTTTATGATATTTGAAAATGGGAAGCATCGGAATATTTATGCAAAGCAGCCGAAGGCAACTGTCCGACCAAACATGTTTGGTACCCCGTCGCCGGTGGCGATTGCTGTGGCGATCACCCAGTCGCACCTGGCAATAACTCGCGAAAAATCCCATGCCAAAGGCATGCATACTTACTCCTGCAATAGGAAAAAATAGTCAACAACCGCATTGTGATGCAGCGCGAAGCCCTTGGCCCAACCAGTGAAAATGTCATACTTACTCCTGCTATGACAAAAATAGTCAAAAATAGTTCTGATTGAAATTAAATGGCTTTAAAATATAATATGTGTTTGATTTGATTTCCCTTATTGTAATGTTTACAAAGGTTTCATGGAAAACTGATGATTGTGATAGGTTGTAATAGAAAGCATGTTTTGTTGTTGTTGTTGTTGTTGTTGTTGTTTTTGCAAAAGATGGAAACATTTATCTATTCATTTAAACACATCAGGCATTTATTTCATTTTGCCCTACAGCCACTTGAATCATACTTGTAGACCAAGTCTTCCATGCCTAAACAGGTAGGTCTGTATTCCTCCATTTGGCACTCTTCCCCTCTGGGCCGGAACTCAATCCATGTCCTTTCGCCAAGCAAATAATCATATCTAAAATAAAATGTTAGTTAATCCAGTTGGTAACAGTAGTTTACTTTGGAAAACAGTGTTCTGTGTTTAATTAGACAACAACACATTGAAATACACTTACGACTGAGTCCGTGTGTTTTTCAGAGTGTCCCGCTCTGTGCCCATTATAAGGTATCCTTTATTTATCTGTAGATTGAAAGAATCTCTGCAGTGCGAGAAACTAATAAAATGGCGCAGTTGGCCTTCAGCGTTCTTATCATATGTTCCTGCAAGTAACATATTATGTACAGATTGTGAAGCAAATAAATATAAATAATAAAGTATACATTTTCAAAAGACCAACCTTCCTTGATGATCCGCTCAATTCGCATGGTGTAGGTGTCAATAGACGTATCATATGCTACTTCTTCCAGAACGACATTGTATACTATACAAAAAGATATTGTTTCTGTATTTTTCTCCTCACAGTGAAATAGCAGAATGTTTGCTTACCAAAATCAATCCTGCTGGTCTGTGTAGTTTCACAGGCCTTGGCTAGGCGATCCTGGTTGTTGATTTGGCCTTTCTTTTGCATGCTACAGTTTTCTTAAAGTGAATCAAATAATAATGAACAAATAAATTCATAGATAGATTAATACTATTCTAACCAATCAAAATCCATACTGCGTTATTGACATGGCCAATGTTACCCAATGTTGTTTTAAAACTCTGGATTGTAATACCTTCAGCACACAGGCATTCATTATTTGGGCAGAGTCTCAATATCCGACCATCTTTTTTTAGTGGGTGATAATACTTTACACATTTTGTTTCTGTAAAACATTTATAATGTCAAATGTTGCTTATCATGTTTTCTTTATACATTCATAATTACCATCATAGTATTCATATATGGACACAGAAGCTGGCTGTAAAATGCCCACTTTGTATTCCTGTCTCAGTCTAATAGGCAGCACCTCAGTTCGATCGTGAGCAACCTGTAAAGACCAAATGTCCCATCACGGTTAAAGGCTAAAGGCTTGAACCCCAACAATATTACCAGACCTTGTCCATGTAGAGAATGAGGGAGCCTTTCTCTGACAGATCCTTGTTATACTCCCAGTTGGAGATGACGCGGGCGCGGTTTTCAGACAACTACAATTAGAAAAGAGAGCTGATAAAAAACCACATAAATGCAGTTCAAATAAAGAGTGGACACAACCGAAATCTTACTGCATTCAAGTCTTCATTTATAGGCATGAAGCCAGTGGGTAAGGAAATATCCAATACTGACATAGATGCAGGTTCCGTTTTCTTGAAACTATAAAACCAAAAAAGATGTATTTAAAACACCATATCCTTAAACTATTTATTTTAAACTTTGACTTACAAAAAACCAATTCGTAGCTTGTAAATGTCTCCATCTTTCTCATCAACCTTTTCTGATAAAACAAAACATATGTGACTAATAAGTACTAATAATCTGTGGAAATGTACTGAAAAAAGAATTTACCAAGATTGAAATCCAGTGAGAGATTGAAATTTGTACAGTCGCTCACAGTTTCTTGCGGCACAGCATAATACTCTGTGACCAGCTGTAAAATAATGCAAGTTTAATATTAGACAAACATTGAGACAAAAGGATCTGATTTTAAGATGTTAAAGTGTTTTACGGTCAGAGTTGCCTCTCCTGTGCCTGTTGCGACCATTTTCACTTCAAACTTCTTAAAAAAAAAAAAAAACCACAGGTCATCATGAAGATGCGACTGCTTGCCTGTCTGCACTGCTTAATCCGACCTTAGCCGTCCTTGTGGTGTGGTGGTTTCCTCGGTTGAATTTGAAATTGTAAGGAGAAGTGCGGCCTGGGACCGTCAACTCCACGTCCAAGTTATATCTGGCTTCTTTAGCCACAGTCCAGTACTCAGACACTGCTTGGTACCCATTATTGTGGCCTAGAATAAAAGGACATATTTTGACATTTTCATAGATCATAATATTTTTTTTTAAACTGACTTTACACAAAACAAATATTCCAAGGGCAATATTTCAACTGATTATTGATAGGCAGTCATTTAATTACTATGAAATGATTTACGGGACTGGCAAAGTAATGCAATCTTAACCAAACAAGACCAAATTCAATCAGCATTTGAATCCTATAAAATTCTACTCTAAAATTCCAGAGATAAGAGGATGGTAGAAATTCCTTTCTGGACACCCTCACCCCCCATTTGCCTGTTATGTCAAAAGAGCAAATAAAAAAATAGGATTTGGCACAGTATAAGAAACACAAAGGAAATGCAATCAAGAGATTAAAGACAAAAAGTATCTGCAAATGATGGGTTCACCTCAGAGGGAAAAAAGCTCTAAAAGAAACACTTGCTTTTAACAACTTTTATTCTGGCACCTAAAAAAAAACTCAGACCCTTTTAGTTGAAAGAAGTCATCATATCTCTAATGCCTAAGAGGGGTAGGACTGACTCGATTGTGCCTCATATAGACCCATTTCTATTTACACCTTAATTATGTCCAAGAATGGCACAAACTACTTCCAAATGTAATCCACAATGATCAGACAGGATTTATTAGCAGATGACAGATGCAAGATAACATTCAACGATCCTTACACACCAATGAATCATATACAAAACAACAGAACAAAAGCTGTAATAATTAGTCCTGGCCAATGAGACAGCTTTTGATTCTGTTAGCTGGCTTATTTACTAAATTTACTAAAGATATGGAAGACGTACTAAACAAATTTCAAATAGACAATTTAATTATAAAAATATTGGGGCTCTTTACGATGGTCCAACATCAAGAATCAAAATCAATAGACACGATCCCTGACTCTGGAAAGAGGGGTGAGGCAGGGCTGTGCTGGTCCCCCTCATATTAGCGTTTATACTGGAACCATTGGCCCAATATATCAGAAAATCAAAAACAATTCACAGTGTTACAATCGATGGGATGGACAGAAACTTGCCTGCTATGCAGATTTCTCTTATATTTGACCAAGCCAGAAATGTCCTTACCTAAATGTAATTACCTTAATTATGTGAACTGAATTTTGTGAACTGAAATTCTTTGAAACATCCAATCAAGTTAAAAATGTTTATTATTATATATATATATATATATATATATATATATATATATATATATAATATAATATAATATAATATAATAATATATATTATTTATAATGACTGGAGGCTGTATATGAGAAAAACATCACAGTGGTTAAATATTTTTTTGTAATTTATAAAGTCAATATGTCATTTTGAAGATAACAACTTGAATGTAAATATTTTTCAAAGACTGAACGATTTTATGGCAGTTGAAATATACAACATTTGTACAAAACACTCTCAATCTATACATTTTTCTAACAAGGCAAATGGAGACCCACCGCGGAGGGTGAGAAGGGAATTCACAATTTGTGTTTGTGTGTGTGTAAATCTACCTGTGTTGATCCATATCCACCGCCCTGTTTCTGCTGCTTTGTGAACCAACGCACAACGGGTCGGGCGTCATCCAGAAACTGTCATTGGTCAAAGATTTATTGAATATCAAACTTGCAAGAATAATGCATTTTAAAAAAACTACAAATCAAGTAGTTACTTATTGTATTTTACTTGAATCTACTATTTGCATTTGTAAAATCAAAAAAATTTGAAGAGCACCATTCATACAAAACGTAACTCAAAGTGCTTTACAGTCATACAACATTTCTTCAAAAAGCTACACAGAACTATTTGCACGTTTTCTTTAAATGACTCAACAAAAGAATAAGACTCACTTCGGCCTTGACAAGAGCCAGAAGAGCATAAGCTGTTGCCTCCAGTGAGAACACGTGTCCCTGAGGTGATTTCCAATGGGTCCGCTCTACAAAAAGCACAAGTAATTAATTATGGGTTATTCCTTAATATTAACCTGTATGCATAACAGAAAATAAACACATGAAATGCTGCAAACAAACCTGGAGATATAAAATTGTACAAAATCTGTTTATTAAGCTTCCTTTCAGTGGCCAGAGCATATGACGTAATAGTGACTGCATATGGGTTGGTGAGAGAGGGAAGGCGCTTCTCCAGGTATGCCACGGATTTGACTATAGCATTAGGTAAACTCTGAAAAAAGATGTGCAATAGCAAGTAAAAAGATGAGCCAGAAAAAGAGAATATACACCCAAACTTACGTTTACTGTGGTCTCACATATTCGTTTGGACTCCTGCATCGCAATGAGACAGAAGGCTGTCATGGAGGCATCTGATTCTCTTCCCAGAACATCGCCCTAAAAGTATATTCACAGCAGGTTAGAGACAACTGCTTTTCATCCTTAACAATTCAAATTCGAATGTAAATTCTAAATATTTTTACCTTTTTGTCACATTAATTATAAAAGTGAGTTCAACAAAACTTAGGAATGAAAAAGTTTTCACCATAATGCACCTAAACAGAAGAAGAAGAAGCAGGGCTGTTTTGTGCTACTTACAGTATACTCTCTGTGGTAGATTGGTCCAACCTCTTTGAACATACCGTCAGGCTGCTGTGAGTTAAGGATCAGAAACTTCACTGCATTACAGATATGACTGTTTTCTATTGCAATCAGATTGTTGGCCATGGAAAATACTTTAACTACATAGGCAGTCAACCTTAAAGAGAGAATACAGTTAATGTCGGGAGAGCATTTTCAGCTTATCAGTTCTGAAAGAATTGTTTGGTATTTTACCAAGTACTGCTTTTTTCATGTGTCCAAACAGCAAAAGATCCATCAGATTTAGCATATTTCATTTCATTTCGGTAGCCTGATAACACAACCCACGGTTACAATATACCTTAGATGGAGACGCAATTTCTATTTAATGATTTATATTTGGTGCTACAACTGATACACACCAGTTTTAATATGGCCGAGGGCCTCACTGCGCTTCTCCATGCCAACTGCTTGCCATTGATTGGTTTTGTCCAAATATGTCGTGGCAATGACTGGCTGAGTCATGAAGAACATGTTCTGCTCACCACACCCAGTGGGCTGGAGGATAAGGCTGCCCATGGAGGAAGCACCAATGACATTGTCCACCAGGGGGCTCACCTGCTCTCTGCCTGGGAACACGAATAGTTTACAAACTAAAAGCAAAAAATAATAATGGAGCAAAAAGAGTCGTAAATAAGTTAGGCCCAAAATAATTGAATAAACTTAAGTGATGCTATTATTTGTTTATTTTTTTAAGCACATATTTTTGGTCTGTCGCATTATTGGCTGAAGGGCCACACAGTACCCTCCCAGAACAATTATGCCATTGGATAGCATGAAATTCAACAGCCAGCACAAATAATCGACGGTTTTAAGAAAATAACGTTAATTGAACCTAAATGTTTAATTGGAAGAAGGTTAAATTGTATGTTTATTTACAGTTAACATTCCTTTTTTTTAGTGTGTCAATGCTGTGTTGTCCCTTCGGAAAAAGTAGATAAATACAGTTGTGCGGAGCCAGGATTTTGACCAAAATTGAGTTTGACTGCAGTTGGTTTAAAATAGTACCTGTCAAAAATACTTTTGTCCTTGATGGGGTATTTGGAACCATTTCAGTTTTTGAAATTGTATTGTTGATTGTCTCTTCTTGTGTGCCACCTGCACCGTGCGGGTTTATTTCCACAACCTTATTTACTTTAGTCAGAACGCCTTTTGGCTGAAAAAGACCATAAAATGATAATTAAAACTAAAGTGAAAATGGTTGAGGTTTAGTTCTTACCACAACCCGTAGTGGCTTCACAACTCCATCGGAGTGCCACGAGTCTTTCACAGCGGCTTTAACTTCAATGTTTTTTTGACCTTCTGTCATGGGAATAATAATAAACGGCACAGGGCGAGTGTTGGAGCGTCGCACTTTCACTTGCTGAGAAAATTTGCCACGCTTCGATGCTGAGCTGCAAATATCTGGGGTTTCTATGAGTTCAATACGCACCTATGGAAGAAAGATAAATGGGTGAGTCAATCATAGGTTCAGTTGTGTTGCATTGGTTGATGATGTATAACTTTACAGTGATGGGATCGTCAATGTAGTTGTGAATAATTGCTCTAATTTCAATCTGTTCTCCAACTACTGCAGCATAAGGAAGTTTAAGATCCACAAAAAACTGCTTGAATACAACAATATCCAAAGGTTTCCCAACACAGATACCTAAAAAAAATAAAAATAAAAATAAAACCCAAAACATTTTGTTATTGAATATTTTTTAAATATATGTAGATATAAACCTCTCTTACCAGTATTTTCTGAAAGACTAATGCCAGTGAACACCCAGGTTGTGATGGAGTCTTTTAAAGGAACGTTCGTTTCGGTTTCACTAAAAACAAGAGACAATTATCTCAATAGTAAAAGATAGTAACATTTATGGATGCCAAACTTACCAAATTGCTTTACCCCCACACTGAGGAATTTTTAAGGTAATCCACTGCCAGCTTTCTGGAAATTTAGTTCGAGAAGTAATTTCACTGCTGTCCATGTAACTGGTGTCCTCCTCACCTATAGATGTTGAATTTGGTAAACATAAAAAAAACAAAAAACATTTGACATATGTACAGAAAGTTGGTGTGCTTCTTACTGCGGGCCAGAATCAGGTTGTCCTGCTTGAGATCGCTGCGCTGCTTTTCCAGCTCTTCACAGCAGTGCAGGAAGGCGTCTTCACAGGCCTTACCATCAGTAATGTACAGTTTGCGTGTGGCACAGTTGTACGATAGAGGTGTGGGCTTCATGCCGTCCAAACAACATTCACGCTCCAGGGGGTCCTTATATACACTTGCTTTGGTATTATGATAACAAATTATGAATAAAACATGTATTACATTTGTTACATCATGTAATCTACAATGACTTCTTACACAGAGTGGTAATGGCATCAAACAAAGTGCCAGCTCGCTTTTTTCTAGCAGGAGCAGGGCATTTCGCCTCTAAAAATATAACAAAAGTAATTTAAGAGAATTATAGTTGTTGTCAAATGTGAATGCGTTACCATGTCTGTAAGGAGTCCCAGCCGCTGTATCAGTATGAAACATAAGCCCAGCATCATAAAACACCCCCATGCTGTTTCTGCCTCCGCCTGGGGTACAGCCGGTGTCGGCCTTCTCCACGATCTCCCACACCTGAACAGACACCAAAAGCATTTGAATAAGATAGTTGACCTCCACTGTTGGGGTTTCAGAATAAAAACTTGCCTTTTTCTGGGTGAGGAGGTGCTTATTGTTCAGGACATAAACACCTTTGTCCACAGCCACCAGTCCCACAGTAGCGCCCGGGTCTCCAGTGATCTTCAGATTAAATGTCCTCCTCGGCTCATATGACAGGGCAGGAATCTTTGGTTCTAGCTTCAACTAAAAACAAAACCATAACTGATTATAAGACTTTAAGACTTCATGTAGTTTTCAGACTAAATCCTTTAGGATAGCTAAGCTCCAATATACAGTACTTTGAATGATGAAAAATGGCTTCTGAAATGTTTGCATGGTGGGTGGGAAGTGACTGTGTATTATGTGGTTTGCATGGATGGGGAATAGAGAGGTCCACTTTTAAAGTGTACGCTCACGTTTGAGGACTCAGTTCTTTTGAATGTAATATGACACACATCTTATATTTCTCATGCTTAAGTCCTGATTTAAAAGTCCTAATAAAGCTCAACATTTTATAAAGGAGGTACTTAACTTTTACAATTATTTGTCTATATAAATATGTGTATTGATCTTCAAACATAAGATTGTAGTCTTGTAGATTATATCTTACCGTGCCCATACAAGAGTCATCAACGTCCACCCAAACAGAGTCAGACACCACTTCATTGGGACTGGGGTGGTAGTAAACAATGAGTCGAAATGATGGTAGCATTTGTTTGGTAACTGGGATAACCACAGCAACAGTTATTTGACCATCTGAATGTTGTCTCCCAAAGTCGACCAGTTGACCCCTGCTCTGGATCTAAATGAACAAACATAGAGTCATTACATTTACAAATAAAATGGCTCATATTACCCCAATTCTGAAATCTATTTGTCTGTGAGCAATGTTGTATAAATAAACATACTGACCAGATATGTAATTTCAAATTGTTTGACTTGGCTGTTCAGGTTTAGATGGACCTTAAGATCAGACCCTAACTTCAAATCTAATGACATTATATCTACAACAGAAAAGAATATTAAATGACACAAAAATCAAACAAATGCGACCACAAGCCAAATATGAATCCACATATAAAAACATCCCCATTCAAACTAAATGCATTAACAAGCTTGTAGAAGGAGCTACTGTGCCTAGCAACGCTCTTTCATCCAACTAACATGATGTTAAAAGTAGATCATGGTGAAACACGCTTCTTCCCCTGAATTACCAAAGTGGCACTGATCCGGAAAAGCAGCTAAAATACTCACTTATGTGAATGTAATTATTGGTGTTTGTCTCATGCCGTGTAGCCACCAATGATGCTCTTGTCTGTCTTTCAGGGGGAAATTGGTTATCATTGGTCCTTGCCTAAAATGACATAATGATTTTGAATTGGAAATGAAAAGGCAAAAACGTTCAAGACTCTAATGGATTTCCATATTTCTCTGGTTCCATACAATAATGGTCAGGCTTTTATCTGACGCTCTGGTGTTAATTGTCAGACTGGTCCTGCCATTGGCTCGAGTTGTGCCTTGGATGTTCGAATCAGCCTCCAACACGACCGGGACGTTCTCTGCTGGAGTCCCATCAGGGTTAGTAACAGTAACCTGACATTTATAAACAATACCCAAAGTTAAAGACTTGCTAATAATGACAAAAATGGTTGAGATGTATATTGTACTTTACAAAGTTATTACCGTGACATCAAATGACATTCCAGATTTAAAATATCTTGGTGTTTTATCAAATTTGATGATGTAAGGCGATTTAACGATTTGCATATTTCTTAACTCTCCCTCAACCATTTCACTTCCTGTAACACAGAAAGATACAGTAAATAAGAACATAACAATGCATGCATAAGTGTTTTTGGTTCTGCTTTTCCACTTGGGCTCACCGCTTTCTGTGTACACTATGGCTGTCACAAATAAAGATCCTCCAACAAGTTCTTCAATGTCTGGGAACGTTTTGATGATGTGATCCTTCTGCAGTGTGGCCTGACCGTTTCCATCAGAAATCTATCGGGTCAGACAAGTAAAAGAGGATTATTTTTAAGGAAAAGACACATGCGCCGAGTCTTATTTATTAGGCACATGGAGTAAGAATATCAGTATTAAGTACATTTAGTACAATATGTAACTGACAACATGAAGTCTATCTAAAAATGTAATACTGACCGATATTCTTTGCAGTGAGGACGGGAAAACTTTTCTATTTCCATCTTTCATGAACCCAAACACCACATAGGCTGTACCATCAACTTCTTTTCCAAACAAATAACTGAAACCATAAATATTTATGACCCTATGTGCTATGATTACCTAATATCAAGCATTATTTTAATACCATAATAATTGTTATAATAACATTTTAACTAAACAATTTGATAAACTACTGACGTGGCTTTGACGTTGACGCTGAACGACACTGTGTCATAATAGTAGAAAGAACTTTCAGATGTCAGCTTCACTTCATAACTGGGCAGCACTGAAAATATAATATGCAATATAGATATTATCTTAAATATAAATAAATTGGTTATTTTTCTTCAATTTCAATCAATGCCCTTTTGAACTCAAGTGAAACGTACCATATTTTTTAACCTCAAACTCCGCAGAGTAAGTCTGCTGGGGGTTGCTTTGAAGCCGGGACACAACTTTCCATTGGCCAGTACTGTCGATGGACAGAGAGGGTTGAAAAAAGAAATGCAGTACAAGCCAACAAGTAGCCAAAGAAATTAAAATACAGAACAATGACTAACCTGACGATTTCACCAAGTTGGTATGTTCCAGAATGCATGCCGGCTTTTAGTGAGACAGGATCCAGCGGGATGACAATGCCCTCAGGTGTCTGAACGAAAGCAACAAGTGCGCATGGTTTAGTATATCTAAAGAGGCACTCTGTAACTTTTACAGAGTGTCCGCCACCTGCTTGTCTCCATGGAGATGTTAATGCTTTGACTGGATAGTTCCACAGTATTATTTATTGTTGTTTGGTCAAAAACAAAAAAAACAACAAAAAGTGCTCTACATCCAAGCACATAACAAATATGTATATCAGTATATCATTAAACTGTGCCAATTTAATGGAGACAAGCAGGTGATGCCACCAGGCCAAGTTACAGGTCAGATCTGTGGAGAATAAGAATAACATTGAGAATGCCTGTTTTTCAAAGTATGTTTGAGCAATAAAAACAGTTTAATGCCATACTGTGGAACGTTCCATGAAACTAGGGCTGTAGTCAACTAAATAAATTCTGGTTGACTAAAAACATAACCTGTGTATATTTATTTGGATATAGGATATCCAAATAAAACAAATAAATAACACAAAATTAACCAATACATAAAAACACATTTGTACATACATTATGAAATGAAATGATATAAAACAAGTGCATTGGCACTGCGTGAAGTCCTTGACCAGTGCTTTAGAATTATTAAAAAGCATAAAATAATTTAATTTAAAAAGTTTTGTTCCACAGTAAAGGATCAAAGTGGCTGAAAGCCTGTTTTCCTGTCTCTGTGTTGATACGATGGGATTGAAAGATAAACATTTCCTGAGACCTGAAATGGTGGCAACAACTTCACCTGAGGTGCAACAAACTTGATAAATAATCAGGCAAAATACCAACAAGATTGCCATTCTACTTTAGAGTATAATTGGCAGTGGTAAGTTCTGTATCCTTGGATGGAGTTAAAATCCTCTTGAATATTCTGAATCACTTGTGCACAACAAGGTGCAGAATTGCATCATCTGCATACAAGTGGGTGCTACTGTGTTTTAGATAATGCCCAATGCATTTATAACTTTGTTAGCAGCTGTGATAGCACTATGCCCTGGTCAAAATCCAGACTGGTAGCTGTTTAAAATAGATTTTTTTTTAATTGATTATTTGCAGCAATAACATACAAATAAATTATTTAAAAAACATACATCATTTCTAGGTTGGAGAACTTGCAAAATCAATTTCCCTAAAACGTATAAACCACTGGACTAATACACCATCGACAAACTGATCAACTGAACAACTATAGCTCTACAGGCAACACACACCTGCAGAAAATGACCACAGTGCACCTTTAAGCACTTACCACAATCTCCACTGTAACAAAAGCAGGATTTCCACTTGATTCATCTCTTCCAATTGGCTTCATGCCCGGTGTCAGAGCAAAAATTCTGAAATCAACTGTGACAAAAGAAAAACATTTTGTCATGTAGAGTTTACAAAAGATACTGAGTAAATATTTTAGAGCAATTCAAAGAGATATCACAATGACCTTTACTGTCGGGGGTATACAGGGTCTTGTCAGTTTGGATGAACAAGTATCCCGACTGAAATGAGACTAAGACAATCTTCTCCAGAGTGTATCCTGGGAACGCTGCTTGCAGGTACACATACTGTTTTTCTAAAGGATTCTTATCAAAACTGTCCGGAGGGATCTGACAAGCAATGAATACAAAACTGTAAAGTCTATCCAGAATACGGTCTATAAAAGTTATGAAATTAAGGTGAAAACTGAATAATTGTTTACCACAAGCTCTGCAAGGGCTTGGTGTTTGTTTCCTTCATTAAGAGTCACAGTTGTATCCTTGAGTTTAAGGTTTTTTGTTGGATAGTTCCAGGCAGAGATTACAACATCCATCGGTCCATGTCCAACGCAGTCCTGACACTCCACAAATATGTTTTCTGCTGTGCCCACTCGCAGCAGGTTGGGGGCAGACATCACTTTTCTGTTAAAAGAATGAGACATAGTGGTTTGCAACAAAATGAACAAGTCTGCAGAAATATCTTTTGTTGCAATGTTGTAATTACTTTCATGTGCATTGCTATTTTGTAGCAACATAAGACCCTATAGCTATGGTACAGAAGACATTTTGAACACTTAATTCCCCTCTGCTTACCCTTCACTAAAAAAAATTATGCAAGAAACATTTCCTAACAAACAAACAAACCCCCAGTGGGATCAATGAATTCAATGAAGCATTTCACCAGAACATTGAACTGATATTTGCTACCAGGTATTTATTGCCAAATAGAAATAAGGCCAAAATCCACATTACTTTGGACTGTGACACAATCTGGACGTATGTGGCTGTAAATTAGTCTAAATAACAAAGATTTTTTTGTCAATTGCTAGTTATTTGTTTTTTGTGTTTAGTCTTTATTTGTCAGGGACCATGTACAAAATCATTCATCTTCAATAGAAAAGATGATCTGCACCAGATTTAGCTCCTGCTACTTTCCATTTGCAGTCCCTGGGCACGTTGAATACATAGTAACAGTAATAAAAGTACACAATTTCATCACAATTGCAACACATTGCATTTCATTAGTAGTATCGGCTCAGTAAAATACACTATAAAACAAATCCATTTCTAAAAATTACAACATTTGGCTCAGAAAGATAGAAAATACAGCTAAAATCTAACTTGGCAGATGTTGGCACTGCTGATTCTAGGATGTGTTTTTTCAAGTTACGAGTGAAGTTATGAATATCTACAAACAATTTCAAACTATCTGGAAGTTGATTCCACTGTCTGATAGTTAAAAAAGAAATGGGATGGTGCAATTTCTGCTAGCTGTGGAGCGGGTCGATCGAGTCGTTTGTTCAGGGCTAAATTGGACTAGTGAAGCGAGATCAGATAAAAATCAAGATCAGCCATAACTGTATTTGAAAATGTTTGCAAACAGTAATTCTAAATGTCCTGTGGTGTTTCTTTTCATATTTTTTGGTATGCCATGTATAGCCTTTTGCTTATTTGACTATTGCACGGCTGAAAAGGCTGTAATGTGACTTCCTAATTTGTATCAACCAACAAATAGATTTTTTTTCATGTCCTGGAGATAGAAATGAATTTGAGAATGCAAACTTACAGTGGAGCAGCATTGGTAACAGCAGTGATACAGGCCAGCCCCAGAGAGGCCAGGAGCCACAGCAAAGTCCTCCTCATCCTTCAGCTCTGACCAGCTCTAGTGCGGCGCTCACTCAGGACAGGCTTTTATCCACTGTCCCAAAGGTCCTTGTCCCATGAATAAACAAATATTGATAGAACCATTTCCCGACAGCGGTTGAGAAATGTTGGAAAAAACAGTCTGTACAAAGACTGTTTTTGTTTTTTTGTTCGTTTTGCACAACAATTATACAGACTATACCGAGCCCTGCAATAGTAAATTGGGTGAGGTAAAAATCCAGAGAAAGTATGCTGCGATCCCCTGAAACATTCTTGCACTTAATAAATGTCAAGGTAGACTGGAAAGTTTCCTCTGCCGACTCCTTACAAGAGGAAAAGGTGAGTCTGCACACGATAAGGTCTGCTTTCCGTAGACCCTGTTCATTAAACTGCGTTCAACGCCTCGCTTCCAGGAAATGTAATTTCAGTGACTTCCCTGGGTGCAATTGGGCACTGAGCTCATTAGGAGCCTTTAGTCGGCTTTAGAGATGATCATGCCCCATAGTGCGATGTGTTACCCATCTGTACTTCAATAAATAGTGAATGAATTAGGAATGAATGTGGTGCTGTGGTGTGGTTCTGCGATGAGAGCACATTGGAAGCGCTCACATAAAGACAACTTTTGCATCCTCATGACCCACGGCGCCTCCACTGAGCTCTCATTGTAGAACAGTGCCGTGAGCACAAGCAGGAAATTTACACTGCCCCAGTTTTGGACCCGTAGTGCCCCATGTATATGCACGGGGGACAGTACTGTACCGAAACAAGAAGACAGTAAGCTATGTACTTTCAGTGACCTGTTCCCTTTCCCTGTAGGCACATTTAGGACTATTGACTAGGTCAATGACATAAACTGTTGAAGATCTACAGTCTGCAGTCCTATGTCCTCATTCATTCCCTATTTATTGATGCACAGATGTGAATATGACATGACAGGGACATGAGACAAAGCTGACTAAAGATGTGGTCAACACTGTCTGCTTCCTGTCTACCTTGTCAATACTTGAATTTGAATTGAACACTTTCTCAAGATCAAGTGATACCTTCTCAGGATTTAGTTTAATACCTCATGTATGCCCATGGCGGGGGGCGCTGTACCATAGAGACACAATAAATATTGGATGTTTATAAATAGCTGACATTGCAAATATTGTTTGTTTGTGGGTTGGTAAACTTTTTTACAATAAGCTATTTTTGAGCCTAATCCATCTTGAAGTTCTCTGTAGTCTATCCATGGGTTTCAGAAGTGAGAAATAGGCCATTAACATTGTAATTAACAACCATTAACACCAAATATCTTTTGAGTCTCAAACATAGTTTGTTATTATAGTTATTTGAGGGGGGAAACCCCGTCAAAATGTGGCATAAATTAGTTTGCTGAAACCCAAAATAAATTTGGCAGTAACATAACAGACAAAACTTGAAGTTCAGGCTTTCTCCGAAATATGACGTTAAGTAGGCCATGACATGATTTCCAAAGAGGAATACGTAAAAGGCGGATAGTTACATTTCCTTGTTGAAGAGTAGTATTTTTACCAATTGAATAATATTTGGTTTGACAATACTCATACTAACACTTGTGAGTAAATCTTTTCCTCTTCCCACTGTCAAGTCTAAGTGACAAAAGCTTTAGGTTGACAATATTTAATGTTTTGAAAGTTTGTGTTTCTTACAATACTTCAGATATGTTTGTTTTATTTTATTCCAGGACCTGTGCATTAAAGTTTTGTTTGTCCAATTACAATTAAATCATAAATCTGATTTCATACAAATTTTACATCCAAACGGTTACTCTTTGTTCAAAGTAGTTTCTCTAAATACCTATTCACTTGCCTTACTTGAGTAATTATTTGGGTCACTATTTACTTTTACTTGAGTAATATTATTTTAAAGTAACATTACTCTTGGCTACTCCGAACAAATGGCCTGCGATTTCTGTAGTTAGCGGGGCATCCAGTAGGGGGCGCTCCCGTCTTGCCATAATAACTGTGCTTTATGATGTAAACTGTATTCTTTCCTTAAGTTTTGCATGACGTGCTTTGTGACATCACTAAGCTTTGTGATGTCACAAAGCTTTAATGTGCTTAAAAGGGCGTGCCGCTCTTACGTTTGGAGTATTGGCTGTTGTCGAGGTTCAGTGAACGTGTTCGTAACCTGTGTGCACCTGTTCGGTTCAATAAAGCTCCTGAACCCTTTCTTTGCGTCTCTTCGTGGTTTCCATCGGTCCGGTTATCTGTCTTGGCCTCAAGTGGTGCTCTGGCCGGCACTCCAGAGCAGTGACAGCTAAAAATCCAAACCAGCGCCTCACAGTCCAGAGAGTCCGGAGACGTCTCCCCAACATACTCTATTACCCACCTCTGGTAATAGTTAAGCCCAAGCTGGAACTCTTCCTTGAGTTCAATTATCTGTGTTTGCTGAAGGCAAAGCAAACATGGCAAGGCCCCTGAACCTTTGCTGAACGCATAACGCAAAGTAAAAAGTTACTCACAGCAACATTTCATGTGGCATGTATTTTTATTTCTTTCTTTTTTTATTATCTTTTTTTTTATTGATAGTCCACGGAAAAACAAACAGTGTGAAACAAAACAATACCAGAGAAAACAATAGACACAAATGAAAAGGGTTTAATGCCATTGTCAGTAATATAAAAGATTCACAAACTAGGAACTTTCTTCGGTGATAACGTGCAACATGAAACAATTATAACCGCAAAATATATTGAACAAAAAATAAGAGCATGAACAATTTTTTTTTTAATAAATGAAATAAAAATAAACATACGGAATGCTTTGACTGAATATTATATACACACAATTTACATGTGTGCAAGTGCAAGTTGTTGGCATGATTATTAAGTGACAGGTGTTAAGAAGACGGAATGATACTGTTCTTGTGGCGGGAGGTTCTGGTCCGGATGGACCGTACCCTGAGTGGAGTGGCTACAATAGCCATTTCTCACCCATTTCCAGGGTGAGAAGGGTCAGCTGTGATCCGACCTGCTCGTCCCAGAGCCCTGGAGACGTACAGGTCCTGCAGAGATGGAAGTCTGCAGCCGATCACCTTCTCAGCAGAACGCACAATGCGCTGTAGTCTCTGTTTGTCCCTGGCTTGTGGCTCCAGCGTACCACACGGTGATGGAGGAGGTGAGGATGGACTCAATGATGGCTGTGTAAAAACTGCACCATCATCTGCACTGGCAGAGCTTGGCTTTCCTCAACTGATGCAGGATCCATCCGAAAAAATGTCAATGCAACCTGTATTTTAAATGAGCATTTCTTCAAAACAATCTTCACCATATAGTATCGATATTTCTATAAGCTACATTGACATATTTTCAGATGGAGTCTGGGCCTCTTTAACCACAGATATGTCTCTCATTAACAGTATCTCCCAAACGTCTGATCCACAAATGTTGAACCCACTCTTTATTTGTTTGGTTTTGGCTCCACAAACTCATCATATGAACAATCACAATTTAAACACAACAGAATACAAAAAACAATCATGGAAAACTTGATAGAAAGATGACATGATTGTTTGCATTCTCCTTGTTCACACTCAACTTTACACACACACACTTACACAACAAACACTTTTAAAATGGTCCGAAAAATGTGAAAAGATATGTGGTGATGTATTACCTAAACGCCTACACTCCACAACATGGTACAAACTCTCATCAAATCATTACATATTGTTAAGAGGAATCAGCAAATGGCCGAACATATAATCAATGTCTACGCCGTTATAATTTAACTAAAAGAAAAATGTTACACACTGTTGAAGAAAAACTTGGCTTCTTCTTCTTCTTGTGGTGTTGATATGGCTATTTTTGACACTTTAGGGACCTCTGGATGAAGATAAATAACGTGAGTGCCCACCTGGTTGAAATCTGCGGATTAGGGAACTCTAGATTAATGTCTCTTGCTTTAGGGCCTATTTTTCCAAAAACGCTTGAAAAAAATGCCCCCCATTTAAAACTGAAGCTGTTCCTGAACCCTCTGGAGCACAAACAATTGGCTGGAGCCTTTGTGAAGGACAGACTGCAGTTTTGGACTCTGTTGTCTGCTTTACTCTAATTATAAGTATAAGCAAACTCTGCACAGAGGAAATCAGATTTTAAATTCCGCTTAGATTTTCTTTATTAAACATATCAATGAGTAAAACTGGTTTCTGTAGGGATCGGCTGATTGACACTAAAATGAGCATCTGATGGGTTTTGACAGTTTTCTTTAAAAAGCTGAAGGTAAATTCCCTAAAAATCATTCATTTATTTTAGGGTAATTGATTGATTTGGAAATAAGAGGGTTACAGCTTTATTTTTATGTACAGCATATCAAGCAGCTGGAGAGTTTTCTTTTATCAGATGGTGGACAAAATGGACTAAACAAAGACAAAGTCGAACGTGCCACGCGTCGAACGCCCAAAGGGTTTTGAGGTCAGCAGCCGGACAATCGTGGAACTTTCTGAGTTGGATCGGTTTGAGGCAGAAGTTTCTTTTTTACGTTTCCGGCAAATGCCAATCGATTAACGATTCGTCACTTCCCTCCGCCATCACCTGTAATAGATCCATGCGCAGTCTCACCGGCTGTTCTTTTCACGCCTGCTGACATTTCACGGGCATTTTCAGGAGGAGGGGGTGAGGAGGACTCGACGCCTCTGATTGGCAGACACAAAAGCGAAAAAAAAAAATGTTGGCACGTGACTTAATTTACGCACGATTATTCTGGCCGCAGGTGAGTTCTCCGTGGGAGCGAAAGGAGCCGTCTGTTTGTTTGTTTGAGGGTTTGTCATGTTACAGTGCACCTTTGAGGCGAGCCCGCGGGCCCGGAATCACAAAGGTTAGACACACGTATTTACTGTGGGCTCAACTTGTATTTTAACGGAATTATCCTGCGTTTAAAGACGTCCGTGTTGGAAAAGTCACGTTGACAAACCGAACAAGGACGCTACCTGCTGAACAGGTGTAACAAGACCTGTGGCATTCCTCCACGCTAAAAAGCCAACCATCGGCAAAAGAGTTGTGGGAGCCTGTTGTTAGCAAAACCGTAGGTAAAATGGTTTGAATCTGTTCTTAAGGCGTTGTCAGAACTGGAGAGGTAGTAGGCCTGTTGTTGCACTGTGTTGTGTCAAAGTAAAATGTGCTATTGCATTTACCACTTCTGAAATGCTTTTTATGTTCTGTCTTCCTGTGCTTGTCTGTTCTGCAGTGCTTTTCTCTCGCCTGGCTTCTGTGTGCATTAAACTCATTCTTTATTAACTCCAGGCATTAGTATTCTGGCATGAAACATTGATAAACGAAGGAGGAGCAGAGGCCCCACTGTGGTGAAGTCTGGGGTCTACATGTGATACATTCATTTATCAGGAAGGTAAGTTTTTAAACTTAAATTTGCACTTAAACTTTCTGGTGGAGGGTACCCCACAACCGCATGGCTCACTGATGTTAATGACACAGTACGATATAAACGTCAATATGTTACATTTATTCAATTGCAGGGTGTTTTATTAAGGAGGGGGGGGGACGTTGGCTTAGAGTACATAAATGGATGAAATGCATTTGTTTTATGCCATTTTGTGGATGCTCTTTGACGTAGGAATTTCAAGCAAAACAAAAGGCAGACCCTCAATACAGAAATGTAGCGCTCCCCACCGGCCTTAAGGCAATTTTGTGGCAATCTTCCAATGTCCTTTTATGATTTAACTTCTCCTACTGTAAATGCTATCTCTTACAGTTTGTCTCTTCTCAGCATGGTGGTGCAAGAGTTGACCCCAGCGTCCATGTCTGCCCTGTTGTCCTACTGCCCTGTCCCTGCTGTCCCTGCTGTCTCTGGGGTTACTGTTGTTCATGTGTCTGATCAAGAAGAAGAGGAAAATGGAAGGAACATACCGGCCTAGCGCAGAGGAGCGGAAACAGACCGGGGTTAACTGTCCTGAAAAACCTGGTCTAACTTTACCGTTACCTAAAGAGGAAAGACTCATTTAATCTTTAGTGTCCTGTTTTGATTCTTTAAACTAATTACCACCGACGCGTTTCACTGGAATGGATTAGCTGCCTTTTCACTGCACCCCGTTTGTTTATCAATGTTTGTTCACAATAGTGTTTTGTTTTTTTGTTTGATTTTATATGGTTATCTATAGAGTATTTCACTGTGTGCCAATATGAAGGATTCAGACTGTGAAACCCATTTTTTTAATAGAATATGAAGAAAAACAAAAAAAATTACACAAATTATTTGCACAAGAGATTTGTTATATTTCTGTAAGGTCAAGGAGGAATCAAGTTGACCGCAATGGCTTTGGTCTTCCAAGTAATAAATAAATAAATGTGTGTGTATTTTAATTACACCTCAAACAAGTCATTGGTTATATCTTGCAGTTTTGTCCTGGTTAATGCTGAGATGCTTGACAGTTTTCTCAGTGAGGTCCACTTTATGTTGTCTTCCAATTCCAACCCCATTTTAATTTCACAATTACAGATCAGTATATTTTTGTTTTATTTTTAACTTAAAAAAAAAAAGCAGCTTGTTTTTAAACTCTAGTCACATAATTTGTCAGTCTGATTATAAGGTAAACCTCAGCACTAAGACAGCCTTGTTTAAAGGTGATCTGAGTTTTAATTGGGGTTTGCAGAAGGCAACAGTTTGTGTTCTGCTGGATCGAAGTCCTGTGTTTTATACAGTAGACAACACTTATTTTATACTGACTCTATAACACCTGGTTGGCCATGCAGGTAAAGAACATGGCCAGAGTCTGCCACATTCTCTCGGGCCAACACACGTCGGCATGCTTTTATCATCAGTCGTAGACTACTGTAAAAGCCTGCTTCCTGGTCTTCCCAGAAAGAGTAGCCTATTTCAAGAGCAGGCTCAAGACCAACCTTTTTGGCTCAGCTTTTGATTTAAAATTTTCATTCATTTTCTACCGCTTGTTCCCGTGAGGGGTCGCGTGTGACTGGAACCTATCCCAGTGCCTTTGGGCCTTAGGCGGGGTACACCCTGGACAGTGGCCAACTCGTCGCAATTAAAATTGATTTTAAATAAAATATTTATTCTCAGTCTTACTCTTTTATATTTGTGTTCTAGCTGTATTCCATTTTTTTTTTAATGCTATTTAGTTCATAGTCTGTTAACTCTTACCCATACTGTAAATCTTTTGCTTTTTAAAATCCTTTACGAATCTCCAGCAAACCTGTATTCACTCCTGCTTGACAGGACAACACTTTCATAATGGCATCGCAACTATAAAAGACCTGTGTTGTAAACAAATTTACAGCTTTTGAACAATGAATGTATTAAAACAAATAAATACAAACTGTCCAATTCACATTCTGTTCTTTCATCTACAAACAAGAAGCTTTGTTATGAGCAACATGAACAGCTTTAAGACACTGAAAGTTGCCAACTAGGTTTGCCAACAACGTGCAAAAATCACCTATGGTCATGAGCCTTGGGTAATGACCAAAAGTACAAGATCGTGGATACAAGCGGTCGAAATGAGTTTCCTCCGCAGGATGGCTTGGGAACGCCTCGGGATCCCCCCAGAGGAGTTGGTGGATGTGTCTGGGGAGTAGGAAGTCTGGGAGTCCCTGCTTGGACTGCTGCCCCCGCGATAAGTGGAAGATGGATGGATGGATGTTCATGTGCACAAACTGTGTCTGTGGGTGGGTAATTTGGTTGTGTGGGATCAGGCGGTTGTGGGGATAGGGTTGTAGGATGAGTTGTGGGAATGTGGAAGTGTTTTTAGTGAACTGTAAAGCACTTTGTGTTACATTTTGATGAGTAAAAATGATCAAGATACTTCATACACAAAACAGCCAAATCTAGCAGTCACCTTTTATTCTATAAAACAATAACATTGTGCCATATGAATTGCAGCTCCAACTCTTCACCCCATTTTTACGGGTTAAATCGATCTGGTCTGATAAAGCTGTCCAAGGGAAAAGATATTTTAAGAAAACCCAATGCTATTAAGTTTCAAACCTTTTCTTAAGATCAGACACCTTAACAGGAGGCAGATCCTTTTCTTCTGTGTCAGACGGATTCTCCCGCTTATGTAAATGTCCAGCTTCCACTAAAGTCTTCATCCTTGACTTTAAATCTGGTCCTTCGATGGAGGCATGACACTGGAACCTGACCGCTGCAGAGAGCACTTTGGGAGGAGGGGGAGTGCTCTGGATTGGACAGGTTTCTAGTTTGACTGGTTTTGGGGCCTCAGCGACACCCTCATGAGACAGACTAGTGTCATGGTGGTGGACACAATTATCAGTTTCCTTTTTCCTTTGAAACTCTTGATCCTTTTCATGAGCTTGATTTTCTTGTGTTTTTTTAAGTTGTTCTTCACAGTCCTTTTCTGCCACATGTATATTTTCATCTTTTTTTGTGCCACGAATTATTTTAAGATCTGCTCCGTTTGCTGTTGTTGTTTTCTGAGATAAATGGTCTTCCTCACTGTTATCTATTTCAGTCATTTGTTTGGCCTCATCTTGTAATAGGCTGTTATGAATGTCTTGATGGTCACACATCGGTGGTGTTTCCTCCTCCATCTTGAATTTTTCCAGACTGAATTGATCAAAGTCCTGAGTTAAGTCCGACAGTTCTTCTGTGGTCTCCTGGTGCCAGCTGTGCAGACTGTCGCTGCCACTGATGCAAAGGCTTTCCTGGCTTGGGTTGGCATGACGGCGCTGAAATACAAATTCGGAACTGAAATAAAATAATTACCAAAAAATACTATATCGAAAAAAAATATATATATTTGGCAGAAGCACCTTGAATGCAGTTAAAACCACTGTACAGCAGAGATAATTGCCATTAAAACAAACCAGTGCAATATAACAAACACATTACGGCTGGTTTAGCTGTTCTGAACATCTCGATTTGCCATTAAATGTTTCTACTGCTTTCAAACAACATGCGCGCTGCTGTAGGTGAGAAAAGCTCACTTGTTTTATGATGAAAATGGGATTTAATTGAAAGTTAATTTCAGAGAAATCAATTCAAAGTTAAATTATATAACGACCAATAATGATTCTGAAGGACAAAACAAGATAAATAGAACAAAGAATAATCCAAAGAGATGGTGTCTGCACGATGAGTGGACAGCACACTTCCTCACAATTTATTCTGATTGGTCAGAAGGAAAAGCAACAAGTTTTAAGCGAACATGGAACATAAATGTTGCTGTATAATGTAATGTTGCTGTACAGTGGGTTTAACTGCATTCAAGGTGCTTCTGCCAAATATATATATTTTATTTCTTATATATAAAATATATATATTTATTTATTTTTCTTGGCAGTTACTTGGCAGTAACCATACAAATCAAATGTAGATTTATGTTTTTGAATTGAAATTATTAATGTTATAATTCTGTACTGATACCTTATAAAATGTAAAGGTACTCAGTCCAACTAATCTTAGAAATTTTAACGCCTGTCTGAGAAAAGTGTATAAAGTGTGTAGTGGGGGGTTTTGCAACCTTAAAACATTTATAATAACTGTAAAAAAAAAAGAATTATGATGACTACACGGATTTCGCCTAATGCGGGTTATTTTTAGAAGTGTTGTTATTCATTATGTATTTATTCATGCTCATTTCCACTTCATGTCTAGCCTGAACTTTTGAGCATTTAACATTTGCTAAAATGATGCTCTGTCTATTTCAGGGGTGTCCAAACTCCACCCAGGGCCGCATTTTTAAACTTATACGGAGCAGAGGGCTACATACAACCCAACAATGAAGTGAATCATTCGAAATTTTGCATTTGACATAGTTTCAATGAGCCTCCACACCTTTAATAAGACTTGGAACATTAATATTAGGTTGGTATATTATCAAAATGCTTGAATTTTTCCAGTTTTCCAGTAAAAAGTACTACTTTTTATTGTTTGGACCAACTTAGCAGGAAGCCGGACTGCCAACAAAAATTGGTCTGAGGGCCGCATTTGGCCCCCGGGCCGTATTTGGACATGCCTGGTCTATTTGATCAGAAACAGCCTACATCAGTGTTTCTCAAACATTGGTATGCAAGCTCCTTCAGGTGGTACACAGATTCCTCAGTAGTTCAATTATTTGCTGAGTAAATTGAATCCACATTTTTGTCATTGTTTGGGTCAGTCCTGGCTTAGACCTAGTAAAGCAATAGTATACAGATATCCCTTGCTTAAACGCGCTTCACCTTTCACGGCTTTGCTGTTTCTAGGATTTTTTTGTGTGCTTTTTTTTTTTTTAGCACAGCGCATTGTTTTCGGCGTCCTGATTGGCTATCAATCTCCTCTGTACCATGTCTCTTAAACGTAGCTACAGAATGCTTTCAGTTTGCCAAATGTATTGCTGGCGGTGTGACTGAAATGCTGTATGTCTAAGTTTTCTCTAACCCTAACCAACAATGTCGACGAAACGTTCTGCACCGACAAAGACAAGGGAGAAATGTGAGGAAATGTTAATACCTGTCTGCGAAAAGTGTATAAAGTGCGTAGTGGGGGGTTTTGCAATCTTAAAACATTTATAATAGCTGTAAAAAAAAAACAAAAAACCTCCTACTCCTATTTTATACATTGTTTAGTCCTTAGACCTAGAATAGTTCTGATTTAGACCTGGGTTAGATCTGATGGTATTGCAAGGCCAAATATTTCTTCAGGTGGTACTTTAGGTAGAGCCACTGGGGAACATTATTCACAACTAAGTGCTGGTTTTGCGCCTGCATAAGGAGATTTTGTACGTGTACCTTAGTGATGAAGTCATGGCTGTCAGATGCAAACAAGTCCAAGCTGCGGGTGCCGTAGAGCAGCCCGCAGTCGTGGGAGCTCCGGGAGCTGAGAGTGTCAAAGATCTCCCCAAGAAGGTCCATCTCCTCTGGATCGCACAGCAATGGGTCTTCTTCCTCTTCTCTGTGCTCGTCCGACTCATGTTTTAACTCGACCCTGAGACAACAGCAAAACCACACACACAAAGGCACACACAGGAATGCTTTGTACAGAGTTCCCTCTATATGGATGTACAGAAGTGACTTCAGCGTGCATCAAACACAATTTTTGTGGCACAAGCCAAAGAAAAACAAATAATTGGAGGTGTATCTATTTTTTCAAGGCAACGAAAACCTTTTTCTTTTTTTTTTAAATGTAAGTAACACCTTTTAAGTTCTATTTGTGTTCACCTGCCCCATGTAGTATCCTCTACATTATCTTCATCTTTGAGAACTCTATACTTGTGAATGTATCTAAGGGGACGTGACTGACATGAGGTGAAAATGTAAAGCCAAAACAATATAACAGCGCCACACAAAACATTAAAGAGCAGCAAAGCATGCAGCAAAAAGTCAATGGACAGAACAGATTATCTTGTATTAATGATACACATCAAAGAAGATATTTCAGAAAAGTTTAAACTAAACATACTTTTCCAAAGTGTTGTGTGTTTGTTAGGCGGCCCTGCAGGTCGTCAGACGGGGTGCGGCGGTGTGACACAGAGCTTCCTCTCTGCAGACTAGACTCTTCAATCTGGCTCTGCTTTAACAGCACATTTATGGAGACTAGTTTTAGAGTAGAATCAAACAATCAGGCAACACATTATGACCAGCATTAATAGATTTTATATGCAACAACCCGTGCAGAATAGCAACCGCCAATATGAGCACAATTTATAACGTCAAACTTCCTCAAATGAGTGCACATGCTGCGGACAGTCTCCTGGCCAATGAACTAGCTGCATCTGTCAGTGGGCAAATGTTCTGCCTGATGCTTGAACTATACGGAATTGTTTTACCTTATGGATCAACAGATTTTTCAGTCCAGATTTTGTGAAGCCTTTGGCCTGTAAAGCATTCAGAGTGTTTGACATATAAGAGCACAGCGACATCTTCAATTGTTTTTTTTTTTACTGACTTACCTTCATGTTTGACTTCACATTGAGAATCAGTGCCCCCCCTCCTTTCTGTAGAAGACAGCAACAATTTTAACTTAATTTTAAAAAGACCCAAAGTGGTGTTTGATCAACTTTCAATAATTTACCCTTATATTGCCAACTAACTGCTGATAAGACCTGGATTTCCCTGTAGCAGACACACATTATTAAATTACTACAGACTTGTACAGAAAAACATATTCAAAGGACAAACCTGGAGAAGCTTCACAGTTTTCAATTTCTTCCTCAAAAAGGTCATTAGGCTCCTGCCCTTTGTTCAGAATGTCCAAGCGGCTGTCAATAAACTGAAGACAAAATCAGACCGTATAATATCCCATGAAATTATCACATGTTACATTTCTCAGGAAAGTATGTATTTAAATCTAATTTAACTCGTCCATAGCTCTCATAACCCCAGGCTAGTGCACAGTTTAGAAATGTTTTTTTCAGATAGCAAAGTGATGTTGGCTACCACCCAAGCGCACCCAATCAGAGCACTGCGTTCACCTCTTACTTCCTGGTTGACCAGAAATAATATACTTTATTATCTGCAGCAGACAGCGCTTATTTTGTCCCAATGTGCTACTTTTACAATATACTCCTTGGGTAATTGGTAATTGTGGTCTATTACCAGTAGAGGGCAATAGACATAAACATAAAAATGACTTACCTGTTTGAAGAACTGTAAATGAACAGCGCTTTGAAGGAACTGCCTCATGCTGGTGGACTTGTGATCCAGGAAAAGCTCTTCGTTAAAACTGAACTCACCGTCCTGCAAGTTTTAAGCAGAAAAATGTAAAGGTGCACTGTACATTTTAAGGAGGAGGGTCTGCTACCTGCTTGTCTCCATGGAGATGTTATGCGGATGAAATGTTACACAGTATAGCAATTTCTAGCAATAAATCACACATAATTTAATAAATGCTGCGTTCATGTTCAAGAATACTTTTAATGCCATACTGTGGAGCCTTTCAGGCAAAGTAACATCTCCATAGAGAAAAGCAAGTGGTGGACACCCCACCCGAAAAGTTACATTGTGCACCCTTAACTTTTCCAATATGGCAATAGATATTGACACAAATCAGTTTTTCAGTTACGTAACAAATATAACTGACCTGTGAGTGTAGTGCCTCTCTGTATCCCCCGAACAGCACCGCCTGAGCTTTTAAAAATGCCCTGGAGACTCCACAGCCTGGAGACACAGCCTGCCGCTTGAGACTCATCTTCAGCTGGGACATCTGTGCTCACACACATTCAGGGGTCAGGGGTGAGTTCATTCAACCCAAAAGCTGCAGTTCATTATGAACAGGCTGCATTCATGTTCTACAATTGACAATGTCATAATCTCAGACGAAGGACAAGGGCCAATAGAGTGGTATGTTTTTTTAAAGAACTTACAACTCACTGCAAGAAAGTTGCAGGTTTGAAACACGGAGTTTGCACTTTTCTCTCCGTCAACCCGTCATCAACCCAAAACATGCACAATAGGTCAAATCCTCCAGTTATCTTCCTGACAAAGCCTGCTCTGCCCCTGATATGTTGCCCAAACGGCTTTAAAGGATGGGTCAAATGCATATGACAGATTGGGCCCATGATAAAGTCATCTAACCTTGATAGCAAAAAAACAACATATATATAATTTTTCAATTTATATTTTTCAACAAAACATCACATTTGCTTTTTTTGTGCTGATTATAACTAGGACAAAATAGTACCTCTTTGACAGGAAGTTCTACCAGCATTCTTTGCTGCTCTTCCCCTCATTTCAAAGTTACTTTTAATAGGGCATGTCGGTGTAATCCCTCATTCGTCCAGGAGTCTTTCCATTGTAGAAAAAGATTCAGTTGTAGTCATTCTTGGATGAGAGTCGAAATGAGTCCAGATGACTACAACTGAATCTTTTAATAGGGCAGCATATTTTGTGACATTTTGTAAATCCAATCTATTGTCTTAGAGTACTTTGCACTATATACTGTATGCCCTGATTATTACCATGTCAGACGGGATCCTCTTAAAGTCATCAAAGGGGGTTTCCAGCGTGTTGGTGTCCACATTGAGAATAACGACTTCTTCTAAACCACGGCTCTTCACCTTCTGTCATTCACACAGAATCAGATTGTAATATATGACACTGCAGATGATCCACATCTTGCCCCTCACTGGACCTCACTGTCCTCTGGTGGCAACAGGTTCTGTGTACTTTACCTCTGACAGACTGGTGTGGACCCCTATGAGGTACGGCATTGGAGCACTGCAATCAAAACATCACTTAGAAAAACAGATACAACCATGTAAATCCAAAATTGAATTCCTTACCAGCAGTAATCCAGCAGGTGTGGGGGCAGAACAGGGATGAAGATGTGTTGCCAGTACATAGGATACAGCACTGCGCTCAATGCATGTACACAAGATGTCAGCTAAACAACGTAAGAAAGGTGGGTTTACATTTTTGTACAGGTTGCATAAGCTTTTCAAGTAATTTGGCACCAATTTGTAAATGGTGGTTTAAATAGTGCTAAAACAATAGCTACTGGATTCAAAATAATTGTATGCTGTGTATTATAGATCAGGACAACAGACAGATAAATGAGTGACTGAACTGTGCTGAGTTTGCTGGCAAAGATAAGGATGCGTCTCTCAAACAGCATGCTGGCATAGATCTGGAGAAGGTTCCCCACTTCAACAGCAACAATGAGCTCAGTCAAGTTTCTCTGGTGAAAACATGAAATGAAACACACTGTTTGAACCTTATTATTGTGACTGAGGGAACATATTCATAGACTCACACTCTCAGGTATAGAAGGAAGGCTTCTGGGGTCAGGAGCAATGAAGTAAGGAACCTACACAAAAGAGCATTTGGAGCATTCTCAAATCATGCAAAACACAAGCCTACAGTTTACACACAAATGTGGTGACTAACCCTTCAGCTTTTTGAGCAGTGTTCATCTCTTAATCAGACCTGACCAATGGTCCTTGTCTTTTATCAGTGCAACACTTTCATCCGCTGAGTATTTCCATAAGATTCAGACAATAAACCGTAATCAAGTCAATAGATTCACGTCTTCTTCAGTTAATTCTTTATTCTAACAAATCAACTGCTGGTCAAGCAGGGTACATTGTATTACATTACAATGAATTCTAAACGCTGGCTCCCAAAATTGTATAAAATATACATTTAAATATACAGTATACATTTAGGTGATCAATGAAGTGGCATTTCCGCTCAAGAGAAAAGAAATAAAGCTTAAGTCTTGATTCATGAAGACATATGTAACAATGATCAATGTGAAGTAGAAGAGATTGATTAGAGGGATAAGTGGCAGCCAGTTGGGGTTAGTTTCTGCAGGGATTAGTCTGGATCTTAAAATCCTGGGTTGGACTCACCCCCTTGGGTGCCTCTGGGTGCCCCATAGGGAGGGGCACCTTAGTGCTGACCAACACCTGTTCTCCCTCAAGGAAAAACACATATCTTAACCTGCATTCGGCCAATAATCAGCTCTTATAACATTCATTCAGTTTCTCTCCTTTTCTGCTTCACTGAAATAACAGGCAAATATGGCACTTGTGTGAAGGACTCACCATGCTGAGGGTGACCGACCCAGACACCAGTGGTAGAGGCTGCTTGTAGAGCTCACCCAGCAGTGCCCTCACCTCGTTGGTCTGCGCTCAAACAAGAAGATTCAGTGGTGGTGGAACATGAAGGGTTAATGTGTTATAACAAGAATTCCTCACTTGTCCTTTTGAAAGGTAATCAGCCAGGTTGTTCAGGAGTTTGTAAAATACTTCAAACCAGGGAAGATAACTAAAACACACCACACTTTTAATACAGAAACCATGTGATTCAAGTTAGTTTAATTCTTATTAAAGTTACACAACGCAAACAAATTCACTGATTTTTGTATCATTTACATGCATTTGTTGACTGTTTGTATAGACCTGTACCTGAGTATGCACAAGCAGGTCTGCGAGGTGTTTGCGAGCCGACAAAATCCAAAGCGTTGGCATCCCTCGAGGTCAGTGAGCGCAAAGGTGAAGTGCTGCACCGCCACGCCATCCCGGGCTCTGCCGCACAACAGACACGAGACACCCAGGGAGGGTCGAGCGAATCCAGGCAGCAATGACAGAGAGACAAACTGAGAAGGTATTTGAACTCACCTTTGTATGTCGTATGGGAAACAAAACCGCGGTAATGTTTGGCAAGACTCCTTCAAAAAAAAACAAAATATTCAGGGAATTAGAAAAGCTTGTAGCTTACCTAGATTTAAGTTGATAATAATAGCCTAGCCCACTGTGAGAGACAGAATCTAAAAACTGTTTTTTTAAATCAGAAAATCACATTATATGATTTTTAAATAATTTATTTGTTTTTTATTGCTGCAATAAGTATTTGAACACCTAAGAAAATAAATGTTAAGATTTGGTACAGAAGCCTTTGTTTACACAGGTCAAATGTTTCCTGTAGTTCTCGACCAGGTTTGCACCCACTGCAGCAGGGATTTCGGCCCACTCCTCCACAGATCTTGGGAGCAGTTCGCAATTGCAGGTTAGAGGGAACAGTGGCCTGGACATGTGCGGTCTTAAGCAGGGGAACCCTGATGCATGATTTAAACCATGACAGGTTAGTGTATGACCGTAACCTTTGAAACTGTGATCATATCTCTCTTCAGGTCATTGACCAGCTCCTCCTGTGTAGTTCTGGGCTGATTCCTCACCTTTCTTTTTATCATTGATACACCACAAGGTGACATATTGCATGGAGTCCCAGTCCGAGTCAGACTGAGTTATCTTTAGCCTCTTCCATTTTCTAACAATTGCTCCAACAGTTGATCTTTTTTCACCAAGCTGTTTGCCAATTGCCTCGTAGCCCTTTCCAGCCTTGTGGAGGTCTACAATTTTGTCTCTGGTGTCTTTTGACAGCTCTTTGGTCTTGCCCATGGTAGTAGCTGGAGTCTGACTGATTGTGGGGTGGACACAAGCTAATGAGCTCAAGCAGGTGATTAATGAGTGGAGTTGAGGTGGACTTTTTAAAAGCAGACAGGTCTTTGAGAGCTATAATTCTTGCTGATTAGCAGGTGTTCAAATACTTATTTGCAGCAATAACATACAAATAAATTATTTAAAAATCATACAATGTGATTTCCGGATTTTTTTTTAGATTCTCAGAATCAGAATTAGAAAGGGTTTATTGCCATTGTCAGTGAACAAAATTCACAGGATAGGAACTTACTTTGGTGATTCGATGAACAATAATAAAAGCAAGATATATCAAATAAGGCATGCATTAAAGAAAAACTATCTTAATATACTTATACAATAATTTGGACATGATATGTTGAAATCATCCTGCGACCACCAGCTCCTGACCCCGACTTTTGGGAATACTGCATTAGCCTATACACTTTCTCTTTTACTATTGGATTTATCGAAATAGAAATACAATAAAGTTGTATCTTCTCTCGGCTACCTCATCTGCGAAGTCTTCTGGGAACATAAACTGCACATCTGGGTCTGCATTGAAAAAAGAAAGCAGTATTATTAAGGAGCCAGGACATATTATCTTGACGGAAAGACATACTATCTTGTGGGAACAGATTTATAATCACGTTTGCACAACTTAACGACTACTATCTGTCTATTGCTTGCCAGTTTGGCCATATACATAGTTGTGCATTACATTATTGGCAGCATTTGAGCCCAGGAACTGAGTGGGATCCATCAAGAGAGTTCCTCCAGCACCACTTGGCCTGACCTCTTGTTTCAGCATAGGCACAAGGCTAAACATTTTTATATTCACGGCTGCATGTAAATACTGCAGTGTGTGACACTATCTGGTGAATTTAGTGAAATGAATTACAACTGTAGGGTTAGAGTGATCAGCCAGATGCTTGGAACCCCAAAAATGATGGCCAGTCAAGCCGGAACAGGGACACATTTACCTGGGCCACGCTGCTAAACAGGGAGCACATCAACCTCCTCGTCTCACTTGCACTCACTGCAAATGACCCAGCTGTGTGTATCTTAAAACACACACACACACACACACTCTCTCACACAGAACAAACAGGGCAGGACCCGAAAAAAAATGGGCAGATTTGAAAATAAGATTTAAGAAAAATTGGGCAGCCAAAGATATTATTTATTATTTATTATTTCTTTATTTTATTAAATAATAAAAGTCCCATTTAGTCCAAGTTGAGTCCGTGTGTGAGGTTTTTCCATTGTATGCATGCCAGTTAAGGTGTCGGTCCAGTCCTTAGTTGTTGGTGCAGTTTGTGTCATCGTGATAGCCTTTTTCCCAGTCGCCAGAAGTATGTTCCAAAAGTATCCATTTATGTTGTCCATGGCCGAGGCCCCAATACATAGTTCTAAAATTGAGTGGGATGGCGATGTCGAAAACTGTCTGCAATGCCTTGTTAAATTCTTTCAGGACCCAGGACAGTCCCATAACACATGATAATGATGTGCCTCATGGCAACCACAATTTCTCCAACATTTAGCCCCTCCCTGTGCGTAGTGAGCAGTTTAAAATGGTGGTAATAAAAAAAAATATATATATATATATACATATATATATATATATATATATATATATATATATATATATATATATATATATATATATATATATATATGTATATATATGTATAAATATATGTATATATATTTGCTGTCCAGCTCATCAATATATACTTTAGATAGAATTTTTAGATAGAATTTTCCCCTTGAAAATTTCAATATTTATGCCTTAATAAAGATTTAAATCAAAGGGTTCTGATAATCATTGCTTTGTTTTTATTTCTTGATTATAATAACTTCTTATTTGTAAATAACTATAGGTCTTGTTTCCCCAAGCCAAAGGATTCCTTCAACATATCAAAGCTTTTCATTAGATTTTCTTTTATAATCTGATAAATAAAAACTCTTGTGCCTTTTCTTATCCAAATCTTAAATCTCAGGTCAATGCTATTTGGCTAATAGGCGCAGCACTGATGGTGCCCCGGACTTGTGCTGGTTTTTAAAATTGTGTTTTTGACAATTAACCATAAGCATGTGAGTCAAGGTAGTAAATCCAAAACATGTGGGTCTACATGTGGGACTACTAATTAAAATAAAAGGGTATTATGTAACTCCACTAGTGAGGGAGGTTTAGGGATGATTAGTTTTGGAACTTCCAATATCACTTTAAAGTATATTTTTACAGAATTGGTACAACCATGACATAGTTCGAGTACAACAACTCATGAATGAATATGGAAAACTGTATAATCTTCAAGAATGTTTACAAAAGAAAATAATATTTCTGGAATAACAGAATATGCACTTGGTAACCAATGTTATTGACATTAAACTGCCCCGCCCACTTTTCCCTCTTTTCCTATGTTATTGGCACTTTTTTTTGTAATCGCACTTCAGGTCCAGCGAGAACTCTGTTGGTTTAAATGGAGAACGAGGGAAAAGTCTTGCCGCTAGAATATGCAAATAAGTAGATTAATTTGTGTAAAATATCCAATGTTCATGTGACCAACAATTCAATAATGCACCGATTCTCTGGGCGGCCTGAAAACAACATGTGAAATAATACGGCCGTATGTTAACATGTGACCGAAGAAGGATTACGTGTGTTATGGAAAAATATCATTTTGACCTTATGTTTCGTGACATCATAGACTTTCCAACCCCAGCTCGAACCTATACCATACTGTTAGCGTATTCCTGATTATCACATGTCTACTGTGTCTCCTTTTGATCAAAGACCTTTCTATGTCTGCTCGGGGGACTTCCTGGGGCGCTCACGAAGTCTCAGGCCAAGCCTAGTTTTGGGCTTTCACACCAGGGCATTGTCTCTAGAGGGTACCAATATTACCAAAAAGAAAATGTGACAATATATATCGAAAGAAAATGTCTCATAAGAAAAGCCAATCATATTAAGACAGTAATATTGGTACAATATTCTGTACCTCAGACGAATCCATTTATCTGTTTATGTTTATTCACGGTTTCTCTGATAAAGCTGAATCAGAGGCAATCAAAATTGAAAAGAAATATGTTTTATTTGGTCACAATCAGGTCACCCATCACAACCTACACTATCAATCATTTCAGTATCCATGCAAAATATTATTATTTATTTTACACAAATGTGAATGGTCAAAAAAAACACCTCGCATGCAAGAATTCTTAATCAAAATAGACAGACACATCTCTACACTTGCCAAACTGGAACATTTTTCAAATCCACAAATACTTATATGGACATCTTTAAGTTTCCGCTTTCACATTATGTATGATATTTGTTAATTTTCCTCTCTTTTTGGATTTGTAAGGTTTCTTCATGTATGTTATCTACTCTATTTTCAGATCTCGGTTGGATTATGTATCTACGTGTGTATTCCTGTTGTGTTTTTAATTTTAGTGTGAGCTTCCGCTACCATGGAGTGTGTGACCTGGATGCTTAAATAGTGTAGCTTTTGATATTTAAAAAAAACAACAACTGAGGGTCACTGAGTAGACGTTCCATAAACTTCCGTTTATGTTCCAAATCAACAGTGATGTAAATAGGGGCATGATCACTTAGATCTATTGTACCTACTGTATGTCCACTTCAGGTATTTTTTACCTCTCTATTTAAAAAAAAAAGAAGTCTATTCTATTTCTTAGGTGGATTAGAGAAATGTTTATATTGGCGGACATTTTGATTCACCTCTCTCCAAATATCAATTAACCCTATACTATTTCTTATTTTGCAAATGTATTATTTATAGATTTATCAGTACTTTGTGAGTTTGAAACATCGAATGTAGGCTGAATGTGTAAGTTCCAGTCGCCACCATAAGCAAGGGTTCCCTCAGAGTGGTTCACAATCAGATCCCTAACTTTAGTATAGAAAGTGAGGTTGCTTCCTGGTGGAGCATATATATTTATCAAAGTAAACACACTTCCAGTAATAGTTCCTTTGACCAGTACAAATCTGCCATCTTTATCTTTGTGTTCTAAACTTTGTTCAAATGCTATTCTGCTTGAAATCAATAAAGCCACTCCCCTCTTATGTTTGCCCCTGTATCAGGAATAGTAAAGTTTATTATAACCAATTCTAGTAATTCTAGATTATTATTTCTAATCTGCTCTTGTTACAAAGATCTCTGGTCAAAACCCAACACATAAACTCAAAAAATACAATAATAATATAATAATATAATAAAACTAGTAAACTGTAAAACAAAAAGAGAGCTCTTGCCAAAAACATGCAAAGATCCAAAAAGGGATCAGGAGATGGAGGGGAAACCATTAAAAAATAAAAAATATAAAAATAAAAACAAGGCCCTCCGATACGGTTAGTATAACATTTTCACCTGGGTATTTACAAACAGAAGGAGACATACATCATCTTATATTCGGCAAATACTAACATGTGTCTAATAAGGTCATTCAACTTAATTCCTCAGAATGGAGAGCAGATCTGATGTTTACGTTGCAGCTGTGGATATAGCACAAAACATGCACAAGAGGTAAACCTCCAGCTAAGGTAGTCCTGACCAAGCCTAGCTCAAGATCTGAAAATGAGTTCCTGGGCACTGAAAGATGGGACAAATGAAGAGAGAGACAAAATATCCTATGCAGACAATAAATGGTTTATCTAATCTTATGTTGTTCCCTCAAGATATTCTATTATATATTATATATTATATTTCCATGTTGAAACCTGATAATATCTTGTGGCTACATATATTAAAATATGTTTTTAATGCCTTAATGCTGGACTCTGCACACACTTTTCCTCTCAAAACAGCAACACTGTCCAATCTGATGTTTTATTATTTCATTTAATCAACTTGCATCCATAGATTTATATTGGACATTGTAAATTCAAAGGCCATCAAAATGCATTTTTTCCCCTATAGAGACATAAAAATCACCCCTTAAAGAATCAAACTTTTCTGGTACTGATTCTGATGGATCATTCAGTTTTTTACTCCAGAGAAATTTGCCAAAAATATAATTTTTACATCAATGTCTGCTTAATTTTGTAAACCTTCTCAGATTTAGCCTATATGATGAAAAACTTGCAATACATTTAAGTTAATTTAAGAAAAAGTTTTACACTGATATATCTAATTTCAGAGTATTTTCCTATTCACCCATAAGACCAGAAAAGAACCACCTTTTGTGGTTTTCTACATCATACCACAGGAAGCTACACTCACTGGAAACATGCAGAGCGCTGATTTGTGTATAAAGCTGGAACAAGAACTGCTTTACCTTCTCTGTGTTGCTGAATTTATGTTCCCAAAATTGGTTATGTAGTAAAAATGGTTGCTAGAATTGTATTCGATACATTCCTTAATCAAGATGTAGAAGATTTCAAACAAATGTTGTGACCTTTTTCCAGCCCATATAAAAAGAATCAGATAATGTAATGCCAAATTAATGTTCAAGTCATGAGTCAAGTAAGACTAGAAACTAAATGAGACCAGGAAAGCTTGGCCTGTACAAAAGAGCTGAAGCAGACGAGTGGGGTCTCAATGGAAAAGAGGAAGGGGTATCGCTGGTTTTCTCTGTTTTATTTGACACTGCACTCACCTCTATCTCTGGTCACAGGGCAAGTAGCTTCAAAGAACCAGTAGAATGTCTGCTCAGGGTTTTGTCTTGAAAAAACAACCACAACAAAAAACATATTATTTCCCAATTCAGTGTCAATTTGGTCTGTACTCAAGAGCTTCTTGCAAAGTCTATTTTTTTAAGGAAAATCCTTGTCTCACAATGATTAAGAAACGTCACTTGTTAAAATGTGGTATTAGTTAAAAACACCTTAAAAGAGGACGTTCCACACGTACTTTTTCATTAGTTATTCCATTTTGTGCACCATCTTCTAAAAGAAAACTCTCAAGCTGCTTGATATTCTGTACATGAAAATAAAGCTGTAACCCTCTTATTTCCAGTCAAATCAATCATTCTGGGAAGCATCAGGGTCAGTTTGTACTCCAAACCATCAAGTAAAAAATTACTCTAAAATAAAATGAACTTTTATATGGAGTCCTCCTGGACTTTTTTGCTTTATTACAAGTCCCTAAAACTCATTTCTACTGATTTTACCTTCAGCTTTTAAAAGAGAATTGTCAAAACCCAATAAATGCTAAAACTAGGGTCAATCAGACTCTACCTCCAGAAACCAGCTATACTCCTTCATATATTTAACAATGAAAATCAAGGTTATTTAAAACCTGATTTCCTCTGTGCAGAGCTTGTTTCTACTTATATTTAGAGTAAAACAGACATCAGAATCCAAAACTACAGAGTCTCAGCTTCACAAAGGCTCCAGCCAATTGTTTGTGCTCCAGAGGGTTCAGGAACAGCTTCAGTTTTAAATGGGACTTATTTTTTCATTTACAAAAAAAAAAAAAAAGGCCCTAAGCATAAGGTGCTAAAGACAAAGTATTGTCCAACGTTAATTATCGATATATTACAGCTACATGCAGTGAAACTGTAACATAATACTGAAGATTTTAAATAATAATGTGCATATTAGTAAAAAAATTAGAAACTATTTAAACACAAAAAGACATATAGAAAAGCATTTTGAGTGAGCTTCCTGTGCAGTAATGAGGAAGTAATGAAAACCACAAGAACAGACTGACACTTTAAGTAAGATGATGGAAGGTGTTGGCGATGTGAACTTACTTGAGTCTTGAGCCCATGCTGCCGGATACAGCCAGCCTCCATGTGTAGGTCCAGCAGAGGAGAGTGACGGGGCAGTGCTCAAGTCCTACAGAAATCTCATGACTAGAATGTAGCAGGCAGCACAGGGCACAGACACTTCCACTGTGCAAAATCAGCACCGCACTGACAGCTACACACTTCCTGCTTTGTTTCAAATGTGACTCTTTATTTAGCACACACTTCACTCTCCTTCCTCCAGCGTCATACATTGTGTTTTGATCTACCTACTGTTCCAAAGTGTCTTCTTCTGATTAATGCGATACCTAACTATAACCACATATTATCAATAGTTAGCGTATAGTCTGTATTTGGTCAAATTAGTGTCAATTCTAATTCTCTTGATTATATCCAACCACACAATGCCACAATGTAACAATAAACATAGACCACACTGGCCTTGTTGTGTTTACTGCATCCATTTCTTGATGGTTAATAGATATAAACACACTACTAAAGTTGATTTTTTTTTGGCCGATAGACTTACAAAGTTGTCACTCATAACATTTTTACACTTTCCCCTGTGAGGACAAAATGTTCAATGTCCAACACCTCACCCACTAGCAGGTATCATGACGACCTGCCACATAGAAAACATTTGTTTGTTATTCTCCCACAGAAAAACACAGACGCATTGATAAGATTTTTCATATTTATTTGATAATATTAACGCCAAATAACAATTTATGTGATTTTGCCCAGGTATGAAAGTGATGATAAAATTAACAATTATCAAAACGCTACTGACAAAAGACCACAAGCACAGCTGTGTAGCTACTTCTAAGCAGCACTGAGATGAGAACTGGTTTAATGTGAATGCTTCTCTGACAGTGACAGATACAGAAGAAGGAAAGATCCCTCGACAGATAGGAGAAGAGCAGAGCAAAGAAGAAGGAGGTCAGAGTAGTCAGTGAAGTGGCAGTGGTGACTGGATGGAGTTGTGAAGGGTGCTCTTAGTAAACCAATGTATGACAATTTCAGCCTTAGGCCACTTCTTCCTCTCCCTCCTCCTCAAACTCGCCCTCTTCAGCCGTGGCGTCCTGGTACTGCTGGTATTCGGACACCAAGTCGTTCATGTTGCTTTCTGCCTCAGTGAACTCCATCTCATCCATGCCCTCGCCCGTGTACCAGTGGAGGAAAGCCTTACGACGGAACATGGCGGTGAACTGCTCGGAGATGCGCTTGAACAGCTCCTGGATGGCTGTGCTGTTACCGATGAAGGTGGCAGCCATTTTGAGACCACGTGGAGGGATGTCGCACACGGCGGTCTTCACATTGTTGGGGATCCATTCGACGAAGTAGCTGCTGTTCTTATTTTGGACGTTCAGCATCTGCTCGTCAACTTCCTTCATTGACATGCGGCCTCGGAAAACTGCAGCCACAGTGAGATAGCGACCGTGCCGGGGATCGCAAGCCGCCATCATGTTTTTGGCATCGAACATTTGCTGGGTTAGTTCGGGTACCGACAGAGCGCGGTACTGCTGGCTCCCCCTGCTGGTCAGAGGTGCAAAACCAGGCATGAAGAAGTGCAGACGTGGAAAGGGGACCATGTTGACGGCTAATTTACGCAAGTCAGCATTGAGTTGCCCGGGGAAGCGCAGACAGGTAGTAACCCCACTCATGGTAGCTGAAACGAGGTGGTTGAGATCACCGTAAGTGGGCGTGGTTAGTTTTAATGTGCGGAAGCAGATGTCGTAAAGAGCCTCGTTGTCTATGCAGTAGGTCTCGTCTGTGTTCTCAACCAACTGATGCACAGACAGAGTGGCGTTGTAAGGTTCCACCACAGTATCAGACACCTACAGAATGAGAAAGCAAAGATATCACATGTAAATACTGTAATATTAACAGGTGCACACTTCTTTTCATTACAAAACATCTGCCTTCTTGTGGCTAAAGGTGTGAATTTGTTTTTGTCTGAAGAAGTTACTGAGTTGTTTACCTTGGGTGAAGGCACCACGCTGAAGGTGTTCATGATGCGGTCAGGGTACTCCTCCCGGATCTTGCTGATGAGTAGAGTACCCATCCCAGAGCCAGTGCCCCCTCCGAGCGAGTGTGTGAGCTGGAAACCCTGCAGACAGTCGCAGCTCTCCGCCTCCTTTCTCACCACGTCCAGCACTGAGTCCACCAGCTCTGCTCCCTCTGTGTAGTGACCTTTGGCCCAGTTGTTCCCTGCACCACTCTGACCTACACACATAAAAGATTCATTGCAATTATTGTCATATTATATACCTATGTTTTGTAGTTTTAATAGGCTTGTAGGCAATTTTGGTCAATTTTTTTTTTTTCATTCTGGCAGATTAATGATTTAATCTTTAAACAAAACCTTTAAAACTCCAATCTTATTATTATAAAAAGGTATTATTGAAAAATATTATTAAATAACATTATAGTCAACTCAATAAATGCAAAGAAAATGTCTGTTACCAAAGACAAAGTTGTCAGGTCTGAAGATCTGTCCAAAGGGACCAGATCGGACTGAGTCCATGGTGCCAGGCTCCAAATCCACGAGGATGGCCCTTGGCACGTACTTCCCTCCTGAAATATATTCAAGTATATGATAAGATTTTAAAATAATACGAGTTATGGAGCATTTGTATTTTATTATTATCGTTTGGTTCCGCACCTGAAGCTTCATTGTAGTAGACATTAATCCGGTCCAGCTGCAGATCACTGTCCCCATGATAGGTTCCAGTCGGGTCAATGCCGTGCTCATCACTGATCACCTCCCAGAACTACATACACACAAATAATCATTAATTAATTAAGACAACACCAATAATAATTGTAATAGATTTGTCTTGACAAAAAAATATATCCTAAAGAGCCCCGCGCACCCTCACCACTGGTGCACGAACAGTTTGAGAAATACTACCTTAAGCAATATAAATATTACAATTAAATATCATAAGCCTAAATATAGTTATGCAAAAAGGCCTATTCTGGTCATTTTGAATAGCCGTGGATTGTTATTTATCACGCGGTGATAAGGATGCCAACCTGCAAACGGTCTTCCAGTGCTTTCGGTGCCTCACCCCTCTGTCAATCTGGCCCAGACATATGCACACAAACACCCACACATATTGAGCAAAAGGCACATCGCTCCCACGGGACATAGAAGGCACAGCTGCGTTTTATTCTGCGTAAAAGCCCGTGCACAGCGCGGACAGCGGGGATGTCTCGTCGTGCCACCGCCCATCCTTAACCAGGGCATTGTTTGAGCGCATCACATCATTGCACAACCCTTCAATTTACAGTGACCCATTTAGACTGTCCTCGGACACCATCCGCGCGCAGACAGCTACGGTTCGAGTTTAATCGCATGAAATCTGGCGCAAGAAGCAGGTTTGTAGCCTATGCGTGATCCTTTGACAAACCTTGGCTCCAATCTGGTTCCCGCACTGGCCGGCTTGCAGGTGTACGATCTCACGCATGTTGTCGTCGCGATGTGACGGGTCGATCAAGCGTAAAGTCGGTGTGGAGTCTTGCACTGGTCCGGTTTGCGTTTAACGGCTCAGAGGGGCTCTCACTGAGGTTGAATGTCGAAGAAGAGGAGAGAGGCGCTGAGGCTGTGGCTGCTGTCGCCGTTTCCAGACAGGCGCATGCGCAGATAGTTTCACTGCTGCAGCATGACGTCATCGCCATGGCAACCAGAACCGGGCACGACTGGAAAACGCTGTCTGGGGCGGGGAGCGGGCAGGACTGTCTTCTTTACCCTTTGACCGGGGTTTTTAATATTGCGTTGCCCGTGTTTGGGCCCCCTCTGCCTACAGGCTCTCTCATTGGGCCCCTTTTCCACCAGCCCACTACTTCACTGGGCCTGTTTGTGTTTCTGAACAAAATACAATGTCTGATATCACCCACCAAGAATGATATTTGGCTGGGTGATATGGCAACAAAATAAATCCATATATATATTTTTTATATACTGCGCGCGCTCGATTTTCAATTGAATACATTTTGTTTTCCCAAAAACCAAATGAATATGTTGTTTAGATTAATTTCATGAACATGAACGTTAAGATAGCCCAAGTTTTTCTTCTGAAGTCAAAACTCTGCTCCAAATTGACAGTTAGACATGACCCAATCTCGATCTCGATTCAAATTTGATTGATTGCCCCGCCCTAGTATGACATCATCACATTGTAGAAGCTGAAAGCACTCATAAAGACCAGGATAACACTCGTTTTCAGTCTTTTCTTGTGTAAACATAGACGTAGCCTCATGCTAATTGTTAAATCAAATATTGGTGTTCATTTAGATCAGGAGCTAATTATAATAAAGGAGAGCTAATAAAGGAGATTATTAGATTATGCTCACAGAAGTGGATTATTTTAGTAGTCTAGGCTTGGGTCGGAACAGGATGAGATGCATTTCTGATTTAGTTATGACAAAAAAAATGAATGTGTGCAATTGTTATTCTAGCTTGATCATCTAAAAGATTGCAAGGTACACTTGGGGCAACATTTAGTCCACTAACCTTCTTCAAGTGTGTACTTATAAACTAAACAAATACATTGGTGAGTCCTATGAAGAGTCTCCAATGTGGTTTTTGTTTGTGTTTTGTAGTTGTGTGCATTGCTGAGCGCAATTACAGAAACCAAACATTTTACTCAAGTAACATTATAATCAAATTTTGATTAGCTTTCCAGAAATAAAAGATAAAAGTAGGCAATTTTCCTACTAATCAAGTAAGAGTAATTGTAGGCTAGCTGTCTGGACGTAACATTTGATTTTTACTTTACTTAGTAGCTTACTGTTACAAAAACATCTATTAGGCATATTTCACTGTGTCCAGCGGCTATTGTTTGTAAAATGTGGCCATCTGCAATTGTAACTGAGTAAGCATACTGTACATGCCCACAAAACCTGTTATCTTTAATTCTACACACATCAACGATTTGTCTAAAAGTGCATGGTTTTAAAATACAATGGTTCAAATTTGAACGTCCCACTTAAACCATTGTCCCACTTTATTATAATGTTATTTACATTTAATGAATAATGGTCATGCAGCCTATATGGTCAAATCGAATATTAGAATATAAAATTAAACGCAACATGATGATTTCTTTACTTGACTTCAACACTGTTCGTGCTTTGAGAGGTAATTCTCTGGTTGCTGTATTAACATATAATGGTCACTAAGGGGCGGTAGAGTTGTGTTTGTATGATCTGATAAAGAGATCGCGTTACAAGTGCTGTCCTTTATTCAGACTTATCCATGGGATGTGCACAACCCACGCAACCTCAGCTATGCAATATCCACGAATTTGTCCTATATTTGTCCATTATAAACATGAATCATGCCCTTTTGTGCAGGCAACATTATCAATGGTAAATGTCCCTATCTCTATGGTTACACTAGGATCTCATGGAAGGTCCCAAACTTCCTGATGAAACCAACAAAACTGTAAACAAAACAAAAACAAAAAAAACAATTTGAAATAAATGTTGAATGAAAATAAAATCAGTAATCTCACTGTTTAGTTTTGCGTCTGAAGTGGTATGAAGTAGCCTGATTTAAACTGCATATATCCCATTTATATCTCAATCGTAGCAATCATTCACTCAATAGTAGGCCTTTCGCTTGATCCATAATTGTGATTATTCAGGTCACAATATAATTGTAAAAAAAGGAAAACATATTTGTGACATATTTAGAAGCTTATTATAGTAATTTTAAGGTGCAAATTAAAGTACTTTAAGTTCAATCCATGCTCTAAAAACTTAACCTTAACTTAAATGTACAGTGTTTGTTGTTTTTTACCTTGTTTATTTCACATTACCTTCATTGATAATTTGATTTCACAGAACTGGTCAACAGGAATGGTAGCGTAGACAAAAGGAATATGACTTTATGTTGTCTTTATGCTGTTGATGAAGCATTTCCGAAAGCCTCACAAATGTACGAAGCATTATAATAACATAAGTGTCTAACATCAAGGGTTATTTTGCATTATAGTTTATGCTAAAACTTTATAGCAAAGGCCTATATGGTTATAATTTTGTTTATTAATGTCTCTTTTACTTTTACTATCTATCTAATGAAAAAAGCAGAGGCAAGTCTTGAAATTCCTCATGCAGTTGGGCAGCCCGGTTTACTGGGGACAATTAGTTTGTATTTGGGGCCCAAGCTGAGTTGGTGAAGTCACTTGACAGGGATAGAAGAACTAATACCGAATATGCCAAGAAGATTAATAACTGAGGCACATGTTTGACCAGCAAAATAACATTGATATATAGACCCTGGGACAAAATAAGTGGTCACCATTACGAATACTAATATACTAATACTATTATACTAATTGGAAGAAAATGCCTAAAGGACCTGTAGAGAAGAGAGCTGTGGGTCTGGGGGGTTGCTGATCTGGTTGACTGGGAAAATAATAATTAGCTACGTACAAGGAGAGTGTAGCACATGCCCAAAAACGTATAAAACTGTTGGAGAAGAGCCAGGTTTTGGTTGTATCAGCCTTAAATATTTATATAGTTGGGTTTAAAAATGGCCTGCGATTTGACAATACAAGTTCTCTTGCATTGAGTTTCTTCAAGTTTCGTCTTCTTCATTTTGTCAAGAATGCAAGCGTCATCCAGAAGGATTCTTTACATATCACAGTCGGATAATTCATGCAATAACACCAACACTTAATATTGTACCGACAAGATGGGTTAACTGGCAGGTAATTGTGGGGACTGGAATCTGAACAGTCCCTTCATGGGAACATGGGCTAACTGGGGCCTGATTGCTTGGTCATTAAATCTCCATGAGTTTCAGTGTGATGAAAAATTAGGACTAAAATAAATCAAAAGCATAATATTATGTATTTTTAATGCTGAAAGTTCTTCAAAATGTTGGAGCTGAACCCCATGAATAGGTTGTTTTATGGGCACCAACAGGACAATCTTGATTCAATGTTATCCAAGTTTATCCAGTCTTGGGACCTGCACAATCTCACCTTGTTTCATTTCATTCTTAAGTAGAAATACACGGTAAACGATGCAATAACTTAACATGTCACCCTCAATCATCATTTGTGTAAATGATCATGACCTTGTCTGTTGACACAGTTACTAGAGACAGATCTGTTTTGTTTACAAAATCTTTCACAGAATGATAAACAGTCTGGGGCTTTTGGTCGCCCACCCCTCCACTTCAGGGTTATTAGCACTTATTATAGCCGTAAATGTGAACAGAAAATTCTCACGAAAGCTTATATTTACCAAAGAACATTCATCTGTCAGAGCAATCGCGACACATCTGCTGAAATATGTGAATGGAGGAAATTCCTCATGTGAAGATAAACGTTATGTGCATTTCAAAAAGGAGATGCAGATTCCCACACGACTGCTCTGACGCATCGAAGCAGCAAGACTTGATCTGTAGAAACACTGAGGGACAAATGATAAGAGCTGGGAATATATAGAACATTTTGGAGAGGTTACAGGCGCCTAAGCACAGCCATGCAGCATTGACACTTCACCACCCTCTGACACAGTAGAATTAGTAGTGTAACCACAAACCATAGCTTTATGTTGTACACTGTTGATATACTATGAGGTACCTATATTTTTTCTTTGAACTACAGAGAAAATATTGAAATATATGTCCATTATTGTTTATATTGGTTTTCAAACTCTGGTATGTGTACCACCTTCAGGTGGTACGTGGATTCCTTTGCAGTCAGGATTCAAACACTGCGGCCGGTTGCACATGGAGCCTGACATGTGTGCTGCCACCTTGACCACTTAACCACTGGGCAGCACAAATTTAGAGACAATTTAATCCCCATTTTTGTCCTCCAAGTCCACTAAATCTAGTCCAGTTTAGAACGATATCATTTGAGTAGTCCTATTTGCCCCGGTTTACGTTTTAGACCTAGGTAGACTTGTTGGTACTCAGAAGGCTAAATATTTTTCTTTAGTGGTACTTGGTGTTAAACTTTTGAGTAGCACTGGTTAAGCATACTATATAAACCTTTTACCTGACCAAAACAAAAAATTACCAGTAATGTGCATTTGACAGGTTAGAACAATTAAAAATAATTTTATTATGTTACATATTTAAGATTTTAATATCTTCCATTTTCCCTATTTTGTTAATTTTGGTAAGTTTATAAGCAACTTTATAATGTCAGAGGAAATTCCATAATTGTTAAATAGCAACCATGCTGTAAAAAAGGGCTAAAACCTGTATTATTTATTTATACCATAGTTATGACTTGACCAAAAATACTACACGATGATATGTGATTGTTTAAACTGCCAGAAACGTTGTTCCTTGTGTGCAACCTGTCCCTGCCTTTTGGACCTAATGTCACTTAATGATGACATGGACAAAGGAATTTAGTTTCAGAACTTACCTTCAAATTTCAACTCACTCGTCTTCACACTTCGTTCACTTGACTGATATGGAACAATGATACACATTTTTCATTCACTAAACAGCAGAACCTGTTGTATCTGCAGTTTAAGTTTACTTTGACAAGCCGGTCAAATGTGAAGCTCACTGTCAATAGTTTACAATAGTTTATCAATAAACCATTATCACACACTGACCAGGCTACAATAATGAAGCCGCCTGTTTTTAAATGATTGCTACAGCCCCACAAATAATTACCATGTCATTCATGTGAAGACTAACACACATTAGGATGAATAGTGATGTGTAGGAGTGCAAGCTGTGGGTGGATCAACAATAATTAACTCCATCTTCGTGTGTAAACAGCAATTAATGATAAAGCAACATAAAACAACACTGGTGATGTGATTACTGAAATATTCAAATGAGCTGGGTTAGTTCTTTCAGTGACTTGACTGAATCAAACTGGATTAATTAACGGTTCAAGTAATTTACTGGAGTACAAGTAACACGCCTGCCATTGAATCTAATCTTAGACTTTAGAAGTCCTATATCATTCTAAATGGACGATTTATGTTTTATTTACCTGGATTTATGTAATACAGTAGTACAGATGTTTAGATGGTCAAAATGGCAAGGCTTGTAATCTGTTAAAATACTTGCTAAACTCTCACTCAAAGGTAAAATGTTTGGAGGTCTTCATGGAAAATGTAATGATAGTGAGCTGAAAAGAGTGAATTAATTAAGCAGATAAACATGCGTTGGATTCTTTTCACATCCTGCAGCTGAACCGTCAAACCATTTTCTGTCTTCACCAACTCAAAAGTGTCCAAGGTTTTCCCGAGGTTATCACTGAAGTGGGAGCTTATGCGGAACATAACACAGGTTACTTTCACTGCAAATTGTGGTTCATTCGAATGCGTTTTAAGACATTATCAAATTAAAGTAATTGCTCATCAAAACAGTCAGAGGTGAACAACACATGGCTCTCATTGGTGTTTATGGTTAAAAATAAAACATAAAGTAGACTTTGTCATCCATAGTAACCTCCTCATATGCAATTCAATTAGTCATTAGTTATATTAGTAAGCCATGTAAATTTGTATTTATTGTCGCACTGGTTGTTGCAGATTGTCATTAAAAGAAAACTAAAGGCATTTAAATACCAAGTGCCTTAGGACACTCTCCAATGACTGCTAGACCCCAGTGTTTCCATTTTCTCCTGTATCACGACGAATGCAGTTTCCATGAATGAGGAGTGACTCCATAAAGCCTATAACAAATGTGATATTTTAACCAGAGAAAGTCGAGTAGGAAGTAGATAATAATAACTAAAGAGTTAGCTGAATCCGTGTTTCAAACAGAAACATATACAGGATTTTTCCTTGTTTGCACTGTTATACTTCTAGTTTCAGCATTAATTGCTTTACTTAAATCAGATATGGCCCGATCTTTGACTGGAAAGGGCAGTAGTATTACTTCATCCCACTCCCTCATTAGAAAAAAAACTTAAAGTAAAAGAAAAACTTATAAATGTGATACATGTGGGTCATTTGCATTGTACATTACATTGTACATTTGACTACTTGTTGTACAGAGCCCAAACGGGGTAGACTGATACATAATGTACATATAAGCGACCCTCCACCAGAAAAGTGACACGTCACCTTTAAGCAGCATGTACTTGTGTCTTCCAAATCAAAATGGAGATCTGTGGAAAAAACTGTCAGATTATTATTTTTTTCTCTCTGAAATGTTGTCCTTTTAAAATAAATTACATGCAGTTATGGATTGCTATAAGTGCCTCAGAGGTTACTCAAGTATAATTTCCTATGATGTTATAGGCAATCCTGTACATGTGCTGAAAGTCTGTCATCCTTTTAAATGTGCCTCATTGAAATGCATGGGCAGTCGTCAGGCTAAATGCATGTGGTAGAAGAGCAGACATCTACAGTCATATTTCACTCACATGTAACCGAGATACTTGAGGTTCACGAGCCGACGAACAAGCCATTTTCAGTCACTGAAGGAGCTTGTTCCAAAGCCTCAAGTGGAAATCCCCATGTCCACACTTTCTCTCACATATATTAAGGCTAAATGACTTATCGGCATTCAGCGACTGTGAATAGAAGCACTTTCAACCTGATTTGTGCATAAATAAACGTGAAAATAAAATGTAAAATGTAAAATAAGTGACTTGAGGCACAGCCACAAAATCCAGGCACAGTAATAAAAACCTGCTTATATGGTCTTGTTATTGTTATTATAAAATGCGTTTAGTTTGAGATATGTAAACAGTTAGACGCACCTGTAATAAATCTAAAGAATTTAAGACCATTGTTGTAGGTTTTGCTGCAGGGCCTATTTAAAGAGAAGTACAAGATCACCAAACATAACTTCTCTGTTGTAATCCAGTTCTGAGGTGCATGAGGTCAGGGGGTCAATTCCCCCATGGGCTATACATCAGGCATCAGGTGTTAAAACCCTCACTCATGTAAATGATGCTGTGACCCCTAATGAAAAGCAGGGGCTAAATTTTGTCTTTCTCATCACTGTAATCCCTGCCTTTCAGAGTGCGGTGATTCACATTTGCCATAGGGTTTATCCAGGGGTTAACCCTCATTATTTTGATCACCTTGTTGATCAATTTAGTATGTATTTACGTGTTTTTTGTGTGTGATGACATCAAAGCAATTAAGCGTTTTATGGAATGTTTAACTTTGCACCTTGATAGTCTTTTCCATTGAATTGTATTTATTTTAGTGCGACTTGAGTTGCACTGTCAGGACAGACAACATACATTGAAATTAAATGTTGATTATAAATGTGTTAAGTTACCTTTTCCCTTAATAAATGATTTCGTTTTTCGCTCATGTCAAATATCTCATATTTTTTTGGGTTTGAAGTTGATCTACATAAAAGGTATATGTTCAATTAAAGCCCCAGTTACTTTTTAGACACAAAGTAGACGATGATAAAAGTGTTCTTGTTGTTGTTGTGATTTTTGATGTTTTTATTCTTGTGATGCAAGCTGTATCGGCTTGCATCTCTGCATACTGACTTGTATTTGGCCTGGAGGAGCCTCCTCCTGCTTGTTTCCATGACAATGTTGTTCCTAGTAATACACAGTAAAGATAAACTTAAGTATGGTTTGAACTTCTTTTTCTGCTTAATTCTACGGAGATTACAGGTATATTTGTTTGCCCGGAATGTTCCATAGTGTGGCATTGAACTGAGCTAGCTTAAACCCTTCTTCAAATACCTTGAAAAACATGCGTGTCCCTCCACAGATCTTACTCTGCCTGGTTCTCTCCATGGAGATATATTTGCTTGGGACCCTCAACCAGAAAAGTTACATAAAAAACAAAAACAAATTGTGTGTATAAAAGATCAACATTACAACCATTAATGCTGTATATCAGGGGTCATAATAAAATCCCAGAAGGTCCCACCTCACTGTGTTTTTTCCTGGACCGCCCCGCATTTTACAGCTCTTTAACTCTAAGGACTTCACACTATTGAGCTGTCAGTCTGATGGATGTCACTGTCTTTGTCACAGTTGTTCTGATCCTGAAATAACCGGCCGCTTCGTGTGGCGCGTGTTTACAACTTCCTGTCCATGTTTTCAGCTAACAGGAAGTGAGCGGTGCAAGCAGTAGAGACCTTATAATAGATCCATGCCTACAGCAGTGCTTACCTCACATGCACGGGCAGATGAGGTACTGATCGACGAATACAATCCGCTCATGATAATTATTTACGTTTATTAGACAATTTAGTGCATAGAATGAAATAAAGAATTTGTACTAGATGTTCAATTTGCATGGATGGTAAAACATAATAACATAAATTATTCATAAGAATAATTTAAAAAGATGATTGTATAATTTTTGTGCAAAAGATATGGAAGACTAGACTTTTTTTTAAAAAGGATTTGTTTGGCCTGTAGGCTTTATTAGACAAGACAGCGGAGTATGAAGCGGGGGTGAGAGAGAAGGCAGGACATGCAGTAAACTATCGAAGCTGCGATTTGAACTCACGACCATGCGGCTGGCTGCACAAGGAGCCTGGCAAGTGTGCTGCCGCTTTTACCACTCGACCACCATGATGTTTGTCTAAGACCAGTCAATATATTAAATTAGAATTATTTTTTTATATATATATATATATATTATATATATATATTAATATATATATATATATAATAATATTATATATATATAATATATATTATATATATATATATTACTATATATATATCTATTACATCTATATATCTATATATATATCTTATTATATCTATATATCATATATATATCTATATATATATATGGTGTGTGTGTGTGTTGTGTGTGTGTGTGTGTGTGTATATGTAGGTATGGTCATATATATATATATATATATATATATATATATCCAGAGATCTGGATTCTCACAATGTGTCCTTGGCCTGACAATTTTGAATATATTTTTGTTTTGGAATGTATTTGAAATGAATGGACTCCCAAAATGAGCCTAATAAACTGAAAAGGTCAAGAAAGATGAAGCCAACAGAGAGTCCTACTTCATAAGAACAAGAATAAATTAGACATTATTTATTTAGCCCCTGTGGTTAACTACACAGCAGCTTACTCACCAGTTTTTGTCCTTCAATTATGGGGAGAATTATTTAGCATGCAATTCACAGAGAAAGGAATTTGGATAATAATAGAAAATATGATCAAGCCATATAAAAAACGACCATATACACTACTATACGTTCATAAATAATTCAAACATGCTTTGGATTTGTAGATGGCCTTTTGAAGTGGCCCAAAGCCCTCAGCTTCTCAGCTTCTGTCTCGCTCCACAGATTGGGCCTAATGGATTTATGTGAATTGCCATGGAAAAAGGCTCAAAAAAGTTATATAGATTTTTTTGAACCCTCTAATCTTCGCTCAGGTGTTTACTTGTAAAATTTCGCAGTACATCAGCTGGAGCTTTGTTTGGCTGTGAATCACAATACCGGACATTTCCCGTTTTCTTTGAATTTACACCTCACAGATGGTTTTTTAAAGACATCCAAAGGGGCTCTTTAGAAGAAAATATGGAGCCCTTTTGGGTCTTAAGGAGATGTTTTCATGTAATGTGTCTCCATGATGACCCCTGGTGACTTGCGTGACCAAACATGCCCATTTTGAGAGGGTTTTGTGAAAGGAATTCTGTGGTAAAGGATACAGTGCTCAACATGTAGTGAGAAGGGAGAAAGGTAGTTTTTTTTAAAACACTGAAGGATACTGTTATGGTCTTTGTTGCTTCAAATAAAGAGCATCTACTGATTTTTGTAAATAAATGTCCCTC